>CM062813.1:496315913-496915913 GCA_031772625.1 Pinus tabuliformis
ACTTAATTGAAGTGCGTATATGTTTCTGAGTATGAAATTGAAAAAGTTTGATTGATCTGATATAATACTGATTCACCCCCCCTCTCAGTATTATTTCCAACAATTGGTATCAGAGCAGGTCCTTTGTTGAAGCTTGATCGCTTGAAGGAGATCCGTGGAACAATGGGAAAGAAGCTTAAGAAGAAAGCTCATAAGAAGAAGAAGACATCTCAGAAGATCTATGACAGTGGGAGAGTCGATTGGGGATTAGGTATAAGAAGCTATTCAGATTCAGAATCAGATTCAGAATCATTTATCAGGTATGAATGTGTTATCCTCTGATGTTCCTGCTATATTTCCTTGTGAAAGTGATGGAAGTGATAGTGAAACTACTGAACATGCTTTTTATGGGTGAGCAAGAAAAGTGTCAAATAGAGGTAGTGTTTAGAAGGCTTGCAGACAAAGTTAAAGATCAACAAGATCTATTGAACAAAAGGGAATGTTGCTTTCAAAGAAGAAGTTACCAAACTTAAAGGCCCAAATAGAAGAAGGAAACAAGGTAAGAAGCTACTCAAGGACAAGGAAGACCAATGTCAAAATTGCAGCATGAAGTGACATCATTAAGAAAAGAAGTCAACGAAAGAAGCACAACCATCAAGAAACTCAAAGATAGATCCAGCTACTATGAAATTCTTGAAGCTACAATCCCTCACTAAAGGAGATCTTGAAGAATCAAAGAAGCAGAATTACAGTTCTACTCCAAGCTATTGCAAAACAAGAAAACGAAGCACCAGCTTAAAATCTCAACTAGAATGTCCTTTCCGGAGTTCGTCAAATGCAGCAGGATCTAAATGAAGAAAAAGAAAAGGAGATTTCAAACTAAGGCATCAGTTGGAAGAAGGAAGAAGGAAAGATGGAGAAGACATGAAGAAGCAATGTCTAGAAAAGGAAGAACAACTTCAGATTGAGGTAAATATCTTGAAAGGTAAATTAGAAGAAAGGATAATCTTTTGACGATTTCAAGATGTTCTAAAGTCTTGGATGATATTCTTAGTAGTCAAAGGTCTCCTGCTATCAAGACTGGTCTTGGTTTTCCAGGAATCTGTTGGTTGAAGGTGAATCTAGTTCACAAGTGAGGCAAGGAACTCTAAAGAGAAATCTAAAATGATCAACAAGGAGATGAAAGGTCCATTCATCATCAACCAAGGAAAGAAAGTTCTTCAAAGAAAAATCTTTTACTCCTCCTATGAATAATGTTGAATGTTATGTATGTCATAATCTTGGACATGTTGCAGCTAGATGTAGAAGAAGAAGAGTTCAAGACGATTATGCGGACAGGTCATCTCAATCAAGGTACTTTAATGGATATTGCTTTGCTTGCAATTGGTATGGTCATCTTAGCTGCTGTGATTGCTACAGAAGGAATATGAAACATGTTAGATGTTATGCATGTAACAAGCTTGGACATATAGCAAAGGAATGCAGGAACAAAGGATGGACATCACACCAAAAGGAGAAAACCTCATCACACTTGAAGATATGGAGGAAGAAGGAAGTACAGTCAGCACAATGTATAAGACACAGCACAGCACAGGACATATCAGACTCAGGGGAGCTGAAAGTGTAAAACTTCAGTGTTCTGAATCTCATACGCAAGTTCCTTAAAGGGAAGTCGCGTATATACGCGAGTTCGACACTGCAAAGTCGCGTATATGTCAGTTGAGGAAAGCAGTGGGGACAGGATCAGAAAATGGATCTGATATGATTCAGTCTATTATTTGCTCTATTGGTTACAGTCTGCTGAGGGTGTGTGGAAATGTTTTGTTACTTGTATGATGTCTAGGAAGTGTTTTGATCCTTAACTTGAGGATGATGATGTTTTGATGCTTATGCATGATCAGATCTAACAGATGGCACTGGTTGAGGGGGAGCATATGCCTTTAGTTAATTCTTTGTTGGCATTATGGTTATTATCCTTGGTGATGATTCTTATATGGCTAAATGATATATCTTGCTATGATGTGGTTGTGAGTTGTCTATGATAAAATCTCATATGATTCTTGGGGTTACATAGTTGATGTTCAGATCAGATTTATGGATGATTCTTTGATGATGATATATGGTGCTTACATGGTGATCTTCATAAGGACAAGAAGAAGTACAAAGCTTGAATATACATCTTCCTCACTTGATGATGGGTCACTCTTATACTGCTGTTGTCATGATGCAAATATAAAAATCATACAGTTATGATGCAGGCACTCTTGTGGATTAGGATTGTTGCTGTTGATGATATCAAGAAGTTTTGTCAAAGGAGCTTGAGCTCAAGATACATATATGCTGATCATGGAATGACTAATGAGTTTTATTGGAGACATGGTGATGAGTTCTTTTTCTATATGATGATAGGTTTATACTTACATATGTTAATTGATGCAGATGTTCCCAAGTAATGATACTTGGATCATGTAGAGCTTGATGATAATGGCTATGGTGGTTTCACACATGATACAATGTGAATGAACTCTGAATTCTGTTCAAAGGGATGAATTGATGCAGACATACCTTGTTATAGGTTGATGACCTATTCTCTACAGGACATTTACAGGTTGCTGAATATGGAAATTTGTGTACGCGTGTTGTTTAAAGGATATCCGCGTGCATACGCCGTTTTACAAGGGGATAGTCGCGTATATGGTGTACGCGTGGTTGCGTAAGGGATATTGCGTATATACGCTGTTTATGTGTATACAGACGCGTATATGGAGTTTTGAAGGAAATCAGCAGGGACAGATGTTGGTTGCAGAAAGTCTGATATGGTCTGACAGAGATCATCTGGCACAGGTTCAGAGGGAGCAGATAATCTTCCAATGATGCATTGTTGGCATTATTTAAAGCTTTTGGTTCTAGTTCACATTTGTTGTTGATTTCAGGAGGAACAAAGGCGAAAGGAGAACAGAAGGATCTCTTGGTTGCTGATCTGAATGGTGATTTATCAGATGTGCTGGTGACTTGCATAAGTCTGGTCTAGTTTATTTCGTCTCTATGTCATATATCTCTTTTGTGGTTATCTCTTCATGGTGTCCAGGTCATGTAACGACCTATTTTGGTTTCCCCACTATGCCTGGGATGATTGATGCAATGTGATTGGTTGCCATATGTAAACTTTTGATGTATCCCCACTTGGTTGGGTGGATGAGTCAATTTTTGTATATCCTCACTTAGTTGAGAAGATGGATGTATGTATGAGTCTTGGTTGATAGGAAGGTCTTTTATGATGTATAGAGTCATGTTCTTCTTGAAGAAATCTTTTGCAGATCTTGCCTACAGTCAGGAAGAGCATGTACAACACACTTCAGAGGTACAGAGATTCAGCATGTATCAGGGGGAGCATGGACAGAATGGTACACCTTGGCATATACAAAGGGGGAGATTATTCAGAGATTTCAGCAGGTACTCAGGGGGAGTATGGACAGTGGAATGATTCAGCAATAAGGAAGAGAATATCTTGGTCCACCCTTTGCCCTTGATGTCAAAGGGGGAGAGTGATTTGGTGTTGTTGCCATCAAGTCCAAAGGGGGAGATTGTTGGCATTATGATGCACTGTGTTGTACTTGATGGCAACCCTCTCATAGAAGAATATCTCACTTATGTATAACTGGGGAGAATCTTCAGAAAGAGATATCAGATGTGACTGATGGAGGACAGTCAAAGGAATCAAGGATGATGAATCTTCAGAAGAGATTTTCAGATGTGACTGATGGAGGACAGCTCAAAGGAATCAGATGATAGTTCTAATGTGTGACAAGTTAGCTTGCCATCAAGTCCAAAGGGGGAGATTGTTGGCATTATGAGATAAGTGTTGTCCTTGATGGCAAACCTCACTGATGACAAATCATAGTACAGAAGGTCAGCAGCAAGGAATTGATGATCAGACTATAAGAAGAAGAGAAAGTTCATACACGCAGGTTCGTTAAGCCAAGTCGCGTGTACACGCTGGTTGGCTTCAGCAAAAGCGCGTGTATGTGGAAAAGTACCTTTGGTCCATGGCGGTTATTCCTTGGAAGTTGTGCCTATGGTTTTGGACCATTGTGTCTCGACGGGCGTGTCGATCCCTAGTTTTGAAGTTGATGGTATTGGTGTTACTATGGTTTTGGGCTCTTGGTATTGACAAGGCCTAAGGCTATATAAGGAGAAGGAAATCATTAGGCAAGGGCATCTGAAATGTCTTGAATATCTGATGAAGGATTATGATCCAGTATGCAGGGTTATGGGTTGATGATGCATTTGCTTGATCTGAGCTAAGGAGAGACTCACCGGTTGATGGAGAACTAGATCTAAGGAGAGATCGGGATCAAATGGTTTGAAATGAACTATCTTTATGATGCTTATTCTAGATCTACTACTGACGCATGTATTGTTCTATAAATTGTTATGAGGTATGACTGATGTTGGTACAGCTGCAAAGTTATGAGAAATTATTTTTAGATCTGTACGCGGGTTGTCTTTGGCAAAAGCGCGTATACACGCGGGTTGATTCATCGAAGTAGCGTATACATTGTAAAGCTTGATATTTGAAGTTGCAGATGGATCTGATGGTTATTACAGAGTTCTGTGTCTGCTCTATGTTCTGGTGACTGTTGTTAACAGGGTTTCAGTGATTCAGAGTTTGATGATTGTTTTGAGCTTCAATGATAGTTATGGGTCCAGTATGAAAATTGGATGAAAAGTGGCCTTACAGATTATGTGTTGTGCTTCAGTGTATCCAGTCTGAAAATTGATGAAACGTGGTACCTGGAGGTGAGAAGATTGTAGGCAAGCACCTACGTACTAGTATCTAAGCTAGTACAAAAGCTAAAGGAGATCTTTGGAGCATTGTAGCAGGTAGCAGCCTGCGTACTAGTAAAATGGATCGGCTAGTACAAGAGCAAAGGGGGTTGTAGCTCCGTACTGGTATAAGACTGCACCAGTACAAATATTGTAAAAGGATTTTCTTATTAAGAAGAAGATTGAGATGACTTGCAGCAGGTGGTTTTCACCCACATTGGGTTTCCACCTTATATCTTTGTGTTCATGTGTGTGGCTCTTGTGTGATGTTTTGTTCTGTTATTCTGCACCTGTTGTTCTGTTAATATGCTTAATAATGATCTGATGCATTTACTGAAGATTAAGCTAACTGAATTATAAGATCTCTGGATATACGCGAGTTTCATTAGACACAGTAGCGTGTACACGCGGGTTCACTTAATTGAAGTAGCGTATATGTTTCTGAGTATGAAATTGAAAAAGTTTGATTGATCTGATAATACTGATTCACCCCCCCTCTCAGTATTATTTCCAACAATTTGGTATCAGCAGGTCCTTTGGTAGAAGCTTGATCGCTTGAAGGAGATCCGTGGAACAATGGGAAAGAAGCTTAAGAAGAAAGCTCATAAGAAGAAGAAGACATCTCAGAAGATCTATGACGTGGGAGAGTCGATTGGGGATTAGGTATAAGAAGCTCTTCAGATTCAGAATCAGATTCAGAATCATTATCAGTATGAATGTGTTATCCTCTGATGTTCCTGCTATATTTCCTTGTGAAAGTGATGGAAGTGATAGTGAAACTACTGAACATGCTTTTATGGGTGAGCAAGAAAAGTGTCAAATAGAGGCAGTGTTTAGAAGGCTTGCAGACAAAGTTAAAGATCAACAAGATCTATTGAACAAAAGGGAATGTGCTTTCAAAGAAGAAGTTACCAAACTAAAGGCCCAAATAGAAGAAGGAAACAAGGTAAGAAAGCTACTCAAGGACAAGGAAGACCAATGTCAAAAATTGCAGCATGAAGTGACATCATTAAGAAAAGAAGTCAACGAAAGAAGCACAACCATCAAGAAACTCAAAGATAGATCCAGCTACTATGAAAATCTTGAAGCTACAATCCCCTCACTAAAAGGAGATCTTGAAGAATCAAAGAAGCAGAATACAGATCTACTCCAAGCTATTGCAAAACAAGAAAACGAAGTCACCAGCTTAAAATCTCAACTAGAATGTGCCTTCCGAGTTCGTCAAATGCAGCAGGATCTAAATGAAGAACAAGAAAAGGAGATTCTCAAACTAAGGCATCAGTTGGAAGAAGGAAGGAAAGATGGAGAAGACATGAAGAAGCAATGTCTAGAAAAGGAGGAACAACTTCAAGTTGAGGTAAATATCTTGAAAGGTAAATTGGAAGAAAAGGATAACTTTTGAGATTTCAAGATAGTTCTAAAGTCTTGGATGATATTCTTAGTAGTCAAAGGTCTCCTGCTATCAAGACTGGTCTTGTTTCCATGAATCTGTTGAGGTGAATCTAGTTCACAAGGTGAGGCAAGGAACTCTAAAGAGAAATCCAAAATGATCAACAAGGAGATGAAAGGTCAATCTCATCATCAACCAAGGAAAGAAAGTCTTCAAAGAAAATCTTTTACTATGAATAATATTGAATGTTATGTATGTCATAATCTTGGACATGTTGCAGCTAGATGTAGAAGAAGAAGAGTTCAAGACTATTATGCGGACAGGTCATCTCAATCAAGGTACTTTAATGGATATTGCTTTTCTTGCAATATGTATGGTCACAAAGCTGCTGATTGCTACAGAAGGAACATGAAACATGTTAGATGTTATGCATGTAACAAGCTTGGACATATAGCAAAGGAATGCAGGAACAAAGGATGGACATCACACCAAAAGGAGAAAACCTCATCACACTTGAAGATATGGAGGAAGAAGGAAGTACAGTCAGCACAATGTACTAAGACACAGCACAGCACAGACATATCAGACTCAGGGGGAGCTGAAAGTGTAAAACTTCAGTGTTCTGAATCTCACACGCAAGTTACTTAAAGGGAAGTCGCGTATATACGCGAGTTCGACACTGCAAAGTCGCGTATATGTCAGTCTGAGGAAAAGCAGTGGGGACAGGATCAGAAAAAGGATCTGATATGATTCAGTCTATTATTTGCTCTATTGGTTACAGTCTGCTGAGGATGTGTGGAAATGTTTTGTTACTTGTATGATGTCTGGAAGTGTTTTGATCCTAACTTGAGGATGATGATGTTTTGATGCTTATGCATGATCAGATCTAACAGATGGCACTGGTTGAGGGGGAGCATATGCCTTTAGTAATTCATTGTTGGCATTATGGTTAATAATCCTTGGTGATGATTCTTATATGGCTAAATGATATATCTTGCTATGATGTGGTTGTGAGTTGTCTATGATAAAATCTCATATGATTCTTGGGGTTACATAGTTGATGTTCAGATCAGATTTATGGATGATTCTTTGATGATGCATATATGGTGCTTACATGGTGATCTTCATAAGGACAAGAAGAAGTACAAAGCTTGAATATACATCTTCCTCACTTGATGAGGGTTCATATACTGCTGTTGTCATATGCATAAAAGATCATAGTTATGATGCAGGCACTCTTGTGGATAAGGATTGTTGCTGTTGATGATATCAAGAAGTTTTGTCAAATGAGCTTGAGCTCAAGATACATAATACTGATACATGGATGACTATGAGTTCTTATTGGAGACATGGTGATGAGTTCTTATCTATATGATGATAGGTTTATACTTACATATGTTAATGATGCAGATGTTCCCAAGTAATGATACTTGGATCATGTAGAGCTTGATGAAATGGCTATGGTGGTTTCACACATGATACAATGTGAATGACTCTGAATTCTGTTCAAAGGGATGAATTGATGCAGACATACCTTGTTATAGGTTGATGACCTATTCTCTACAGGACATTTACAGGTTGCTGATATGGAAATTTGTGTACGCGTGTTGTTTAAAGGATATCCGCGTGCATACGCCGTTTTACAAGGGGATAGTCGCGTATATGGTGTACGCGTGTTGCGTAAGGGATATCTGCGTATATACGCTTGTTTATGTGTATACAGACGCGTATATGGAGTTTTTGAAGGAAATCAGCAGGGACAGATGTTGGTTGCAGAAAGTCTGATATGGATCTGACAGAGATCATCTGGCACAGGTTCAGAGGGAGCAGATAATCTTCCAATGATGCATTGTTGGCATTATCTTAAAGGTTTTTGGTTCTAGTTCACATTTGATGTTGATTTCAGGAGGAACAAAGGCGAAAGGAGAACAGAAGGATCTCTTTTGCTGATCTGAATGGTGATTATCAGATGCTGCTGGTGACTTTCATAAGTCTTGGTCTAGTTATTTCGTCTCTATGTCATATATCTCTTTTGTGGTATCTCTTTCATGGTGTCAAGGTCATGTAACGACCTATTTTGGTTCCCCACTATGCCTGGGATGATTGATGCAATGTGATTGGTTGCATATGTAAACTTTTGATGTATCCCACTTGGTTGGGTGGATGAGTCAATTTTTGTATATCCTCACTTAGTTGAGAGATGGATGTATGTATGAGTCTTTGGTGATAGGAAGGTCTTTTATGATGTATAGAGTCATGTTCTTCTTGAAGAACATCTTTTGCAGATCTTGCCTACAGTCAGGAAGAGCATGTACAACACACTTCGCGGTACAGAGATTCAGCATGTACTCAGGGGGAGCATGGACAGATTGGTACACCTTGGCATATACAAAGGGGGAGACTATTCAGAGATTTCAGCAGGTACTCAGGGGGAGTATGGACAGTGGAATGATTCAGCAAAGGAAGAGAATATCTTGGTCCACCCTTTGCCCTTGATGTCAAAGGGGGAGAGTGATTTGGTGTTGTTGCCATCAAGTCCAAAGGGGGAGATTGTTGGCATTATGATGCATGTGTTGTACTTGATGGCAACCCTCTCATAGAAGAATATCTCACTCATGTATAACTGGGTGAATCTTCAGATGTGACTGATGGAGGACAGCTCAAAGGAATCAGATGATGAATCTTCAGAAGAGATATCAGATGTGACTGATGGAGGACAGCTCAAAGGAATCTTATGAATCATTCTAAGTGTGACAAGTTAGCTTTGCCATCAAGTCCAAAGGGGGAGATTGTTGGCATTATGAGATAAGTGTTGTCCTTGATGGCAAACCTCACTGATGACAAATCATAGTACAGAAGGTCAGCAGCAAGGAATTGATGATCAGACTATAAGAAGAAGAGAAAGTTCATACACGCAGGTTCGTTAAGCCCAAGTCGCGTGTACACGCAGGTTGGCTTCAGCAAAAGCGCGTGTATGTGGAAAAGTACCTTTGGTCCATGGCGGTTAGTCCTTGGAAGTTGTGCCTATGGTTTCGGACCATTGTGTCTCGACGGGCGTGTCGATCCCTAGTTTTGAAGTTGATGGTATTGTGTTACTATGGTTTTTGGCTCTTGGTATTGAACAAGGCCTAAGGCTATATAAGGAGAAGGAAATCATTAGGCAAGGGCATCTGAAAATGTCTTGAATATCTGATGAAGGATTAGATCCAGTATGCAGGGTTATGGGTTGATGATGCATTGCTTGATCTGAGCTAAGGAGAGATCTCACCGGTTGATGGAGAACAAGATCTAAGGAGAGATCGGGATCAAATGGTTTGAAATGAACTATCTTTATGATGCTTATTCTAGATCTACATACTGACGCATGTATTGTTCTATAAATGTTATGAGTATGACTGATGTCTGGTACAGCTGCAAGTTATGAGAAATTATTTTTAGATCTGTACGCGGGTTGTCTTTGGCAAAAGCGCGTATACACGCGGGTTTGATTCATCGAAGTAGCGTATACATTGTAAAGCTTGATATTTGAAGTTGCAGATGGATCTGATGGTTATTACAGAGTTCTGTGTCTGCTCTATGTTCTGGTGACTGTTGTTAACAGGGTTTCAGTGATTCAGAGTTTGATGATTGTTTTGAGCTTCAATGATAGTTATGGGTCCAGTATGAAAATTGGATGAAAAGTGGCCTTACAGATTATGTGTTGTGCTTCAGTGTATCCAGTCTGAAAATTGATGAAAACGTGGTACCTGGAGGTGAGAAGATTGTAGGCAAGCACCTACGTACTAGTATCTAAGCTAGTACAAAAGCTAAAGGAGATCTTTGGAGCATTGTAGCAGGTAGCAGCCTGCGTACTAGTAAATGGATCGGCTAGTACAAGAGCAAAGGGGGTTGTAGCTCCCGTACTGGTATAAGACTGCACCAGTACAAATATTGTAAAAGGATTTTCTTATTAAGAAGAAGATTTAAGATGACTTGCAGCAGGTGGTTTTCACCCACATTGGGTTTCCACCTTATATCTTTGTGTTCATGTGTGTGGCTCTTGTGTGATGTTTTGTTCTGTTATTCTGCACCTGTTTACTGTTAATATGCTTAATAATGATCTGATGCATTTACTGAAGATTAAGCTAACTGAATTATAAGATCTCTGGATATACGCGAGTTTCATTAGACACAGTGCGTGTACACGCGGGTTCACTTAATTGAAGTAGCGTATATGTTTCTGAGTATGAAATTGAAAAGTTTGATTGATCTGATAATACTGATTCACCCCCCCTCTCAGTATTATTTCCAACAATTGGTATCAGAGCAGGTCCTTTGGTAGAAGCTTGATCGCTTGAAGGAGATCCGTGGAACAATGGGAAAGAAGCTTAAGAAGAAAGCTCATAAGAAGAAGAAGACATCTCAGAAGATCTATGACAGTGGGAGAGTCGATTGGGGATTAGGTATAAGAAGCTCTTCAGATTCAGAATCAGATTCAGAATCATTATCAGGTATGAATGTGTTATCCTCTGATGTTCCTGCTATATTTCCTTGTGAAAGTGATGGAAGTGATAGTGAAACTACTGAACATGCTTTTATGGGTGAGCAAGAAAAGTGTCAAATAGAGGCAGTGTTTAGAAGGCTTGCAGACAAAGTTAAAGATCAACAAGATCTATTGAACAAAAGGGAATGTGCTTTCAAAGAAGAAGTTACCAAACTAAAGGCCCAAATAGAAGAAGGAAACAAGGTAAGAAAGCTACTCAAGGACAAGGAAGACCAATGTCAAAAATTGCAGCATGAAGTGACATCATTAAGAAAAGAAGTCAACGAAGAGCACAACCATCAAGAAACTCAAAGATAGATCCAGCTACTATGAAAATCTTGAAGCTACAATCCCTCACTAAAAGGAGATCTTGAAGAATCAAAGAAGCAGAATACAGATCTACTCCAAGCTATTGCAAAACAAGAAAACGAAGTCACCAGCTTAAAATCTCAACTAGAATGTGCCTTCCGAGTTCGTCAAATGCAGCAGGATCTAAATGAAGAACAAGAAAAGGAGATTCTCAAACTAAGGCATCAGTTGGAAGAAGGAAGGAAAGATGGAGAAGACATGAAGAAGCAATGTCTAGAAAAGGAGGAACAACTTCAAGTTGAGGTAAATATCTTGAAAGGTAAATTAGAAGAAAAGGATAAACTTTTGAGATTTCAAGATAGTACTAAAGCCTTGGATGATATTCTTAGTAGTCAAAGGTCTCCTGCTATCAAGACTGGTCTTGGTTTCCATGAATCTGTTGAAGGTGAATCTAGTTCACAAGGTGAGGCAAGGAACTCTAAAGAGAAATCCAAAATGATCAACAAGGAGATGAAAGGTCAATCTCATCATCAACCAAGGAAAGAAGTCTTCAAAGAAAATCTTTTACTCCTCCTATGAATAAATGAATGTTATGTATGTCATAATCTTGGACATGTTGCAGCTAGATGTAGAAGAAGAAGAGTTCAAGACTATTATGCGGACAGGTCATCTCAATCAAGGTACTTTAATGGATATTGCTTTGCTTGCAATATGTATGGTCACAAAGCTGCTGATTGCTACAGAAGGAACATGAAACATGTTAGATGTTATGCATGTAACAAGCTTGGACATATAGCAAAGGAATGCAGGAACAAAGGATGGACATCACACCAAAAGGAGAAAACCTCATCACACTTGAAGATATGGAGGAAGAAGGAAGTACAGTCAGCACAATGTACTAAGACACAGCACAGCACAGACATATCAGACTCAGGGGGAGCTGAAAGTGTAAAACTTCAGTGTTCTGAATCTCATACGCAAGTTCCTTAAAGGGAAGTCGCGTATATACGCGAGTTCGACACTGCAAAGTCGCGTATATGTCAGTCTGAGGAAAAGCAGTGGGGACAGGATCAGAAAAAGGATCTGATATGATTCAGTCTATTATTTGCTCTATTGGTTACAGTCTGCTGAGGATGTGTGGAAATGTTTTGTTACTTGTATGATGTCTAAAAGTGTTTTGATCCTAACTTGAGGATGATGATGTTTTGATGCTTATGCATAACAGATGGCACTGGTTGAGGGGGAGCATATGCCTTTAGTAATTCATTGTTGGCATTATGGTTAATAATCCTTGGTGATGATTCTTATATGGCTAAATGATATATCTTGCTATGATGTGGTTGTGAGTTGTCTATGATAAAATCTCATATGAGTTACATAGTTGATGTTCAAATCAGATTTATGGATGATGCATATATGGTGCTTACATGGTGATCTTCATAAGGACAAGAAGAAGTACAAAGCTTGAATATACATCTTCCTCACTTGATGATGGGTCACTCATATACTGCTGTTGTCATATGCATAAAAATCATACAGTTATGATGCAGGCACTCTTGTGGATAAGGATTGTTGCTGTTGATGATATCAAGAAGTTTTGTCAAATGAGCTTGAGCTCAAGATACATAATACTGATACATGGATGACTATGAGTTCTTATTGGAGACATGGTGATGAGTTCTTATCTATATGATGATAGGTTTATACTTACATATGTTAATTGATGCAGATGTTCCCAAGTAATGATACTTGGATCATGTAGAGCTTGATGAAATGGCTATGGTGGTTTCACACATGATACAATGTGAATGACTCTGAATTCTGTTCAAAGGGATGAATTGATGCAGACATACCTTGTTATAGGTTGATGACCTATTCTCTACAGGACATTTACAGGTTGCTGATATGGAAATTTGTGTACGCGTGTTGTTTAAAGGATATCCGCGTGCATACGCCGTTTTACAAGGGGATAGTCGCGTATATGGTGTACGCGTGTTGCGTAAGGGATATCTGCGTATATACGCTTGTTTATGTGTATACAGACGGTATATGGAGTTTTTGAAGGAAATCAGCAGGGACAGATGTTGGTTGCAGAAAGTCTGATATGGATCTGACAGAGATCATCTGGCACAGGTTCAGGGGAGCAGATAATCTTCCAATGATGCATTGTTGGCATTATCTTAAAGGTTTTGGTTCTAGTTCACATTTGATGTTGATTTCAGGAGGAACAAAGGCGAAAGGAGAACAGAAGGATCTCTTGGTTGCTGATCTGAATGGTGATTATCAGATGTGCTGGTGACTTTCATAAGTCTTGGTCTAGTTATTTCGTCTCTATGTCATATATCTCTTTTGTGGTATCTCTTTCATGGTGTCAAGGTCATGTAACGACCTATTTGGTTTCCCCACTATGCCTGGGATGATTGATGCAATGTGATTGGTTGCCATATGTAAACTTTTGATGTATCCCCACTTGGTTGGGTGGATGAGTCAATTTTTGTATATCCTCACTTAGTTGAGAGATGGATGTATGTATGAGTCTTTGGTGATAGGAAGGTCTTTTATGATGTATAGAGTCATGTTCTTCTTGAAGAACATCTTTTGCAGATCTTGCCTACAGTCAGGAAGAGCATGTACAACACACTTCAGCGGTACAGAGATTCAGCATGTACTCAGGGGGAGCATGGACAGATTGGTACACCTTGGCATATACAAAGGGGGAGACTATTCAGAGATTTCAGCAGGTACTCAGGGGGAGTATGGACAGTGGAATGATTCAGCAAAGGAAGAGAATATCTTGGTCCACCCTTTGCCCTTGATGTCAAAGGGGGAGAGTGATTTGGTGTTGTTGCCATCAAGTCCAAAGGGGGAGATTGTTGGCATTATGATGCATGTGTTGTACTTGATGGCAACCCTCTCATAGAAGAATATCTCACTTATGTATAACTGGGTGAATCTTCAGAAGAGATATCAGATGTGACTGATGGAGGACAGCTCAAAGGAATCAGATGATGAATCTTCAGAAGAGATATCAGATGTGACTGATGGAGGACAGCTCAAAGGAATCAGATGATAGTTCTAAGTGTGACAAGTTAGCTTTGCCATCAAGTCCAAAGGGGGAGATTGTTGGCATTATGAGATAAGTGTTGTCCTTGATGGCAAACCTCACTGATGACAAATCATAGTACAGAAGGTCAGCAGCAAGGAATTGATGATCAGACTATAAGAAGAAGAGAAAGTTCATACACGCAGGTTCGTTAAGCCCAAGTCGCGTGTACACGCAGGTTGGCTTCAGCAAAAGCGCGTGTATGTGGAAAAGTACCTTTGGTCCATGGCGGTTAGTCCTTGGAAGTTGTGCCTATGGTTTCGGACCATTGTGTCTCGACGGGCGTGTCGATCCCTAGTTTTGAAGTTGATGGTATTGTGTTACTATGGTTTTGGCTCTTGGTATTGAGCAAGGCCTAAGGCTATATAAGGAGAAGGAAATCATTAGGCAAGGGCATCTGAATTGTCTTGAATATCTGATGAAGGATTAGATCCAGTATGCAGGGTTATGGGTTGATGATGCATTGCTTGATCTGAGCTAAGGAGAGATCTCACCGGTTGATGGAGAACAAGATCTAAGGAGAGATCGGGATCAAATGGTTTGAAATGAACTATCTTTATGATGCTTATTCTAGATCTACATACTGACGCATGTATTGTTCTATAAATGTTATGAGTATGACTGATGTCTGGTACAGCTGCAAGTTATGAGAAATTATTTTTAGATCTGTACGCGGGTTGTCTTTGGCAAAAGCGCGTATACACGCGGGTTTGATTCATCGAAGTAGCGTATACATTGTAAAGCTTGATATTTGAAGTTGCAGATGGATCTGATGGTTATTACAGAGTTCTGTGTCTGCTCTGTGTTCTGGTGACTGTTGTTAACAGGGTTTCAGTGATTCAGAGTTTGATGATTGTTTTGAGCTTCAATGATAGTTATGGGTCCAGTATGAAAATTGGATGAAAAGTGGCCTTACAGATTATGTGTTGTGCTTCAGTGTATCCAGTCTGAAAATTGATGAAACGTGGTACCTGGAGGTGAGAAGATTGTAGGCAAGCACCTACGTACTAGTATCTAAGCTAGTACAAAAGCTAAAGGAGATCTTTGGAGCATTGTAGCAGGTAGCAGCCTGCGTACTAGTAAATGGATCGGCTAGTACAAGAGCAAAGGGGGTTGTAGCTCCCGTACTGGTATAAGACTGCACCAGTACAAATATTGTAAAAGGATTTTCTTATTAAGAAGAAGATTAAGATGACTTGCAGCAGGTGGTTTTCACCCACATTGGGTTTCCACCTTATATCTTTGTGTTCATGTGTGTGGCTCTTGTGTGATGTTTTGTTCTGTTATTCTGCACCTGTTTACTGTTAATATGCTTAATAATGATCTGATGCATTTACTGAAGATTAAGCTAACTGAATTGAATTATAAGATCTCTGGATATACGCGAGTTTCATTAGACACAGTGGCGTGTACACGCGGGTTCACTTAATTGAAGTAGCGTATATGTTTCTGAGTATGAAATTGAAAAAGTTTGATTGATCTGATAATACTGATTCACCCCCCTCTCAGTATTATTTCCAACAATTGGTATCAGAGCAGGTCCTTTGGTAGAAGCTTGATCGCTTGAAGGAGATCCGTGGAACAATGGGAAAGAAGCTTAAGAAGAAAGCTCATAAGAAGAAGAAGACATCTCAGAAGATCTATGACAGTGGGAGAGTCGATTGGGGATTAGGTATAAGAAGCTCTTCAGATTCAGAATCAGATTCAGAATCATTATCAGGTATGAATGTGTTATCCTCTGATGTTCCTGCTATATTTCCTTGTGAAAGTGATGGAAGTGATAGTGAAACTACTGAACATGCTTTTATGGGTGAGCAAGAAAAGTGTCAAATAGAGGTAGTGTTTAGAAGGCTTGCAGACAAAGTTAAAGATCAACAAGATCTATTGAACAAAAGGGAATGTGCTTTCAAAGAAGAAGTTACCAAACTAAAGGCCCAAATAGAAGAAGGAAACAAGGTAAGAAAGCTACTCAAGGACAAGGAAGACCAATGTCAAAAATTGCAGCATGAAGTGACATCATTAAGAAAAGAAGTCAACGAAAGAAGCACAACCATCAAGAAACTCAAAGATAGATCCAGCTACTATGAAAATCTTGAAGCTACAATCCCCTCACTAAAAGGAGATCTTGAAGAATCAAAGAAGCAGAATACAGATCTACTCCAAGCTATTGCAAAACAAGAAAACGAAGTCACCAGCTTAAAATCTCAACTAGAATGTGCCTTCCGAGTTCGTCAAATGCAGCAGGATCTAAATGAAGAACAAGAAAAGGAGATTCTCAAACTAAGGCATCAGTTGAAGAAGGAAGGAAAGATGGAGAAGACATGAAGAAGCAATGTCTAGAAAAGGAGGAACAACTTCAAGTTGAGGTAAATATCTTGAAAGGTAAATTAGAAGAAAAGGATAAACTTTTGAGATTTCAAGATAGTACTAAAGCCTTGGATGATATTCTTAGTAGTCAAAGGTCTCCTGCTATCAAGACTGGTCTTGGTTTCCATGAATCTGTTGAAGGTGAATCTAGTTCACAAGGTGAGGCAAGGAACTCTAAAGAGAAATCCAAAATGATCAACAAGGAGATGAAAGGTCAATCTCATCATCAACCAAGGAAAGAAAGTCTTCAAAGAAAATCTTTTACTCCTCCTATGAATAATATTGAATGTTATGTATGTCATAATCTTGGACATGTTGCAGCTAGATGTAGAAGAAGAAGAGTTCAAGACTATTATGCGGACAGGTCATCTCAATCAAGGTACTTTATGGATATTGCTTTGCTTGCAATATGTATGGTCACAAAGCTGCTGATTGCTACAGAAGGAACATGAAACATGTTAGATGTTATGCATGTAACAAGCTTGGACATATAGCAAAGGAATGCAGGAACAAAGGATGGACATCACACCAAAAGGAGAAAACCTCATCACACTTGAAGATATGGAGGAAGAAGGAAGTACAGTCAGCACAATGTACTGAGACACAGCACAGCACAGACATATCAGACTCAGGGGGAGCTGAAAGTGTAAAACTTCAGTGTTCTGAATCTCACACGCAAGTTACTTAAAGGGAAGTCGCGTATATACGCGAGTTCGACACTGCAAAGTCGCGTATATGTCAGTCTGAGGAAAAGCAGTGTGGGACAGGATCAGAAAAAGGATCTGATATGATTCAGTCTATTATTTGCTCTATTGGTTACAGTCTGCTGAGGATGTGTGGAAATGTTTTGTTACTTGTATGATGTCTGGAAGTGTTTTGATCCTAACTTGAGGATGATGATGTTTTGATGCTTATGCATGATCAGATCTAACAGATGGCACTGGTTGAGGGGGAGCATATGCCTTTAGTAATTCATTGTTGGCATTATGGTTAATAATCCTTGGTGATGATTCTTATATGGCTAAATGATATATCTTGCTATGATGTGGTTGTGAGTTGTCTATGATAAAATCTCATATGATTCTTGGGGTTACATAGTTGATGTTCAGATCAGATTTATGGATGATTCTTTGATGATGCATATATGGTGCTTACATGGTGATCTTCATAAGGACAAGAAGAAGTACAAAGCTTGAATACATCTTCCTCACTTGATGATGGGTCACTCATATATGCTGTTGTCATATGCATAAAAATCATACAGTTATGATGCAGGCACTCTTGTGGATAATTGATTGTTGTTGATGATCAAGAAGATTTTGTCAATGAGCTTGAGCTCAAGATACATAATACTGATACATGGATGACTAAGAGTTCTTATTGGAGACATGGTGATGAGTTCTTATCTATGATGATGATAGGTTTATACTTACATATGTTAATTGATGCAGATGTTCCCAAGTAATGATACTTGGATCATGTAGAGCTTGATGAAATGGCTATGGTGGTTTCACACATGATACAATGTGAATGACTCTGAATTCTGTTCAAAGGGATGAATTGATGCAGACATACCTTGTTATAGGTTGATGACCTATTCTCTACAGGACATTTACAGGTTGCTGATATGGAAATTTGTGTACGCGTGTTGTTTAAAGGATATCCGCGTGCATACGCCGTTTTACAAGGGGATAGTCGCGTATATGGTGTACGCGTGTTGCGTAAGGGATATCTGCGTATATTACGCTTGTTTATGTGTATACAGACGCGTATATGGAGATTTTGAAGGAAATCAGCAGGGACAGATGTTGGTTGCAGAAAGTCTGATAGGATCTGACAGAGATCATCTGGCACAGGTTCAGGGGAGCAGATAATCTTCCAATGATGCATTGTTGGCATTATCTTAAAGGTTTTGGTTCTAGTTCACATTTGGTTGATTTCAGGAGGAACAAAGGCGAAAGGAGAACAGAAGGATCTCTTGGTTGCTGATCTGAATGGTGATTATCAGATGCTGCTGGTGACTTTCATAAGTCTTGGTCTAGTTATTTCGTCTCTATGTCATATATCTCTTTTGTGGTATCTCTTTCATGGTGTCAAGGTCATGTAACGGCCTATTTTGGTTTCCCCACTATGCCTGGGATGATTGATGCAATGTGATTGGTTGCCATATGTAAACTTTTGATGTATCCCCACTTGGTTGGGTGGATGAGTCAATTTTTGTATATCTACTTAGTTGAGAGATGGATGTATGTATGAGTCTTTGGTGATAGGAAGGTCTTTTATGATGTATAGAGTCATGTTCTTCTTGAAGAACATCTTTTGCAGATCTTGCCTACAGTCAGGAAGAGCATGTACAACACACTTCAGCGGTACAGAGATTCAGCATGTACTCAGGGGGAGCATGGACAGATTGGTACACCTTGGCATATACAAAGGGGGAGACTATTCAGAGATTTCAGCAGGTACTCAGGGGGAGTATGGACAGTGGAATGATTCAGCAAAGGAAGAGAATATCTTGGTCCACCCTTTGCCCTTGATGTCAAAGGGGGAGAGTGATTTGGCGTTGTTGCCATCAAGTCCAAAGGGGGAGATTGTTGGCATTATGATGCATGTGTTGTACTTGATGGCAACCCTCTCATAGAAGAATATCTCACTTATGTATAACTGGTGAATCTTCAGAAGAGATATCAGATGATGTGTGATGGAGGACAGCTCAAAGGAATCAGATGATGAATCTTCAGAAGAGATATCAGATGTGACTGATGGAGGACAGCTCAAAGGAATCAGATGATAGTTCTAAGTGTGACAAGTTAGCTTTGCCATCAAGTCCAAAGGGGGAGATTGTTGGCATTATGAGATAAGTGTTGTCCTTGATGGCAAACCTCACTGATGACAAATCATAGTACAGAAGGTCAGCAGCAAGGAATTGATGATCAGACTATAAGAAGAAGAGAAAGTTCATACACGCAGGTTCGTTAAGCCCAAGTCGCGTGTACACGCAGGTTGGCTTCAGCAAAAGCGCGTGTATGTGGAAAAGTACCTTTGGTCCATGGCGGTTAGTCCTTGGAAGTTGTGCCTATGGTTTCGGACCATTGTGTCTCGACGGGCGTGTCGATCCCTAGTTTTGAAGTTGATGGTATTGTGTTACTATGGTTTTGGCTCTTGGTATTGAGCAAGGCCTAAGGCTATATAAGGAGAAGGAAATCATTAGGCAAGGGCATCTGAATTGTCTTGAATATCTGATGAAGGATTAGATCCAGTATGCAGGGTTATGGGTTGATGATGCATTGCTTGATCTGAGCTAAGGAGAGATCTCACCGGTTGATGGAGAACAAGATCTAAGGAGAGATCGGGATCAAATGGTTTGAAATGAACTATCTTTATGATGCTTATTCTAGATCTACATACTGACGCATGTATTGTTCTATAAGTGTTATGAGTATGACTGATGTCTGGTACAGCTGCAAGTTATGAGAAATTATTTTTAGATCTGTACGCGGGTTGTCTTTGGCAAAAGCGCGTATACACGCGGGTTTGATTCATCGAAGTAGCGTATACATTGTAAAGCTTGATATTTGAAGTTGCAGATGGATCTGATGGTTATTACAGAGTTCTGTGTGTCTGCTCTGTGTTCTGGTGACTGTTGTTAACAGGGTTTCAGTGATTCAGAGTTTGATGATTGTTTTGAGCTTCAATGATAGTTATGGGTCCAGTATGAAAATTGGATGAAAAGTGGCCTTACAGATTATGTGTTGTGCTTCAGTGTATCCAGTCTGAAAATTGATGAAACGTGGTACCTGGAGGTGAGAAGATTGTAGGCAAGCACCTACGTACTAGTATCTAAGCTAGTACAAAAGCTAAAGGAGATCTTTGGAGCATTGTAGCAGGTAGCAGCCTGCGTACTAGTAAATGGATCGGCTAGTACAAGAGCAAAGGGGGTTGTAGCTCCCGTACTGGTATAAGACTGCACCAGTACAAATATTGTAAAAGGATTTTCTTATTAAGAAGAAGATTGAGATGACTTGCAGCAGGTGGTTTTCACCCACATTGGGTTTCCACCTTATATCTTTGTGTTCATGTGTGTGGCTCTTGTGTGATGTTTTGTTCTGTTATTCTGCACCTGTTTACTGTTAATATGCTTAATAATGATCTGATGCATTTACTGAAGATTAAGCTAACTGAATTATAAGATCTCTGGATATACGCGAGTTTCATTAGACACAGTAGCGTGTACACGCGGGTTCACTTAATTGAAGTAGCGTATATGTTTCTGAGTATGAAATTGAAAAAGTTTGATTGATCTGATAATACTGATTCACCCCCCCTCTCAGTATTATTTCCAACAATTGGTATCAGAGCAGGTCCTTTGGTAGAAGCTTGATCGCTTGAAGGAGATCCGTGGAACAATGGGAAAGAAGCTTAAGAAGAAAGCTCATAAGAAGAAGAAGACATCTCAGAAGATCTATGACAGTGGGAGAGTCGATTGGGGATTAGGTATAAGAAGCTCTTCAGATTCAGAATCAGATTCAGAATCATTATCAGGTATGAATGTGTTATCCTCTGATGTTCCTGCTATATTTCCTTGTGAAAGTGATGGAAGTGATAGTGAAACTACTGAACATGCTTTTATGGGTGAGCAAGAAAAGTGTCAAATAGAGGTAGTGTTTAGAAGGCTTGCAGACAAAGTTAAAGATCAACAAGATCTATTGAACAAAAGGGAATGTGCTTTCAAAGAAGAAGTTACCAAACTAAAGGCCCAAATAGAAGAGGAAACAAGGTAAGAAAGCTACTCAAGGACAAGGAAGACCAATGTCAAAAATTGCAGCATGAAGTGACATCATTAAGAAAAGAGTCAACGAAAGAAGCACAACCATCAAGAAACTCAAAGATAGATCCAGCTACTATGAAAATCTTGAAGCTACAATCCCCTCACTAAAAGGAGATCTTGAAGAATCAAAGAAGCAGAATACAGATCTACTCCAAGCTATTGCAAAACAAGAAAACGAAGTCACCAGCTTAAAATCTCAACTAGAATGTGCCTTCCGAGTTCGTCAAATGCAGCAGGATCTAATGAAGAACAAGAAAAGGAGATTCTCAAACTAAGGCATCAGTTGGAAGAAGGAAGGAAAGATGGAGAAGACATGAAGAAGCAATGTCTAGAAAAGGAGGAACAACTTCAAGTTGAGGTAAATATCTTGAAAGGTAAATTTAGAAAAAAGGATAAACTTTTGAGATTTCAAGATAGTACTAAAGCCTTGGATGATATTCTTAGTAGTCAAAGGTCTCCTGCTATCAAGACTGGTCTTGGTTTCCATGAATCTGTTGAAGGTGAATCTAGTTCACAAGGTGAGGCAAGGAACTCTAAAGAGAAATCCAAAATGATCAACAAGGAGATGAAAGGTCAATCTCATCATCAACCAAGGAAAGAAAGTCTTCAAAGAAAATCTTTTACTCCTCCTATGAATAATATTGAATGTTATGTATGTCATAATCTTGGACATGTTGCAGCTAGATGTAGAAGAAGAAGAGTTCAAGACTATTATGCGGACAGGTCATCTCAATCAAGGTACTTTAATGGATATTGCTTTGCTTGCAATATGTATGGTCACAAAGCTGCTGATTGCTACAGAAGGAACATGAAACATGTTAGATGTTATGCATGTAACAAGCTTGGACATATAGCAAAGGAATGCAGGAACAAAGGATGGACATCACACCAAAAGGAAGAAAACCTCATCACACTTGAAGATATGGAGGAAGAAGGAAGTACAGTCAGCACAATGTACTAGACACAGCACAGCACAGACATATCAGACTCAGGGGGAGCTGAAAGTGTAAAACTTCAGTGTTCTGAATCTCACACGCAAGTTCCTTAAAGGGAAGTCGCGTATATACGCGAGTTCGACACTGCAAAGTCGCGTATATGTCAGTCTGAGGAAAAGCAGTGGGGACAGGATCAGAAAAGGATCTGATATGATTCAGTCTATTATTTGCTCTATTGGTTACAGTCTGCTGAGGATGTGTGGAAATGTTTTGTTACTTGTATGATGTCTAGAAGTGTTTTTGATCCTAACTTGAGGATGATGATGTTTTGATGCTTATGCATGATCAGATCTAACAGATGGCACTGGTTGAGGGGGAGCATATGCCTTTAGTAATTCATTGTTGGCATTATGGTTAATAATCCTTGGTGATGATTCTTATATGGCTAAATGATATATCTTGCTATGATGTGGTTGTGAGTTGTCTATGATAAAATCTCATATGATTCTTGGGGTTACATAGTTGATGTTCAGATCAGATTTATGGATGATTCTTTGATGATGCATATATGGTGCTTACATGGTGATCTTCATAAGGACAAGAAGAAGTACAAAGCTTGAATATACATCTTCCTCACTTGATGATGGGTCACTCATATACTGCTGTTGTCATATGCATAAAAATCATACAGTTATGATGCAGGCACTCTTGTGGATAAGGATTGTTGCTGTTGATGATATCAAGAAGTTTTGTCAAATGAGCTTGAGCTCAAGATACATAATACTGATACATGGATGACTATGAGTTCTTATTGGAGACATGGTGATGAGTTCTTATCTATATGATGATAGGTTTATACTTACATATGTTAATTGATGCAGATGTTCCCAAGTAATGATACTTGGATCATGTAGAGCTTGATGAAATGGCTATGGTGGTTTCACACATGATACAATGTGAATGACTCTGAATTCTGTTCAAAGGGATGAATTGATGCAGACATACCTTGTTATAGGTTGATGACCTATTCTCTACAGGACATTTACAGGTTGCTGATATGGAAATTTGTGTACGCGTGTTGTTTTAAAGGATATCCGCGTGCATACGCCGTTTTACAAGGGGATAGTCGCGTATATGGTGTACGCGTGTTGCGTAAGGGATATCTGCGTATATACGCTTGTTTATGTGTATACAGACGCGTATATGGAGTTTTTGAAGGAAATCAGCAGGGACAGATGTTGGTTGCAGAAAGTCTGATATGGATCTGACAGAGATCATCTGGCACAGGTTCAGAGGGAGCAGATAATCTTCCAATGATGCATTGTTGGCATTATCTTAAAGCTTTTGGTTCTAGTTCACATTTGGTGTTGATTTCAGGAGGAACAAAGGCGAAAGGAGAACAGAAGGATCTCTTGGTTGCTGATCTGAATGGTGATTATCAGATGCTGCTGGTGACTTTCATAAGTCTTGGTCTAGTTATTTCGTCTCTATGTCATATATCTCTTTTGTGGTATCTCTTTCATGGTGTCAAGGTCATGTCATGTAACGGCCTATTTTGGTTTCCCCACTATGCCTGGGATGATTGATGCAATGTGATTGGTTGCCATATGTAAACTTTTGATGTATCCCCACTTGGTTGGGTGGATGAGTCAATTTTTGTATATCCTCACTTAGTTGAGAGATGGATGTATGTATGAGTCTTTGGTGATAGGAAGGTCTTTTATGATGTATAGAGTCATGTTCTTCTTGAAGAACATCTTTTGCAGATCTTGCCTACAGTCAGGAAGAGCATGTACAACACACTTCAGCGGTACAGAGATTCAGCATGTACTCAGGGGGAGCATGGACAGATTGGTACACCTTGGCATATACAAAGGGGGAGACTATTCAGAGATTTCAGCAGGTACTCAGGGGGAGTATGGACAGTGGAATGATTCAGCAAAGGAAGAGAATATCTTGGTCCACCCTTTGCCCTTGATGTCAAAGGGGGAGAGTGATTTGGTGTTGTTGCCATCAAGTCCAAAGGGGGAGATTGTTGGCATTATGATGCATGTGTTGTACTTGATGGCAACCCTCTCATAGAAGAATATCTCACCTATGTGAATCTTCAGAAGAGATATCAGATGTGACTGATGGAGGACAGCTCAAAGGAATCAGATGATGAATCTTCAGAAGAGATATCAGATGTGACTGATGGAGGACAGCTCAAAGGAATCAGATGATAGTTCTAAGTGTGACAAGTTAGCTTTGCCATCAAGTCCAAAGGGGGAGATTGTTGGCATTATGAGATAAGTGTTGTCCTTGATGGCAAACCTCACTGATGACAAATCATAGTACAGAAGGTCAGCAGCAAGGAATTGATGATCAGACTATAAGAAGAAGAGAAAGTTCATACACGCAGGTTCGTTAAGCCCAAGTCGCGTGTACACGCAGGTTGGCTTCAGCAAAAGCGCGTGTATGTGGAAAAGTACCTTTGGTCCATGGCGGTTAGTCCTTGGAAGTTGTGCCTATGGTTTCGGACCATTGTGTCTCGACGGGCGTGTCGATCCCTAGTTTTGAAGTTGATGGTATTGTGTTACTATGGTTTTGGCTCTTGGTATTGAACAAGGCCTAAGGCTATATAAGGAGAAGGAAATCATTAGGCAAGGGCATCTGAAATGTCTTGAATATCTGATGAAGCATTAGATCCAGTATGCAGGGTTATGGGTTGATGATGCATTGCTTGATCTGAGCTAAGGAGAGATCTCACCGGTTGATGGAGAACAAGATCTAAGGAGAGATCGGGATCAAATGGTTTGAAATGAACTATCTTTATGATGCTTATTCTAGATCTACATACTGACGCATGTATTGTTCTATAAATGTTATGAGTATGACTGATGTCTGGTACAGCTGCAAGTTATGAGAAATTATTTTTAGATCTGTACGCGGGTTGTCTTTGGCAAAAGCGCGTATACACGCGGGTTTGATTCATCGAAGTAGCGTATACATTGTAAAGCTTGATATTTGAAGTTGCAGATGGATCTGATGGTTATTACAGAGTTCTGTGTCTGCTCTATGTTCTGGTGACTGTTGTTAACAGGGTTTCAGTGATTCAGAGTTTGATGATTGTTTTGAGCTTCAATGATAGTTATGGGTCCAGTATGAAAATTGGATGAAAAGTGGCCTTACAGATTATGTGTTGTGCTTCAGTGTATCCAGTCTGAAAATTGATGAAAGTGGTACCTGGAGGTGAGAAGATTGTAGGCAAGCACCTACGTACTAGTATCTAAGCTAGTACAAAAGCTAAAGGAGATCTTTGGAGCATTGTAGCAGGTAGCAGCCTGCGTACTAGTAAATGGATCGGCTAGTACAAGAGCAAAGGGGGTTGTAGCTCCCGTACTGGTATAAGACTGCACCAGTACAAATATTGTAAAAGGATTTTCTTATTAAGAAGAAGATTGAGATGACTTGCAGCAGGTGGTTTTCACCCACATTGGGTTTCCACCTTATATCTTTGTGTTCATGTGTGTGGCTCTTGTGTGATGTTTTGTTCTGTTATTCTGCACCTGTTTACTGTTAATATGCTTAATAATGATCTGATGCATTTACTGAAGATTAAGCTAACTGAATTATAAGATCTCTGGATATACGCGAGTTTCATTAGACACAGTGGCGTGTACACGCGGGTTCACTTAATTGAAGTAGCGTATATGTTTCTGAGTATGAAATTGAAAAAGTTTGATTGATCTGATAATACTGATTCACCCCCCCTCTCAGTATTATTTCCAACAATTGGTATCAGAGCAGGTCCTTTGGTAGAAGCTTGATCGCTTGAAGGAGATCCGTGGAACAATGGGAAAGAAGCTTAAGAAGAAAGCTCATAAGAAGAAGAAGACATCTCAGAAGATCTATGACAGTGGGAGAGTCGATTGGGGATTAGGTATAAGAAGCTCTTCAGATTCAGAATCAGATTCAGAATCATTATCAGGTATGAATGTGTTATCCTCTGATGTTCCTGCTATATTTCCTTGTGAAAGTGATGGAAGTGATAGTGAAACTACTGAACATGCTTTTATGGGTGAGCAAGAAAAGTGTCAAATAGAGGCAGTGTTTAGAAGGCTTGCAGACAAAGTTAAAGATCAACAAGATCTATTGAACAAAAGGGAATGTGCTTTCAAAGAAGAAGTTACCAAACTAAAGGCCCAAATAGAAGAAGGAAACAAGGTAAGAAAGCTACTCAAGGACAAGGAAGACCAATGTCAAAAATTGCAGCATGAAGTGACATCATTAAGAAAAGAAGTCAACGAAAGAAGCACAACCATCAAGAAACTCAAAGATAGATCCAGCTACTATGAAAATCTTGAAGCTACAATCCCTCACTAAAAGGAGATCTTGAAGAATCAAAGAAGCAGAATACAGATCTACTCCAAGCTATTGCAAAACAAGAAAACGAAGTCACCAGCTTAAAATCTCAACTAGAATGTGCCTTCCGAGTTCGTCAAATGCAGCAGGATCTAAATGAAGAACAAGAAAAGGAGATTCTCAAACTAAGGCATCAGTTGGAAGAAGGAAGGAAAGATGGAGAAGACATGAAGAAGCAATGTCTAGAAAAGGAGGAACAACTTCAAGTTGAGGTAAATATCTTGAAAGGTAAATTAGAAGAAAAGGATAAACTTTTGAGATTTCAAGATAGTACTAAAGCCTTGGATGATATTCTTAGTAGTCAAAGGTCTCCTGCTATCAAGACTGGTCTTGGTTTCCATGAATCTGTTGAAGGTGAATCTAGTTCACAAGGTGAGGCAAGGAACTCTAAAGAGAAATCCAAAATGATCAACAAGGAGATGAAAGGTCAATCTCATCATCAACCAAGGAAAGAAAGTCTTCAAAGAAAATCTTTTACTCCTCCTATGAATAATATTGAATGTTATGTATGTCATAATCTTGGACATGTTGCAGCTAGATGTAGAAGAAGAAGAGTTCAAGACTATTATGCGGACAGGTCATCTCAATCAAGGTACTTTAATGGATATTGCTTTGCTTGCAATATGTATGGTCACAAAGCTGCTGATTGCTACAGAAGGAACATGAAACATGTTAGATGTTATGCATGTAACAAGCTTGGACATATAGCAAAGGAATGCAGGAACAAAGGATGGACATCACACCAAAAGGAGAAAACCTCATCACACTTGAAGATATGGAGGAAGAAGGAAGTACAGTCAGCACAATGTACTGAGACACAGCACAGCACAGACATATCAGACTCAGGGGGAGCTGAAAGTGTAAAACTTCAGTGTTCTGAATCTCATACGCAAGTTACTTAAAGGGAAGTCGCGTATATACGCGAGTTAGACACTGCAAAGTCGCGTATATGTCAGTCTGAGGAAAAGCAGTGGGGACAGGATCAGAAAAAGGATCTGATATGATTCAGTCTATTATTTGCTCTATTGGTTACAGTCTGCTGAGGATGTGTGGAAATGTTTTGTTACTTGTATGATGTCTGGAAGTGTTTTGATCCTAACTTGAGGATGATGATGTTTTGATGCTTATGCATGATCAGATCTAACAGATGGCACTGGTTGAGGGGGAGCATATGCCTTTAGTAATTCATTGTTGGCATTATGGTTAATAATCCTTGGTGATGATTCTTATATGGCTAAATGATATATCTTGCTATGATGTGGTTGTGAGTTGTCTATGATAAAATCTCATATGATTCTTGGGGTTACATAGTTGATGTTCAGATCAGATTTATGGATGATTCTTTGATGATGCATATATGGTGCTTACATGGTGATCTTCATAAGGACAAGAAGAAGTACAAAGCTTGAATATACATCTTCCTCACTTGATGATGGGTCACTCATATACTGCTGTTGTCATATGCATAAAAATCATACAGTTATGATGCAGGCACTCTTGTGGATAAGGATTGTTGCTGTTGATGATATCAAGAAGTTTTGTCAAATGAGCTTGAGCTCAAGATACATAATACTGATACATGGATGACTATGAGTTCTTATTGGAGACATGGTGATGAGTTCTTATCTATATGATGATAGGTTTATACTTACATATGTTAATTGATGCAGATGTTCCCAAGTAATGATACTTGGATCATGTAGAGCTTGATGAAATGGCTATGGTGGTTTCACACATGATACAATGTGAATGACTCTGAATTCTGTTCAAAGGGATGAATTGATGCAGACATACCTTGTTATAGGTTGATGACCTATTCTCTACAGGACATTTACAGGTTGCTGATATGGAAATTTGTGTACGCGTGTTGTTTAAAGGATATCCGCGTGCATACGCCGTTTTACAAGGGGATAGTCGCGTATATGGTGTACGCGTGTTGCGTAAGGGATATCTGCGTATATACGCTTGTTTATGTGTATACAGACGCGTATATGGAGTTTTGAAGGAAATCAGCAGGGACAGATGTTGGTTGCAGAAAGTCTGATATAGGATCTGACAGAGATCATCTGGCACAGGTTCAGAGGGAGCAGATAATCTTCCAATGATGCATTGTTGGCATTATCTTAAAGGTTTTGGTTCTAGTTCACATTTGTGTTGATTTCAGGAGGAACAAAGGCGAAAGGAGAACAGAAGGATCTCTTGGTTGCTGATCTGAATGGTGATTATCAGATGCTGCTGGTGACTTTCATAAGTCTTGGTCTAGTTATTTCGTCTCTATGTCATATATCTCTTTTGTGGTATCTCTTTCATGGTGTCAAGGTCATGTAACGGACCTATTTTGGTTTCCCCACTATGCCTGGGATGATTGATGCAATGTGATTGGTTGCCATATGTAAACTTTTGATGTATCCCCACTTGGTTGGGTGGATGAGTCAATTTTTGTATATCCTCACTTAGTTGAGAGATGGATGTATGTATGAGTCTTTGGTGATAGGAAGGTCTTTTATGATGTATAGAGTCATGTTCTTCTTGAAGAACATCTTTTGCAGATCTTGCTACAGTCAGGAAGAGCATGTACAACACACTTCAGCGGTACAGAGATTCAGCATGTACTCAGGGGGAGCATGGACAGATTGGTACACCTTGGCATATACAAAGGGGGAGACTATTCAGAGATTTCAGCAGGTACTCAGGGGGAGTATGGACAGTGGAATGATTCAGCAAAGGAAGAGAATATCTTGGTCCACCCTTTGCCCTTGATGTCAAAGGGGGAGAGTGATTTGGTGTTGTTGCCATCAAGTCCAAAGGGGGAGATTGTTGGCATTATGATGCATGTGTTGTACTTGATGGCAACCCTCTCATAGAAGAATATCTCACTTATGTATAACTGGGTGAATCTTCAGAAGAGATATCAGATGTGACTGATGGAGGACAGCTCAAAGGAATCAGATGATGAATCTTCAGAAGAGATATCAGATGTGACTGATGGAGGACAGCTCAAAGGAATCAGATGATAGTTCTAAGTGTGACAAGTTAGCTTTGCCATCAAGTCCAAAGGGGGAGATTGTTGGCATTATGAGATAAGTGTTGTCCTTGATGGCAAACCTCACTGATGACAAATCATAGTACAGAAGGTCAGCAGCAAGGAATTGATGATCAGACTATAAGAAGAAGAGAAAGTTCATACACGCAGGTTCGTTAAGCCCAAGTCGCGTGTACACGCAGGTTGGCTTCAGCAAAAGCGCGTGTATGTGGAAAAGTACCTTTGGTCCATGGCGGTTAGTCCTTGGAAGTTGTGCCTATGGTTTCGGACCATTGTGTCTCGACGGGCGTGTCGATCCCTAGTTTTGAAGTTGATGGTATTGTGTTACTATGGTTTTGGCTCTTGGTATTGAGCAAGGCCTAAGGCTATATAAGGAGAAGGAAATCATTAGGCAAGGGCATCTGAATTGTCTTGAATATCTGATGAAGGATTAGATCCAGTATGCAGGGTTATGGGTTGATGATGCATTGCTTGATCTGAGCTAAGGAGAGATCTCACCGGTTGATGGAGAACAAGATCTAAGGAGAGATCGGGATCAAATGGTTTGAAATGAACTATCTTTATGATGCTTATTCTAGATCTACATACTGACGCATGTATTGTTCTATAAATGTTATGAGTATGACTGATGTCTGGTACAGCTGCAAGTTATGAGAAAATTATTTTTAGATCTGTACGCGGGTTGTCTTTGGCAAAAGCGCGTATACACGCGGGTTTGATTCATCGAAGTAGCGTATACATTGTAAAGCTTGATATTTGAAGTTGCAGATGGATCTGATGGTTATTACAGAGTTCTGTGTCTGCTCTATGTTCTGGTGACTGTTGTTAACAGGGTTTCAGTGATTCAGAGTTTGATGATTGTTTTGAGCTTCAATGATAGTTATGGGTCCAGTATGAAAATTGGATGAAAAGTGGCCTTACAGATTATGTGTTGTGCTTCAGTGTATCCAGTCTGAAAATTGATGAAACGTGGTACCTGGAGGTGAGAAGATTGTAGGCAAGCACCTACGTACTAGTATCTAAGCTAGTACAAAAGCTAAAGGAGATCTTTGGAGCATTGTAGCAGGTAGCAGCCTGCGTACTAGTAAATGGATCGGCTAGTACAAGAGCAAAGGGGGTTGTAGCTCCCGTACTGGTATAAGACTGCACCAGTACAAATATTGTAAAAGGATTTTCTTATTAAGAAGAAGATTGAGATGACTTGCAGCAGGTGGTTTTCACCCACATTGGGTTTCCACCTTATATCTTTGTGTTCATGTGTGTGGCTCTTGTGTGATGTTCTGTTATTCTGCACCTGTTTACTGTTAATATGCTTAATAATGATCTGATGCATTTACTGAAGATTAAGCTAACTGAATTATAAGATCTCTGGATATACGCGAGTTTCATTAGACACAGTAGCGTGTACACGCGGGTTCACTTAATTGAAGTAGCGTATATGTGCGTATATTTTTCTGAGTATGAATTGAAAAAGTTTGATTGATCTGATAATACTGATTCACCTTCTGTAATAATACTGAGTGGGGGGGGGTGAATCAGTATTATCAGATCAATCAAACTTTTTCAATTTCATGCTCAGAAACATATACGCTACTTCAATTAAGTAAACCCGCGTGTACACGCTACTGTGTCTAATGAAATCGTTGTATATCCAGAGATCTTATAATTCAGTTAGCTTAATCTTCAGTAATAAATGCATCAGATCATTTTAAGCATTTAACAGTAAACGGGTGTAGAATAACAGAACTGAACATCACACAAGAGCCACACACATGACACAATGATATAAGGTGGAAAACCAATGTCGGTGAAAACCACCTGCTGCAAGTCATCTCAATCTTCTTCTTATAAGAAAATCCTTTTACAATATTTGTACTGGTGCAGTTTATACCAGTACGGGAGCTACAACCCCCCTTGCTCTTGTACTAGCGATCCATTTACTAGTACGCAGGCTGCTACCGCTACAATGCTCCAAAGATCTCCTTTAGCTTTTGTACTAGCTTAGATGCTAGTACGTAGGTGCTTGCCTACAATCTTCTCACCTCCAGGTACCACGTTTCATCAATTTAGACTGGATACACTGAAGCACAACACATAATCTGTAAGGCCACTTTTCATCCAATTTTACGGACCCATAACTATTATTGAAGCTCAAAACAATCATCAAATTCTGAATCACTGAACCCTGTTAACAACAGTCACAGAAACACAGAGCAGACACAGAACTCTGTAATAACCATCAGATCCATCTGCAACTTCAAATATCAAGCTTTACAATGTATACGCTACTTCGATGAATCAAACCCGCGTGTATACGCGCTTTTGCCAAAGACAACCCGCGTCAAGATCTCAAAATAATTTCTCATAACTTGCAGCTGTACCAGACATCAGTCATACTCATAATATTTATAGAACAATACATGCGTCAGTTTGTAGATCTAGAATAAGCATCATAAAGATAGTTCATTTCAAACCATTTGATCCCGATCTCTCCTTAGATCTAGTTCTCCATAACCGGTGAGATCTCTCCTTAGCTCAGATCAGCAATGCATCATCAACCCATAACCCTGCATACTGGATCTAATGCTTCATCAGATATTCAAGACATTTCAGATGCACTTTGCCTAATGATTTCCTTCTCCTTATATAGCCTTAGGCCTTGTTCAATACCAAGGGCCACAACCATAGAAATCCAATACCATCAACTTTAAAACTAGGGATCAACACGTCCGTCGAGACACCAAGGTCCAAAACCATAGGCACAACTTCCAAGGACTAACCGCCATGGACCAAAATGAGTTTTCCACATACACGCGCTTTTAATGAAGCCAACCTGCGTGTACACGCGACTTGGGCTTAACGAACCTGCGTGTATGAACTTTCTCTTCTTCTTATAGTCTGATCATCAATTCCTTGCTGCTGTCCTTCTGCACTATGATTTCTCATCAGTGTGGTTTGCCATCAAGGACAACACTTATCTCATAATGCCAACAATCTCCCCCTTTGGACTTGATGGCAAAGCTAACTTGTCACACTTTGAACTATCATCTGATTCCTTTGAGCTGTCCTCCATCAGTCACATCTGATATCTCTTCTGAAGATTCATCATCTGATTCCTTTGAGCTGTCCTCCATCAGTCACATCTGATATCTCTTCTGAAGATTCTCGATGGCAAAGCTAACTTGTCACACTTAGAACTATCATCTGATTCCTTTGAGCTGTCCTCCATCAGTCACATCTGATATCTCTTCTGAAGATTCATCCAGTTATACATAAGTGAGATATTCTTCTATGAGAGGGTTGCCATCAAGTACAACACATGCATCATAATGCCAACAATCTCCCCCTTTGGACTTGATGGCAACAACACCAAATCACTCTCCCCCTTTGACATCAAGGGCAAAGGGTGGACCAAGATATTCTCTTCCTTTGCTGAATCATTCCACTGTCCATACTCCCCCTGAGTACCTGCTGAAATCTCTGAATAGTCTCCCCCTTTGTATATGCCAAGGTGTACCAATCTGTCCATGCTCCCTCTGAGTACATGCTGAATCTCTGTTCTTGCTGAAGTGTGCTGATCATGCTCTCCCTGACTGTAAGCAAGGTCTACAAAAGATGTTCTTCAAGAAGAACATGACTCTATACATCATAAAAGACCTTCCTATCACTTAGGACTTATACATACATCCATCTCTCAACTAAGTGAGGATAAACAAGAAAATGACTCATCCACCCAACCAAGTGGGGATACATCAAAAAATTTACATCTGACAACCAAACACATTGCATCAATCATCCCAGGCATAGTGGGGAAACCAACATAGGCCGTTACATGACCTTGATACCATAAAAAAGATATCACAAGAGAGATACATGACATAGAGACAACAGATCTAGATCAAGACTTATAAAAGTCACCAGCAGCATCTGATAATCACCATTCAGATCAACAACCAAGAGATCCTTCTGTTCTCCTTTCGCCTTTGTTCCATCTGAAACCAACAACAAAAGTGAACCAGAACCAAAAACTTTAAGATAATGCCAACAATGCATCATTGGAAGATTATCTGCTCCCCCTGAACCTGTGCCAGATGATCTCTGTCAGACCCATATCAGACTTTCTGCAACCAACATCTGTCCCTGCTGATTTTCTTCAAAACTCCATATACGCGTCTGTATACACATAAACAAGCGTATATACGCGGATATCCCTTACGCAACACGCGAATACCATATACGCGACTATCCTCTTGTAAACGGCGTATGCACGCTAATATCCTTTAAACAGCACGCGTACACAAATTTCCATATCAACAACCTGTAAATGTCCTGCAGCAAGGTATGTCTGAACATAGATGTCAACTCCTCCTTTTAAACATCATTATGAAATCATTCACATTACATGTGAAACCACCATAGTCATTACATCAACGTCAAGATCTACAAGATCCAAATATCATTTCTTGGGAACATCTGCATCAATCATCATATGTAAGTATCAACCTATCATCATATAGATAAGAACTCATCACCATGTCTCCAATAAAGCAACTTTGAGTAGTCATCCATGTGTCAGCACTATGTATCTTGAGCTCAAGCTCATTTGACAAAACTTCTTGATATCATCAACAGCAACAATCCTTATCCACATGAGTGCCTGCATCATAACTGTATGATCTTTATGCATATGACAACAGCAGTATATAAGTGACTCATCATCAAGTGAGGAAGATGTGTATTCAAGCTTTGTACTTCTCCTTGTTCTTATGAAGATCACCATGTAAGCACCATACATGCATCATCAAAGAATCAACCATAAATCTGATCTGAACATCTTCTATGTAACTTCAAGAATCATATGAGAGTTTATCATAGACAACTCACAACATCATATCATAGCAAGATATATCATTTATCCATATAAGAATCATCACCAAGGATTATTAACCATAATGCCAACAATGAATTACTAAAGGCATATGCTCCCCCTCAACCAGTGCCATTTGTTAGATCTGATCATGCATATATCAGCAGTAAGCATCAAAACATCTTCATCCTCAAGTTAGGATTAAACACTTCTAGCATCTTACAAGTATCAAAACATTTCCAAACATCCTCAGCAGACTGTAACTGTTAACCAATAGAGCATATACTGGACTGGATCATATCAGACCCCTTTTCTGAGTCTGTCCCCACTGCTTTTTCACAAACTGACATATACGCGACTTTGCGGTGCGAAACTCGCGTATATACGCGGCTTTCCTTCATGAAACTTGCGTATGAGAATTAGAACACTGAAGTTTTACACCTTCAGCTCCCCCTGAGTCTGTTATGTCTGTGTTGTGCTGAGTACCCTGTGCTGTGCCACATCTTTCTGACTGAACTTCCTTCTTCTTCCATATCTTCAAGCATGTTGATGATTTCCTTTTATCATGAGCTTTGTTCCTGCAATCTTTTGCTTTATGTCCAAACTTGTTACATGCATAGCATCTTACATGTTTCATATTCCTCTTATAGCAATCAGCAGCTTTATGGCCAAATATATTGCAAGAAAAGCAATATCCATTAAAGTACCTTGATTGAGATGACCTGTCCGCATAATAGTCTTGAACTCTTCTTCTTCTACATCTAGCTGCAACATGTCCATAACATTCAACATTATTCATAGGAGGAGTAAAAGATTTTCTTTGAGGAGTCTCTTTCCTTGATTGTTGATGGGGTTGACCTTTCATTTCCTTGTTGATCATTTTAGATTTCTCTTTAGAGTTCCTTGCCTCACCTTGTGAACTAGATTCACCTTCAACAGATTCATGAAAACCAAGACCAGTCTTGATAGCAGGAGACCTTTGACTACTAAGAATATCATCCAAGGCTTTAGTACTATCTTGAAATCTCAAAAGTTTATCCTTTTCTTCTATTTTACCTTTCAAGATATTTACCTCAACTTGAAGTTGTTCCTCCTTTTCTAGATATTGCTTCTTCATGTCTTCTCCATCTTTCCTTCCTTCTTCCAACTGATGCCTTAATTTGAGAATCTCCTTTTCTTGTTCTTCATTCAGATCCTGCTGCATTTCACGAACTCGGAAGGCACATTTTAAGCTGGTGACTTCGTTTTCTTGTTTTGCAATAGCTTGGAGTAGATCTGTATTCTGCTTCTTTGATTCTTCAAGATCTCCTTTTAGTGAGGGGATTGTAGCTTCAAGATTTTCATAGTAGCTGGATCTATCTTTGAGTTTCTTGATGGTTGTGCTTCTTTCGTTGACTTCTTTTCTTAATGATGTCACTTCATGCTGCAATTTTTGACATTGGTCTTCCTTGTCCTTGAGAAGCTTTCTTACCTTGTTTCCTTCTTCTAGTTGGGCCTTTAGTTTGGTAACTTCTTCTTTGAAAGCACATTCCCTTTTGTTCAATAGATCTTGTTGATCTTTAACTTTGTCTGCAAGCCTTCTAAACATTGCCTCTATTTGACACTTTTCTTGCTCACCCATAAAAGCATGTTCAGTAGTTTCACTATCACTTCCATCACTTTCACAAGGAAATATAGCAGGAACATCAGAGGATAACACATTCATACCTGATAATGATTCTGAATCTGATTCTGAATCTGAAGAGCTTCTTATACCTAATCCCCAATCGACTCTCCCACTGTCATAGATCTTCTGAGATGTCTTCTTCTTCTTATGAGCTTTCTTCTTAAGCTTCTTTCCCATTGTTCCACGGATCTCCTTCAAGCGATCAAGCTTCTACCAAAGGACCTGCTCTGATACCAATTGTTGTAAATAATACTGAGAGGGGGGGGTGAATCAGTATTATCAGATCAATCAAACTTTTTCAATTTCATGCTCAGAAACATATACGCTACTTCAATTAAGTAAACCCGCGTGTACACGCTACTGTGTCTAATGAAACTCGCGTATATCCAGAGATCTTATAATTCAGTTAGCTTAATCTTCAGTAAATGCATCAGATCATTATTAAGCATATTAACAGTAAACGGGTGTAGAATAACAGAACAGAACATCACACAAGAGCCACACACATGAACACAAAGATATAAGGTGGAAACCCAATGTGGGTGAAAACCACCTGCTGCAAGTCATCTCAATCTTCTTCTTAATAAGAAAATCCTTTTACAATATTTGTACTGGTGCAGTCTTATACCAGTACGGGAGCTACAACCCCCCTTGCTCTTGTACTAGCCGATCCATTTACTAGTACGCAGGCTGCTACCTGCTACAATGCTCCAAAGATCTCCTTTAGCTTTTGTACTAGCTTAGATACTAGTACGTAGGTGCTTGCCTACAATCTTCTCACCTCCAGGTACCACGTTTCATCAATTTTCAGACTGGATACACTGAAGCACAACACATAATCTGTAAGGCCACTTTTCATCCAATTTTCATACTGGACCCATAACTATTATTGAAGCTCAAAACAATCATCAAATTCTGAATCACTGAAACCCTGTTAACAATAGTCACCAGAACACAGAGCAGACACAGAACTCTGTAATAACCATCAGATCCATCTGCAACTTCAAATGTCAAGCTTTACAATGTATACGCTACTTCGATGAATCAAACCCGCGTGTATACGCGCTTTTGCCAAAGACAACCCGCGTACAGATCTAAAAATAATTTCTCATAACTTGCAGCTGTACCAGACATCAGTCATACTCATAATATTTATAGAACAATACATGCGTTAGTTTGTAGATCTAGAATAAGCATCATAAAGATAGTTCATTTCAAACCATTTGATCCCGATCTCTCCTTAGATCTAGTTCTCCATCAACCGGTGAGATCTCTCCTTAGCTCAGATCAAGCAATGCATCATCAACCCATAACCCTGCATACTGGATCTAATGCTTCATCAGATATTCAAGACATTTCAGATGCACTTTGCCTAATGATTTCCTTCTCCTTATATAGCCTTAGGCCTTGTTCAATACCAAGGGCCACAACCATAGAAATCCAATACCATCAACTTTAAAACTAGGGATCAACACGTCCGTCGAGACACCAAGGTCCAAAACCATAGGCACAACTTCCAAGGACTAACCGCCATGGACCAAAATGAGTTTTCCACATACACGCGCTTTTAATGAAGCCAACCTGCGTGTACACGCGACTTGGGCTTAACGAACCTGCGTGTATGAACTTTCTCTTCTTCTTATAGTTTGATCATCAATTCCTTGCTGCTGTCCTTCTGCACTATGATTTCTCATCAGTGTGGTTTGCCATCAAGGACAACACTTATCTCATAATGCCAAACTTTTTCAGATTATTTACAACACTTATCAGACTATAAGAAGAAGAGAAAGTTCATACACGCAGGTTCGTTAAGCCCAAGTCGCGTGTACACGCAGGTTGGCTTCAGCAAAAGCGCGTGTATGTGGAAAAGTACCTTTGGTCCATGGCGGTTAGTCCTTGGAAGTTGTGCCTATGGTTTCGGACCATTGTGTCTCGACGGGCGTGTCGATCCCTAGTTTTGAAGTTGATGGTATTGTGTTACTATGGTTTTGGCTCTTGGTATTGAGCAAGGCCTAAGGCTATATAAGGAGAAGGAAATCATTAGGCAAGGGCATCTGAATTGTCTTGAATATCTGATGAAGGATTAGATCCAGTATGCAGGGTTATGGGTTGATGATGCATTGCTTGATCTGAGCTAAGGAGAGATCTCACCGGTTGATGGAGAACAAGATCTAAGGAGAGATCGGGATCAAATGGTTTGAAATGAACTATCTTTATGATGCTTATTCTAGATCTACATACTGACGCATGTATTGTTCTATAAATGTTATGAGTATGACTGATGTCTGGTACAGCTGCAAGTTATGAGAAATTATTTTTAGATCTGTACGCGGGTTGTCTTTGGCAAAAGCGCGTATACACGCGGGTTTGATTCATCGAAGTAGCGTATACATTGTAAAGCTTGATATTTGAAGTTGCAGATGGATCTGATGGTTATTACAGAGTTCTGTGTCTGCTCTATGTTCTGGTGACTGTTGTTAACAGGGTTTCAGTGATTCAGAGTTTGATGATTGTTTTGAGCTTCAATGATAGTTATGGGTCCAGTATGAAAATTGGATGAAAAGTGGCCTTACAGATTATGTGTTGTGCTTCAGTGTATCCAGTCTGAAAATTGATGAAACGTGGTACCTGGAGGTGAGAAGATTGTAGGCAAGCACCTACGTACTAGTATCTAAGCTAGTACAAAAGCTAAAGGAGATCTTTGGAGCATTGTAGCAGGTAGCAGCCTGCGTACTAGTAAATGGATCGGCTAGTACAAGAGCAAAGGGGGTTGTAGCTCCCGTACTGGTATAAGACTGCACCAGTACAAATATTGTAAAAGGATTTTCTTATTAAGAAGAAGATTAAGATGACTTGCAGCAGGTGGTTTTCACCCACATTGGGTTTCCACCTTATATCTTTGTGTTCATGTGTGTGGCTCTTGTGTGATGTTTTGTTCTGTTATTCTGCACCTGTTTACTGTTAATATGCTTAATAATGATCTGATGCATTTACTGAAGATTAAGCTAACTGAATTATAAGATCTCTGGATATACGCGAGTTTCATTAGACACAGTGGCGTGTACACGCGGGTTCACTTAATTGAAGTAGCGTATATGTTTCTGAGTATGAAATTGAAAAAGTTTGATTGATCTGATAATACTGATTCACCCCCCCTCTCAGTATTATTTCCAACAATTGGTATCAGAGCAGGTCCTTTGGTAGAAGCTTGATCGCTTGAAGGAGATCCGTGGAACAATGGGAAAGAAGCTTAAGAAGAAAGCTCATAAGAAGAAGAAGACATCTCAGAAGATCTATGACAGTGGGAGAGTCGATTGGGGATTAGGTATAAGAAGCTCTTCAGATTCAGAATCAGATTCAGAATCATTATCAGGTATGAATGTGTTATCCTCTGATGTTCCTGCTATATTTCCTTGTGAAAGTGATGGAAGTGATAGTGAAACTACTGAACATGCTTTTATGGGTGAGCAAGAAAAGTGTCAAATAGAGGTAGTGTTTAGAAGGCTTGCAGACAAAGTTAAAGATCAACAAGATCTATTGAACAAAAGGGAATGTGCTTTCAAAGAAGAAGTTACCAAACTAAAGGCCCAAATAGAAGAAGGAAACAAGGTAAGAAAGCTACTCAAGGACAAGGAAGACCAATGTCAAAAATTGCAGCATGAAGTGACATCATTAAGAAAAGAAGTCAACGAAAGAAGCACAACCATCAAGAAACTCAAAGATAGATCCAGCTACTATGAAAATCTTGAAGCTACAATCCCCTCACTAAAAGGAGATCTTGAAGAATCAAAGAAGCAGAATACAGATCTACTCCAAGCTATTGCAAAACAAGAAAACGAAGTCACCAGCTTAAAATCTCAACTAGAATGTGCCTTCCGAGTTCGTCAAATGCAGCAGGATCTAAATGAAGAACAAGAAAAGGAGATTCTCAAACTAAGGCATCAGTTGGAAGAAGGAAGGAAAGATGGAGAAGACATGAAGAAGCAATGTCTAGAAAAGGAGGAACAACTTCAAGTTGAGGTAAATATCTTGAAAGGTAAATTAGAAGAAAAGGATAAACTTTTGAGATTTCAAGATAGTACTAAAGCCTTGGATGATATTCTTAGTAGTCAAAGGTCTCCTGCTATCAAGACTGGTCTTGGTTTCCATGAATCTGTTGAAGGTGAATCTAGTTCACAAGGTGAGGCAAGGAACTCTAAAGAGAAATCCAAAATGATCAACAAGGAGATGAAAGGTCAATCTCATCATCAACCAAGGAAAGAAAGTCTTCAAAGAAAATCTTTTACTCCTCCTATGAATAATATTGAATGTTATGTATGTCATAATCTTGGACATGTTGCAGCTAGATGTAGAAGAAGAAGAGTTCAAGACTATTATGCGGACAGGTCATCTCAATCAAGGTACTTTAATGGATATTGCTTTGCTTGCAATATGTATGGTCACAAAGCTGCTGATTGCTACAGAAGGAACATGAAACATGTTAGATGTTATGCATGTAACAAGCTTGGACATATAGCAAAGGAATGCAGGAACAAAGGATGGACATCACACCAAAAGGAGAAAACCTCATCACACTTGAAGATATGGAGGAAGAAGGAAGTACAGTCAGCACAATGTACTAAGACACAGCACAGCACAGACATATCAGACTCAGGGGGAGCTGAAAGTGTAAAACTTCAGTGTTCTGAATCTCACACGCAAGTTACTTAAAGGGAAGTCGCGTATATACGCGAGTTCGACACTGCAAAGTCGCGTATATGTCAGTCTGAGGAAAAGCAGTGGGGACAGGATCAGAAAAAGGATCTGATATGATTCAGTCTATTATTTGCTCTATTGGTTACAGTCTGCTGAGGATGTGTGGAAATGTTTTGTTACTTGTATGATGTCTGGAAGTGTTTTGATCCTAACTTGAGGATGATGATGTTTTGATGCTTATGCATGATCAGATCTAACAGATGGCACTGGTTGAGGGGGAGCATATGCCTTTAGTAATTCATTGTTGGCATTATGGTTAATAATCCTTGGTGATGATTCTTATATGGCTAAATGATATATCTTGCTATGATGTGGTTGTGAGTTGTCTATGATAAAATCTCATATGATTCTTGGGGTTACATAGTTGATGTTCAGATCAGATTTATGGATGATTCTTTGATGATGCATATATGGTGCTTACATGGTGATCTTCATAAGGACAAGAAGAAGTACAAAGCTTGAATATACATCTTCCTCACTTGATGATGGGTCACTCATATACTGCTGTTGTCATATGCATAAAAATCATACAGTTATGATGCAGGCACTCTTGTGGATAAGGATTGTTGCTGTTGATGATATCAAGAAGTTTTGTCAAATGAGCTTGAGCTCAAGATACATAATACTGATACATGGATGACTATGAGTTCTTATTGGAGACATGGTGATGAGTTCTTATCTATATGATGATAGGTTTATACTTACATATGTTAATTGATGCAGATGTTCCCAAGTAATGATACTTGGATCATGTAGAGCTTGATGAAATGGCTATGGTGGTTTCACACATGATACAATGTGAATGACTCTGAATTCTGTTCAAAGGGATGAATTGATGCAGACATACCTTGTTATAGGTTGATGACCTATTCTCTACAGGACATTTACAGGTTGCTGATATGGAAATTTGTGTACGCGTGTTGTTTAAAGGATATCCGCGTGCATACGCCGTTTTACAAGGGGATAGTCGCGTATATGGTGTACGCGTGTTGCGTAAGGGATATCTGCGTATATACGCTTGTTTATGTGTATACAGACGCGTATATGGAGTTTTTGAAGGAAATCAGCAGGGACAGATGTTGGTTGCAGAAAGTCTGATATGGATCTGACAGAGATCATCTGGCACAGGTTCAGAGGGAGCAGATAATCTTCCAATGATGCATTGTTGGCATTATCTTAAAGGTTTTGGTTCTAGTTCACATTTGATGTTGATTTCAGGAGGAACAAAGGCGAAAGGAGAACAGAAGGATCTCTTGGTTGCTGATCTGAATGGTGATTATCAGATGCTGCTGGTGACTTTCATAAGTCTTGGTCTAGTTATTTCGTCTCTATGTCATATATCTCTTTTGTGGTATCTCTTTCATGGTGTCAAGGTCATGTAACGACCTATTTTGGTTTCCCCACTATGCCTGGGATGATTGATGCAATGTGATTGGTTGCCATATGTAAACTTTTGATGTATCCCCACTTGGTTGGGTGGATGAGTCAATTTTTGTATATCCTCACTTAGTTGAGAGATGGATGTATGTATGAGTCTTTGGTGATAGGAAGGTCTTTTATGATGTATAGAGTCATGTTCTTCTTGAAGAACATCTTTTGCAGATCTTGCCTACAGTCAGGAAGAGCATGTACAACACACTTCAGCGGTACAGAGATTCAGCATGTACTCAGGGGGAGCATGGACAGATTGGTACACCTTGGCATATACAAAGGGGGAGACTATTCAGAGATTTCAGCAGGTACTCAGGGGGAGTATGGACAGTGGAATGATTCAGCAAAGGAAGAGAATATCTTGGTCCACCCTTTGCCCTTGATGTCAAAGGGGGAGAGTGATTTGGTGTTGTTGCCATCAAGTCCAAAGGGGAGATTGTTGGCATTATGATGCATGTGTTGTACTTGATGGCAACCCTCTCATAGAAGAATATCTCACTTATGTATAACTGGGTGAATCTTCAGAAGAGATATCAGATGTGACTGATGGAGGACAGCTCAAAGGAATCAGATGATGAATCTTCAGAAGAGATATCAGATGTGACTGATGGAGGACAGCTCAAAGGAATCAGATGATAGTTCTAAGTGTGACAAGTTAGCTTTGCCATCAAGTCCAAAGGGGGAGATTGTTGGCATTATGAGATAAGTGTTGTCCTTGATGGCAAACCTCACTGATGACAAATCATAGTACAGAAGGTCAGCAGCAAGGAATTGATGATCAGACTATAAGAAGAAGAGAAAGTTCATACACGCAGGTTCGTTAAGCCCAAGTCGCGTGTACACGCAGGTTGGCTTCAGCAAAAGCGCGTGTATGTGGAAAAGTACCTTTGGTCCATGGCGGTTAGTCCTTGGAAGTTGTGCCTATGGTTTCGGACCATTGTGTCTCGACGGGCGTGTCGATCCCTAGTTTTGAAGTTGATGGTATTGTGTTACTATGGTTTTGGCTCTTGGTATTGAGCAAGGCCTAAGGCTATATAAGGAGAAGGAAATCATTAGGCAAGGGCATCTGAATTGTCTTGAATATCTGATGAAGGATTAGATCCAGTATGCAGGGTTATGGGTTGATGATGCATTGCTTGATCTGAGCTAAGGAGAGATCTCACCGGTTGATGGAGAACAAGATCTAAGGAGAGATCGGGATCAAATGGTTTGAAATGAACTATCTTTATGATGCTTATTCTAGATCTACATACTGACGCATGTATTGTTCTATAAATGTTATGAGTATGACTGATGTCTGGTACAGCTGCAAGTTATGAGAAATTATTTTTAGATCTGTACGCGGGTTGTCTTTGGCAAAAGCGCGTATACACGCGGGTTTGATTCATCGAAGTAGCGTATACATTGTAAAGCTTGATATTTGAAGTTGCAGATGGATCTGATGGTTATTACAGAGTTCTGTGTCTGCTCTATGTTCTGGTGACTGTTGTTAACAGGGTTTCAGTGATTCAGAGTTTGATGATTGTTTTGAGCTTCAATGATAGTTATGGGTCCAGTATGAAAATTGGATGAAAAGTGGCCTTACAGATTATGTGTTGTGCTTCAGTGTATCCAGTCTGAAAATTGATGAAACGTGGTACCTGGAGGTGAGAAGATTGTAGGCAAGCACCTACGTACTAGTATCTAAGCTAGTACAAAAGCTAAAGGAGATCTTTGGAGCATTGTAGCAGGTAGCAGCCTGCGTACTAGTAAATGGATCGGCTAGTACAAGAGCAAAGGGGGTTGTAGCTCCCGTACTGGTATAAGACTGCACCAGTACAAATATTGTAAAAGGATTTTCTTATTAAGAAGAAGATTAAGATGACTTGCAGCAGGTGGTTTTCACCCACATTGGGTTTCCACCTTATATCTTTGTGTTCATGTGTGTGGCTCTTGTGTGATGTTTTGTTCTGTTATTCTGCACCTGTTTACTGTTAATATGCTTAATAATGATCTGATGCATTTACTGAAGATTAAGCTAACTGAATTATAAGATCTCTGGATATACGCGAGTTTCATTAGACACAGTGGCGTGTACACGCGGGTTCACTTAATTGAAGTAGCGTATATGTTTCTGAGTATGAAATTGAAAAAGTTTGATTGATCTGATAATACTGATTCACCTACTGTAAATAATACTGAGAGGGGGGGGTGAATCAGTATTATCAGATCAATCAAACTTTTTCAATTTCATGCTCAGAAACATATACGCTACTTCAATTAAGTAAACCCGCGTGTACACGCTACTGTGTCTAATGAAACTCGTGTATATCCAGAGATCTTATAATTCAGTTAGCTTAATCTTCAGTAAATGCATCAGATCATTATTAAGCATATTAACAGTAAACGGGTGTAGAATAACAGAACAGAACATCACACAAGAGCCACACACATGAACACAAAGATATAAGGTGGAAACCCAATGTGGGTGAAAACCACCTGCTGCAAGTCATCTCAATCTTCTTCTTAATAAGAAAATCCTTTTACAATATTTGTACTGGTGCAGTCTTATACCAGTACGGGAGCTACAACCCCCCTTGCTCTTGTACTAGCCGATCCATTTACTAGTACGCAGGCTGCTACCTGCTACAATGCTCCAAAGATCTCCTTTAGCTTTTGTACTAGCTTAGATACTAGTACGTAGGTGCTTGCCTACAATCTTCTCACCTCCAGGTACCACGTTTCATCAATTTTCAGACTGGATACACTGAAGCACAACACATAATCTGTAAGGCCACTTTTCATCCAATTTTCATACTGGACCCATAACTATTATTGAAGCTCAAAACAATCATCAAATTCTGAATCACTGAAACCCTGTTAACAACAGTCACCAGAACACAGAGCAGACACAGAACTCTGTAATAACCATCAGATCCATCTGCAACTTCAAATATCAAGCTTTACAATGTATACGCTACTTCGATGAATCAAACCCGCGTGTATACGCGCTTTTGCCAAAGACAACCCGCGTACAGATCTAAAAATAATTTCTCATAACTTGCAGCTGTACCAGACATCAGTCATACTCATAATATTTATAGAACAATACATGCGTCAGTTTGTAGATCTAGAATAAGCATCATAAAGATAGTTCATTTCAAACCATTTGATCCCGATCTCTCCTTAGATCTAGTTCTCCATCAACCGGTGAGATCTCTCCTTAGCTCAGATCAAGCAATGCATCATCAACCCATAACCCTGCATACTGGATCTAATGCTTCATCAGATATTCAAGACATTTCAGATGCACTTTGCCTAATGATTTCCTTCTCCTTATATAGCCTTAGGCCTTGTTCAATACCAAGGGCCACAACCATAGAAATCCAATACCATCAACTTTAAAACTAGGGATCAACACGTCCGTCGAGACACCAAGGTCCAAAACCATAGGCACAACTTCCAAGGACTAACCGCCATGGACCAAAATGAGTTTTCCACATACACGCGCTTTTAATGAAGCCAACCTGCGTGTACACGTGACTTGGGCTTAACGAACCTGCGTGTATGAACTTTCTCTTCTTCTTATAGTCTGATCATCAATTCCTTGCTGCTGTCCTTCTGCACTATGATTTCTCATCAGTGTGGTTTGCCATCAAGGACAACACTTATCTCATAATGCCAACAATCTCCCCCTTTGGACTTGATGGCAAAGCTAACTTGTCACACTTAGAACTATCATCTGATTCCTTTGAGCTGTCCTCCATCAGTCACATCTGATATCTCTTCTGAAGATTCATCATCTGATTCCTTTGAGCTGTCCTCCATCAGTCACATCTGATATCTCTTCTGAAGATTCTCGATGGCAAAGCTAACTTGTCACACTTAGAACTATCATCTGATTCCTTTGAGCTGTCCTCCATCAGTCACATCTGATATCTCTTCTGAAGATTCATCCAGTTATACATAAGTGAGATATTCTTCTATGAGAGGGTTGCCATCAAGTACAACACATGCATCATAATGCCAACAATCTCCCCCTTTGGACTTGATGGCAACAACACCAAATCACTCTCCCCCTTTGACATCAAGGGCAAAGGGTGGACCAAGATATTCTCTTCCTTTGCTGAATCATTCCACTGTCCATACTCCCCCTGAGTACCTGCTGAAATCTCTGAATAGTCTCCCCCTTTGTATATGCCAAGGTGTACCAATCTGTCCATGCTCCCTCTGAGTACATGCTGAATCTCTGTTCTTGCTGAAGTGTGCTGATCATGCTCTCCCTGACTGTAAGCAAGGTCTACAAAATATGTTCTTCAAGAAGAACATGACTCTATACATCATAAAAGACCTTCCTATCACTTAGGACTTATACATACATCCATCTCTCAACTAAGTGAGGATAAACAAGAAAATGACTCATCCACCCAACCAAGTGGGGATACATCAAAAAATTTACATCTGACAACCAAACACATTGCATCAATCATCCCAGGCATAGTGGGGAAACCAACATAGGCCGTTACATGACCTTGATACCATAAAAAAGATATCACAAGAGAGATACATGACATAGAGACAACAGATCTAGATCAAGACTTATAAAAGTCACCAGCAGCGTCTGATAATCACCATTCAGATCAACAACCAAGAGATCCTTCTGTTCTCCTTTCGCCTTTGTTCCATCTGAAACCAACAACAAAAGTGAACCAGAACCAAAAACTTTAAGATAATGCCAACAATGCATCATTGGAAGATTATCTGCTCCCCCTGAACCTGTGCCAGATGATCTCTGTCAGACCCATATCAGACTTTCTGCAACCAACATCTGTCCCTGCTGATTTTCTTCAAAACTCCATATACGCGTCTGTATACACATAAACAAGCGTATATACGCGGATATCCCTTACGCAACACGCGAATACCATATACGCGACTATCCTCTTGTAAAACGGCGTATGCACGCTAATATCCTTTAAACAGCACGCGTACACAAATTTCCATATCAACAACCTGTAAATGTCCTGCAGCAAGGTATGTCTGAACATAGATGTCAACTCCTCCTTTTAAACATCATTATGAAATCATTCACATTACATGTGAAACCACCATAGTCATTACATCAACGTCAAGATCTACAAGATCCAAATATCATTTCTTGGGAACATCTGCATCAATCATCATATGTAAGTATCAACCTATCATCATATAGATAAGAACTCATCACCATGTCTCCAATAAAGCAACTTTGAGTAGTCATCCATGTGTCAGCACTATGTATCTTGAGCTCAAGCTCATTTGACAAAACTTCTTGATATCATCAACAGCAACAATCCTTATCCACATGAGTGCCTGCATCATAACTGTATGATCTTTATGCATATGACAACAGCAGTATATAAGTGACTCATCATCAAGTGAGGAAGATGTGTATTCAAGCTTTGTACTTCTCCTTGTTCTTATGAAGATCACCATGTAAGCACCATACATGCATCATCAAAGAATCAACCATAAATCTGATCTGAACATCTTCTATGTAACTTCAAGAATCATATGAGAGTTTATCATAGACAACTCACAACATCATATCATAGCAAGATATATCATTTATCCATATAAGAATCATCACCAAGGATTATTAACCATAATGCCAACAATGAATTACTAAAGGCATATGCTCCCCCTCAACCAGTGCCATTTGTTAGATCTGATCATGCATATATCAGCAGTAAGCATCAAAACATCTTCATCCTCAAGTTAGGATTAAACACTTCTAGCATCTTACAAGTATCAAAACATTTCCAAACATCCTCAGCAGACTGTAACTGTTAACCAATAGAGCATATACTGGACTGGATCATATCAGACCCCTTTTCTGAGTCTGTCCCCACTGCTTTTTCACAAACTGACATATACGCGACTTTGCGGTGCGAAACTCGCGTATATACGCGGCTTTCCTTCATGAAACTTGCGTATGAGAATTAGAACACTGAAGTTTTACACCTTCAGCTCCCCCTGAGTCTGTTATGTCTGTGTTGTGCTGAGTACCCTGTGCTGTGCCACATCTTTCTGACTGAACTTCCTTCTTCTTCCATATCTTCAAGCATGTTGATGATTTCCTTTTATCATGAGCTTTGTTCCTGCAATCTTTTGCTTTATGTCCAAACTTGTTACATGCATAGCATCTTACATGTTTCATATTCCTCTTATAGCAATCAGCAGCTTTATGGCCAAATATATTGCAAGAAAAGCAATATCCATTAAAGTACCTTGATTGAGATGACCTGTCCGCATAATAGTCTTGAACTCTTCTTCTTCTACATCTAGCTGCAACATGTCCATAACATTCAACATTATTCATAGGAGGAGTAAAAGATTTTCTTTGAGGAGTCTCTTTCCTTGATTGTTGATGGGGTTGACCTTTCATTTCCTTGTTGATCATTTTAGATTTCTCTTTAGAGTTCCTTGCCTCACCTTGTGAACTAGATTCACCTTCAACAGATTCATGAAAACCAAGACCAGTCTTGATAGCAGGAGACCTTTGACTACTAAGAATATCATCCAAGGCTTTAGTACTATCTTGAAATCTCAAAAGTTTATCCTTTTCTTCTATTTTACCTTTCAAGATATTTACCTCAACTTGAAGTTGTTCCTCCTTTTCTAGATATTGCTTCTTCATGTCTTCTCCATCTTTCCTTCCTTCTTCCAACTGATGCCTTAATTTGAGAATCTCCTTTTCTTGTTCTTCATTCAGATCCTGCTGCATTTCACGAACTCGGAAGGCACATTTTAAGCTGGTGACTTCGTTTTCTTGTTTTGCAATAGCTTGGAGTAGATCTGTATTCTGCTTCTTTGATTCTTCAAGATCTCCTTTTAGTGAGGGGATTGTAGCTTCAAGATTTTCATAGTAGCTGGATCTATCTTTGAGTTTCTTGATGGTTGTGCTTCTTTCGTTGACTTCTTTTCTTAATGATGTCACTTCATGCTGCAATTTTTGACATTGGTCTTCCTTGTCCTTGAGAAGCTTTCTTACCTTGTTTCCTTCTTCTAGTTGGGCCTTTAGTTTGGTAACTTCTTCTTTGAAAGCACATTCCCTTTTGTTCAATAGATCTTGTTGATCTTTAACTTTGTCTGCAAGCCTTCTAAACATTGCCTCTATTTGACACTTTTCTTGCTCACCCATAAAAGCATGTTCAGTAGTTTCACTATCACTTCCATCACTTTCACAAGGAAATATAGCAGGAACATCAGAGGATAACACATTCATACCTGATAATGATTCTGAATCTGATTCTGAATCTGAAGAGCTTCTTATACCTAATCCCCAATCGACTCTCCCACTGTCATAGATCTTCTGAGATGTCTTCTTCTTCTTATGAGCTTTCTTCTTAAGCTTCTTTCCCATTGTTCCACGGATCTCCTTCAAGCGATCAAGCTTCTACCAAAGGACCTGCTCTGATACCAATTGTTGGAAATAATACTGAGAGGGGGGGTGAATCAGTATTATCAGATCAATCAAACTTTTTCAATTTCATGCTCAGAAACATATACGCTACTTCAATTAAGTAAACCCGCGTGTACACGCTACTGTGTCTAATGAAACTCGCGTATATCCAGAGATCTTATAATTCAGTTAGCTTAATCTTCAGTAAATGCATCAGATCATTATTAAGCATATTAACAGTAAACGGGTGTAGAATAACAGAACAGAACATCACACAAGAGCCACACACATGAACACAAAGATATAAGGTGGAAACCCAATGTGGGTGAAAACCACCTGCTGCAAGTCATCTCAATCTTCTTCTTAATAAGAAAATCCTTTTACAATATTTGTACTGGTGCAGTCTTATACCAGTACGGGAGCTACAACCCCCCTTGCTCTTGTACTAGCCGATCCATTTACTAGTACGCAGGCTGCTACCTGCTACAATGCTCCAAAGATCTCCTTTAGCTTTTGTACTAGCTTAGATACTAGTACGTAGGTGCTTGCCTACAATCTTCTCACCTCCAGGTACCACGTTTCATCAATTTTCAGACTGGATACACTGAAGCACAACACATAATCTGTAAGGCCACTTTTCATCCAATTTTCATACTGGACCCATAACTATTATTGAAGCTCAAAACAATCATCAAATTCTGAATCACTGAAACCCTGTTAACAACAGTCACCAGAACACAGAGCAGACACAGAACTCTGTAATAACCATCAGATCCATCTGCAACTTCAAATATCAAGCTTTACAATGTATACGCTACTTCGATGAATCAAACCCGCGTGTATACGCGCTTTTGCCAAAGACAACCCGCGTACAGATCTAAAAATAATTTCTCATAACTTGCAGCTGTACCAGACATCAGTCATACTCATAATATTTATAGAACAATACATGCGTCAGTTTGTAGATCTAGAATAAGCATCATAAAGATAGTTCATTTCAAACCATTTGATCCCGATCTCTCCTTAGATCTAGTTCTCCATCAACCGGTGAGATCTCTCCTTAGCTCAGATCAAGCAATGCATCATCAACCCATAACCCTGCATACTGGATCTAATGCTTCATCAGATATTCAAGACATTTCAGATGCACTTTGCCTAATGATTTCCTTCTCCTTATATAGCCTTAGGCCTTGTTCAATACCAAGGGCCACAACCATAGAAATCCAATACCATCAACTTTAAAACTAGGGATCAACACGTCCGTCGAGACACCAAGGTCCAAAACCATAGGCACAACTTCCAAGGACTAACCTCCATGGACCAAAATGAGTTTTCCACATACACGCGCTTTTAATGAAGCCAACCTGCGTGTACACGCGACTTGGGCTTAACGAACCTGCGTGTATGAACTTTCTCTTCTTCTTATAGTCTGATCATCAATTCCTTGCTGCTGTCCTTCTGCACTATGATTTCTCATCAGTGTGGTTTGCCATCAAGGACAACACTTATCTCATAATGCCAAACTTTTTCAGATTATTTACAACACTTATCAGACTATAAGAAGAAGAGAAAGTTCATACACGCAGGTTCGTTAAGCCCAAGTCGCGTGTACACGCAGGTTGGCTTCAGCAAAAGCGCGTGTATGTGGAAAAGTACCTTTGGTCCATGGCGGTTAGTCCTTGGAAGTTGTGCCTATGGTTTCGGACCATTGTGTCTCGACGGGCGTGTCGATCCCTAGTTTTGAAGTTGATGGTATTGTGTTACTATGGTTTTGGCTCTTGGTATTGAGCAAGGCCTAAGGCTATATAAGGAGAAGGAAATCATTAGGCAAGGGCATCTGAATTGTCTTGAATATCTGATGAAGGATTAGATCCAGTATGCAGGGTTATGGGTTGATGATGCATTGCTTGATCTGAGCTAAGGAGAGATCTCACCGGTTGATGGAGAACAAGATCTAAGGAGAGATCGGGATCAAATGGTTTGAAATGAACTATCTTTATGATGCTTATTCTAGATCTACATACTGACGCATGTATTGTTCTATAAATGTTATGAGTATGACTGATGTCTGGTACAGCTGCAAGTTATGAGAAATTATTTTTAGATCTGTACGCGGGTTGTCTTTGGCAAAAGCGCGTATACACGCGGGTTTGATTCATCGAAGTAGCGTATACATTGTAAAGCTTGATATTTGAAGTTGCAGATGGATCTGATGGTTATTACAGAGTTCTGTGTCTGCTCTATGTTCTGGTGACTGTTGTTAACAGGGTTTCAGTGATTCAGAGTTTGATGATTGTTTTGAGCTTCAATGATAGTTATGGGTCCAGTATGAAAATTGGATGAAAAGTGGCCTTACAGATTATGTGTTGTGCTTCAGTGTATCCAGTCTGAAAATTGATGAAACGTGGTACCTGGAGGTGAGAAGATTGTAGGCAAGCACCTACGTACTAGTATCTAAGCTAGTACAAAAGCTAAAGGAGATCTTTGGAGCATTGTAGCAGGTAGCAGCCTGCGTACTAGTAAATGGATCGGCTAGTACAAGAGCAAAGGGGGTTGTAGCTCCCGTACTGGTATAAGACTGCACCAGTACAAATATTGTAAAAGGATTTTCTTATTAAGAAGAAGATTAAGATGACTTGCAGCAGGTGGTTTTCACCCACATTGGGTTTCCACCTTATATCTTTGTGTTCATGTGTGTGGCTCTTGTGTGATGTTTTGTTCTGTTATTCTGCACCTGTTTACTGTTAATATGCTTAATAATGATCTGATGCATTTACTGAAGATTAAGCTAACTGAATTATAAGATCTCTGGATATACGCGAGTTTCATTAGACACAGTGGCGTGTACACGCGGGTTCACTTAATTGAAGTAGCGTATATGTTTCTGAGTATGAAATTGAAAAAGTTTGATTGATCTGATAATACTGATTCACCCCCCCTCTCAGTATTATTTCCAACATTATCTCTGAGAAGAGATGTGATGGCTACATGCCTCTGAACTGTCTTACAATGAGGCTCGAAGGCCTATTTATTGTTGAGAAACAATGGAAAAACCCCTTAACATTCCAAAACCTAACCCTAGAAGATGAAACGCCAAACTATGGGCCCCGTTTGGGGTAAGTTGGTACATCAACTTCCCGGGGTCGTAACTTTGGCATACGATCTCTGTTTGACGCATACAATAGCTCGTTAGAAAGATCTATCCGAGCACTATCATTGTTGGAACGGGCAACATCGGTCCATTCCATGGACCCATGTTGCCCTCGGATTCCCCAAAAAACGTCGTTTAGGGCCTCAAAACGGCTCCGGAAGTTCAGGACCCGAAAAACTGCTAAAAATAGTAAGTTGTGCTACAATTAAGGAAACCGAAAATGCTGAGAAGAACAATGGTGGGGGTCCAGGTGGACTTGGCAGGTGGCCACCAATATCCACCTGGATCAAGGTATGTAGGTTAAGGATTTTTATATGCATTATGGTTATGTGTATGCATTTCATTCTATTGATGTTATGGTTACATACATGATAAACGTTAGTTGATTAGTGTAGTCATATGCACATGTGACGGATAGTCATGAATGATAGTAACATGTGGTTGCATGCATTGTTATTGTTATTTTATGTTACATAACTTGATTATGTTATATGTTAACTTGTTGTTGTTATATGTTAGTTAACTTGTTTATTAGGGTTATTGCAACTAAGATCTTGATGTTATATGTATCATACTAATTTGGATTGGTTTATGTAAATGGTTAGGGTTATGACATTCAGGTATGAGTTAATATGTTGTGATATTATGTCATACTAATCTAGACTAACTGTGCAGATGTGATTATTATGTATGAATGATAACTTTTTATGATTTTATGATGTGAACATGTTGGCTAGTGACTATTATGGATATCATGACCTTATTTATGTTTGAGTTGATATGTCGTGAAGTTATATCATGTTAATCTGGATTGATTTTGCAGACAAGATAGCCTCCCTTGAGATACATTGAGGTATATGGTTTCTTATGTCATCTACTTTGTGCTTGAATGCTTGATTATGACGTTTATTTGGTGTTTGAGTGTTGGTGTCTATTATGTTGTCTATATGTTGTTGAATGTTTGATTAATCACATGATATGAGTATGTGCCTACAAGATTTCATCAAGAAATGATCTTGTTTTAAAATGGTTTTACTCACACATATGTGATGAGATAGCTGACATGTACTTGAGTGTAATAGGTGACAGTTGTAGCATCATGTCTAATGACTATGAGGTGACTATGGATTATGCCATGATTATTAGTCTTGGTAAAGGTTGATTTCAAATTGATAGATATGATTGTCACGATATTTGGAACATGTGGTTGACATATGTGGGCACTTGCAGGGTAACATGCTTGGCATTAGTATGACAAGGTAAGGTAACTAGTATGTTTCTATGTTTACTTATGCACTGGAAGTTATGTGTTTATGGCAGTATGATGCAGGGGATTGCATGGAAAAAGAGATCGCCATGAAATCTTGAAGAAGGCTCGGGTTGAGCTTTCCCTTGGAAGCATTGGAAACTCATGGGGATGGAGTCATGGTGTTTGTTGCCAATCTTTTGATTTTAGTCTTTTATAATTTGTTGAGCTTGATTTGTGGTTTTGTTTATGTCTGGTGCTAGGCCTTGCCATTTTGTTGTGGTGTCGTGTTGTTATTGGTTTTCATGGTCGTCTTCTTGTTTTTTTCTTGTGCTTGTCTTTTAAGTTTTGAGTCTTTGGAATTGGTTGGGAAAGAGGAAAGTTAATGGAGTTTAGGGAGAGTTGTGTGGTACCCAACAGGTGATGTAAGGCCTGGATGAAGCTCAGTGCATGTATAAGGGCAACTGAAGGCAAGTGTATGACAACTAGTTGGATTGGTTGGGTCCATTGAGGTAAATGGATGGTGATAGGACAATCATGAGAAAGGTAACAAAAAGGGTAAAGTAAATGGATTTGAGGTTTCAGATGCCTTGGCTATGTTGGGAACTGTTGTTCTCAATATTGTGCATGTTGTGCATGAATAAAGGAAGTTCTCTTAACCTTGGCCTTATGATATCTAGTAATTATGTTGTGATCATGATTGCTTTATGCTAATGTTTATATGCATATATGTATGTATGTACGTTGTTATCTGACAGGGTCATTAGGGATCATGATTGTTTTATGTTGATGTTTATATGTATACATGTATGTATGTATGTCATTGTTTGACAAAGTCGCCAGGGATCATTCTTGTGGAGGAATGATTGCTTATGCAGGTGAATGGCATGAAGAGGTTCATGGTTTATGAGGAATGAAGTGGTAAGAGTAGTCATGACAAATATATGAGGTTAGTATCATGTGGATATGAATTGATATTGTATACTTGTATTATGCCTATGTTTATGTTATGACATGTAACGTTGAAGGATACATCAATGGAATGAAAAAAATGTGCTTTGCGGCATGCTAGGATAAGCATGGATGGAAGAGAGACACTGGAAGCAAGGTTGCTTGGTAGAGGCAATATGGTTTTGGATGTGTAGTGCTATTGTTGTGTATATGTTGTGCATATTGAATATTCAGTGATTGTACCTATGGTGATGTGTAATGTTGTATATGTAGTATTGTGTACATATGATGTTGTATGTTTGGTGTTGTGTGTATATTACATATGTAGTGTTGGGTATAGATGGTGCTATGGACATGTTGGATATGCGGTGTTGTGTACATATCATACTGTGAGCATGTTGGATATGCAGTGTTCTGTGGATATGGTGTTGTGCGCATGTTCAATATGCAGTGATGTGTACATATGATGAATGTACATGTTTTATATGTAGTGCTATGCGCATATGGTGTTGTGTGCATGACTATACATGTCTTGTTGTGTGCACATGGTTCTATGTACGTGTTGTAGATGTGGTGTTGTGTGCATGTTGTGCATGTGGCATTGTGTACATGTGGTGTTGTGTACATGTCGTGCATGTGGTGTTGTGTACATGTGGTATTGTGTACACATTATACAAGTGGTGCGCTGTACATATGGCACTGTGTACATGTTGTACAGGTGGTGTTGTGTACATGTGATGTTGTGCACATATTGTGTAGGTGGTGTGGTGTATAGGTGGTACTATGTACATGTTGTACATATTGTATTGGTGTACATGTGGTATTGTGTATGTCATACATGTTGTGTTGTGGGCATGTGGTACTATGTATTTGCATTGTGTAGTCGTTGTATTGTGACATGTGTATTTATTGTGTTGTACTCGATGTACGTATATGTATTGTGTTGTACATCATGTGTAGGTGTATGTATTATGTGGTGGTGTACACTTGATGTAGGTGTATGTATTGTGTTGTGTTGTACACTGGGTGTAGGTGTATGTGTTGCATGTCAGGTGTAAGTACGTGTATTGCATGGTGTTGTATGTTTTGTGTGGTTGTATGTGTGTGATGCAGACTATGTGTATGTGCACATGGTTGAGGAGAAGGAACTGGGTGTTTTTCGGGTGTGGAAATTGATCTAGTGTGCGTACGAAATACGGGCAAAGGTATAAGATAAGGAATGATTAAAGTCAAGTATCAGTATTTTATTTCAGTTTTATTATGCATGTGATTATGATTATGGTCTATGATGATTACACGTGATTTATGATTCTGGTTTATGATGGCTACAAGTGATTTATGATTTTGATCTATGGTGGTTGTGTTTTGAGCGAACATGATGTGATATGTTTGTACATGATGATTTCACCAAAGATGCCAATTTGACTTATTGTGGCAGGAAGTGAATAAAATTGCAAGTATACCTTATTTATGAGCCATCAATGAGGTATGGTTTGAATTTATTTTAAATATAATGGCAGTTATGTGCTTGGTAAAGGAAAGAATGGGAAATGCTAGTTTGGGATGGTTGAAACTGACTGCAAGAATTAGTAGCATCAGCAGTGAAAAGAATGGAACATGCAACAATATGCTAGTAAAGCACTTCAGAAGTAGGGCCATTGTGGGACACTTGTACCCAATAGTGTCCATTTATTTCCATGATCATTCTATGACCGATATGATGGTTTTGAGACATGTATATGCCTTTTCTCTTTGGCCTTCTGATGCGAGGAATCATTTCCAAGGGATGGATTGCTTATGATAGGGATACCGTGGAACTTGGAAGCTGAGTGACTGCATGGAAGGGGTGACTGGATTGCCCGAGGGACTGTGTAGCAGAGAAGGGAAGGTCAGGGATGGATTTGTTTTGGTCATTAACATCGCTAGATGGAAACAGATGCACATTAGGAGTGTACCCTGGAATAATGAGTTGATAATTGTTCACTGAGAAGACAAGTGGTGCAGGATTGTAGAGCTCAACATTGGATGTAGCTTTGACTTCGGGAATGGATTCTGGACTTCCTGAGAAGGAAGTGAATCCTGGCATTAATTTTGAGGGTGGAGGTGTAAGCCTCTAGATTCCCTTGTTGTTGATGTAGGCATCGTATCCTTTTATTTGTTGGTTTAGCAAATGTGCATATGTGTATATGTGGTTATTTTAAATACCATAATGAGTTATGTTATAAAGTTCCAGTAAACGATATGTTTGTCATGTTTTAGCTGTGATCATTGTAAATACTACAACAAGCTATGTTATAAAGCTCCATGTGCAGTATGTTTGGTTTTTTAGCAGTTTTATTGAGGTCTTGGTGTGGTTTAACACCGAGGATGGTGTTCCCCAAGGAGGAGGGGTCTATAATAGCCCTTGGTTAAAAGTTCATGTGATAAAATCTAATAAAGGAAAAAATAAGAACATGGTCATGGGATATGTATTCCAAACTGAATTTTGGGCAAAGATATCCTAGTGGGAATTACTAGATGTTTTTATGGCTAAGGGAAATTGGCAAAGGCTTTGGAAAGACAAAATGGCAGTTTTGACACATTTATTTATGAACATTAGGGGAATTTTGAGGTCTAAAATGGGTCTCCTAAGAAAAATGTACAACCAAAATAAACTTTATAGGATCCAATAGGATTCAAGATGATGATGGCAAAAATGGGGGATGATTCACCATTTTTGGAGTTAAAAAGTAAAACGGTTAAAAATAATAAAATAATAAAACTACTTTTTCAACTTATCTCCCTAAGTTTTTACTCAAATTTCGAGCAGGAGTACTCGTTTGATGCAAAATTTAATTCCTCATCCAAGGAGTATACATGTTTCATACTTTTGATGGACTCTGTTATACGAAAAAAGAGAAATACATGAAAAACGTGATTGCAATTATGTTTTTCATGTATTTCTCATTTTTCGTGTAGCAAGATTCATCGAAAGTATGAAACATGGGTACTCCTTGGATGAGGAATCAAATTATTCATCCAATGAGTGTTGTTGCTCAAAATTTGAGTAAACCCAGATGGAGATAAGTTGAAAACACAAGTTGAAAAATTAATTTTTTATTTTTTCCTTCAAAAATTTGATGATGTAATCTAACCTTTTTTTGTTATTGCCACTATTATTTTACCATTTCCTTAGGAGGCCCATTTTAGACCTCAAAATTCTCCTAATGAATAATGGAAATTAGAAGAAAAGGAAGATGAAAGGTCACAAGTTTCATGTGAGGAGGAAAATGAAGGAAAATATTGGCAATTGAAGAAAATAGAGGCCTCATTGATAAAAAGGCTTTTGAGGACCCATTGGCAAGATTTTGCTCAAACCTTTTGTCAGTTTAGTTTTAGAGCTCTCTCATTATTCTCTCTTTCTCACACTCTTGGACACTTAGAATTTTCTTGAAGCATTCTATCTTTGGAGCAAGGAAGGGAAAAGCAATCAAAGGAAGGACAAGGAAAAGGAAGGAAAACAAAGAGCAAGCAAGGAGCAGGATCAACCAACTTCAGCAGTAATACTTGCAGGTAACATATTGTGTGAGTGATTTCCTAGTTGGTTTTGACATGCATGGCTTTGCATGTTGGTATATGGTTTTCTTGTTGTCGATGGATGGTTTTGTTGGGTTATGACAGTGGTTTTCAGCCTTGCCTTTTATGGATAGTCATGGTGTGATGGAATTGTTTCTTAGTTTTGAGCTTTGGAATGTAGGTTTTAACCCTGTATAGAAATTACCAGCATACGAATTCTTAAACAAAGAAAATAAACAATGCGAGACCATAACCCATAAAACACATATGCACAGAGATTTTTCCCTGGATCCCAAAACCGGGACTACCAGCTTGATTTTTCAATATGTTCCTTTCAATGTTACAATACATATTTATACATGCCGAAGCATCCAATACCATGGACCGAAAACCATCGCATCCAATACCATGGACCGAAAACCATCACGTCCAAAAAACATGTGCAAAAAACATGTACAAAACCATAGGTGGGTCCGTCCAACCTAACATATGGTCCAAAACCAAAATTCAAACCCCCTATTAACTACGTGGAAAGAATATAACACAACCCAACAATCTCCCACTTGTTGTTTTCTTTCCACAGGGGGCCACAGGGGAGCTTAGTCATTTTTTCAGCCCTGAGATTCCCATTGCTTCTCTACACCAAGAGAACTTCTCAGAGCTCACAGATTTTGTCAATGCATCTGCAGTATTCTTCAAAGTGTCCACCTTTACCAGCAACACCTTTCTGTCTTCTATCATATCCCTCACAAAGTGATACTACACATCAATGTGCTTTGTCTTTGAATGATAAGCAGGGTTCTTTGCCAAGAAAATTGCACTTTGGCTGTCACAGTCTATTCTTATAGCTCCCTGTACTAACCCCATACTTGAACACAATCTCTTCAACCAAACTGCTTCCTTGCTTGCATGAGTGGCTACCATGTATTCTGCCTCTGTAGTTGATAGTGCCACTACAGATTGTTTCTTACTCATCCAACTGACTGCACCTCCAAATAGGTTAAACACATACCCACTTGTAGATCTTCTCTGATCTAGATCTCCAGCCCAGTCTGCATCAACAAAGCCATGAATATCCAACACTCTGTCCAATCCTGGTCTTCCTTGGTAGCACAAACCATAATCACTAGTGCCACGCAAATACCTGAAAACCCGCTTCACTGTTGTCCAGTTCTCCTTCCCAGGTTTTGACATAAACCTGCTCAATACTCCCACTGCATGTGTAATGTCTGGTCTAGTACAGACCATTGCATACAGCAGGCTACCCACTGCACTTGCATATGGAACACGGGACATGTCCTCTTCCTCTTCTTGTGTCTTGGGACACTGTTCAGCAGATAACCTCACACCTACAGGAATAGGAACCTTCACCGGTTTACTATCCTGCATATTAAACCTCTGAAGTATTGTCTCGACATACTTCCTCTGGTTTAACCAGAGCTTCCTCTTTGACCGATCTCTTTTAATTTCCATGCCCAAAATATAGTTTGCAGCACCAAGATCTTTCATGTCGAATTTGGAGGACAATTGGGTCTTCAAATCCTGGATAATTTCTTTGTCATTTCCAACCAGCAACATATCATCCACATACAAGACCAGATAAATAATACGATCACCAATTAATTTAAAATACACACAATGATCTTCTTTGCTTCTGGTGAATCCAAGTCCCCGTATAAATGTATCAAATTTCTGATACCACATCCTTGGTGACTGTTTTAACCCATACAGAGACTTCTTTAACTTGCATACCAGTTCTTTCTTACCCTTCACCGCAAAGCCTTCAGGTTGCTTCATGTAGATTTCCTCTTCCAAATCCCCGTGAAGAAATGTTGTCTTCACATCCATCTGTTCTACCTCAAAATCAAAAGCAGCAGCAACAGATAAAAGTAATCTAATAGAAGTTACCTTGGCAACAGGAGAAAAAATATCACCAAAATCAATTCCCGGCACCTGGGAATAACCTTTTGCTACCAACCGCGCTTTGTATTTCTCCACCTTTCCTTCTGCATTTGTCTTCTTCTTGAACACCCATTTGCTGCCAATGGGTTTCCTTCCAGCCGGCAACTCCACCAGATCCCAAGCCTCATTTTTGTGCAAAGATGCCATTTCATCGACCATGGCCTCTTTCCAGAGTTTTCCATCCTCTGAATCCACTGCTTCCTTCACAGTTCTGGGATCATTATCATTAACAGACAAAGAAAAATTTGAACTGAAAGCAGATGGACTATACCTTTCTGGTTGCCTTCTTTCTTGAACTGATCTTCTCACAGCCGGAGTTTGTGGCTCTTCATCTTCTGATTCCTCCTCTGCTGCAGAGTCTGATTCTTCCTCCTTTGGCTCAAACTCTATCTTCTCAAGTTCCTTTGGTTGGACTTCATGTTGAATAACATCTTTTACCTCTCTGAACAACACATCTTGGATGTACACAACCTTCCGTGTGACTGGGTTCCAAAGCTTATAACCCTTTAAACCATCCTTATACCCAATAAAGATGCACTTTTCAGATTTACTATCCAACTTGGTTCGTTTCTCCTTTGGAACATGTACATATGCATCACATCCAAATACCCTTAGATGTGAAAGAGAGGGTTTCTTACCAGTCCATACTTCTTGTGGAGTCTTATCCTCCAACGTTGATGAAGGTGATCTGTTGATCAGGTAACATGCAGTATCCACCGCCTCTGCCCAGAATTCCTGTCCTAACCTGGCACCACTGAGCATGCTTCTTGCCCTTTCCATCAACGTCTTGTTCATTCTTTCTGCGACTCCATTTTGCTGAGGTGTATATGGAGTAGTCTTCTGCCGTGCTATACCACACTTCTTACAAAATTCTTCAAATTCCTTGCTGCAAAATTCTCCACCATTATCTGTGCTCAGCACCTTTATCTTCTTCTCTATCTGATTTTCCACCAGAGCCTTAAATTCTTTAAACCTGTCAAAGACTTCAGATTTCTTCTTAAGAAAATATATCCATGTATTCCTTGAGAAGTCATCTATGAATGATACATAGTACACAGACTTACCCAGTGATGGAACCTTCACAGGTCCAAACACATCACTGTGCACAATCTCTAATATCTGTTTCGTCCTCTTACCACCAGAGGGGAAACTCACCCGATTCTGCTTCCCATATACACAATTTTCACAGAAATCCAAATCCAAAGAGCTATTATTCATACCTTCTACCATACCTTTACCATGAAGTATTCGAAGGCCCTTCTCTCCAATATGTCCAAGCCTTTGATGCCACAACATGGTCTTCTCTCCAGAGACCACTAGATTCTCTACTCCATTTTTAGGAACCATAGAACTATTGCACCCATCAACAACAGTGCTACCTTGCAGCTTGTACAGAGTTCCAATCCGAACTCCCCGCATTAATATCAATGCTCCTCGAACCATCTTGCAGGTATCTTTCTCGAACACCGTCTTTACACCTGCATCATCCAACTTGCTTACAGAAATCATATTTCTGGCCAATGCAGGAATATGTCGAACACCCGGAAGTGTTCTAACCCTTCCACCTTGCAACTTCAACTTTACTTTTCCCCGACCAATGATTCTAGCCTTCCTATCATCTCCTAAGAAGACATCACCACCATCGTATTTCTCATACTCGCAGAACCACTCTTTATGGGGAGTGAAGTGAAAGGATGCACCTGAGTCAATCAACCATGCCTCATGATCTACATGTGTACTTGAAGAAGCCAAGTACACATCCCCACCTTCATCTGAGGTGGTTTTCGCCTCTGCAGAAGGAGCATCATCAGATCCCTTTCCTTTATCAGGAGCTTTAGATTTACAATCCCTTCTGAAGTGCCCTTCCTTTCCGCATTTCCAGCACACCACCTTTGTAGGTTTTCCTGGAGATTTAGATCTCCCACTCGATGACTTATTTTTGTTTCTGTTCTGGGACCGTCCTCGTACAGACAAGGCATCACCATTCTGGTTGTCCATATTTTTCCGTCTCATCTCCTCCGTCAGTAAGGCTGAGACTATTTCATCAAACTGCAAAGCAGTTGCATTGCTACCTATTGCAATAACCAGACTATCCCACGAATCTGGTAGAGAACACAACAGACTAATGCACTTATCTTCATCTGAAATTTTAATATCAATAGATAATAACTGACTTACCACAGTATTAAACGCATTCAGATGCTCTGTCACCGAGTCTCCATCTTTCATCCTCAGGTTATACATGTTTTTCCGCAGGAACAATTTATTCACCAGAGACTTAGATTGGTACAAAGTCCCTAACTTGACCCACAAAGCCTTTGTCGTAGCTTCCCCTGATACATTCAGCAATACTGAATCCGAGACACACAATCGTATTGTGCTCTTTGCCTTCCGATCCAACTTCTTCCATTCTTCATCGGTCACTCCCGATGGTTTAGTACCCGAATCTACCGCGATCCACTGATCTTTATCCACCAACAGATCCTCCATCTTGAGTTTCCACAACTCAAAATTCTGACCATTGAACTTCTCAATCTCTATCTTTCCACTGCTCGCTATCTTCTTTCACCACCAGAATCGATCTCGCAGATCTCCCACTGAACAGGGTCTACCACAGGCTCGAGCGAAACCCCTCAGCAACAAAGGCGTCCCCTTGAAGCCAAAACAGCTCTGATACCAAATGTAGGTTTTAACCCTGTATAGAAATTACCTGCATACGAATTCTTAAACAAAGAAAATAAACAATGCGAGAGCATAACCCATAAAACACATATGCACAGAGATTTTTCCCTGGATCCCAAAACCGGGACTACCAGCTTGATTTTTCATTATGTTCCTTTCAATGTTACAATACATATTTATACATGCTGAAGCATCCAATACCATGGACCGAAAACCATCACGTCCAATACCATGGACCGAAAACCATCGCGTCCAAAAAACATGTGCGAAAAACATGCACAAAACCATAGGTGGGTCCGCCCAACCTAACATATGGTCCAAAACCAAAATTTTCGGGGGCGTTGCCCCGAACCCCATAAAGTGGGGTTACGGGTGCCCTTCAAACCCCCTATTAACTACGTGGAAAGAATATAACACAACCCAACATGGAATTGCCATATATTTTTCATAATCTAGGGTGGAGGTGGTCTCAGGAAAATTCCCAAAGTCCTAGGAATCCCTTGACCGGTTTTGGTGGGATACACGATAAAGCTTTAGGGTGGAGTCTCGGTTTAGGACCTAGTGATCCGGTGAGGATTGCGATAAATCCTGAGAGAGACAAGGAGATGGAAAATTCCTCAAGGATAGTGATGGAGTCTGGATGCATTCTAAGCTTGGTTTGGTTTTGTGATCTCAGTGTCGATTTTGGTGAAATCATGGTTTGGTGAGGGTGGAAGTGGTTTAACCTCTAGATTCCCTAGGTTGTTTTTGGATTGGTTTATCCATGAGATCCCACATTCATGCTTGGAATATGGCACGGGGTTGACTGGATGAAAAAAATATTTGGTTCAGCCATGTCTATGGTCGGGTGGTATGTAGAAGTCCCGAACCTGGTTAGCTCTTACCTATGTTTAATTAAAGCTAATTTCTCTCATTTTTGTACTTATTATTATGTGGCCTTAATGGTTGTTATCTCATTGCTATATACATGTTTTAATGTTGGTTATAAGCATGGTTATATGACTGGTTATAGTAATGGTTATTTCATGTATTTACTTGTAACTTAAAAGATAATGGATGTAAGACCTAATTGATGTCAAAACAGTTAAGGGAAGAGTGTGGTGATCCTTCTTGTCAAGTCTCATATGAATTATCAGTAATTTATTCTTTGCCTTGTATTCATGTCATGTAGATTTCATTGATTTGAAGTGTTTGATAGAATGTCAGTCTTGGTTGGGGATGGCCAGGCCTAGTCCTGGAGCAAGTTTTGGCTTGCAAGTGTGATTCACAGTTCTGAGGAGAAAAGTCCCCAAATGCACCCATGCCTTGTTGTGGGAGTGATTGGAGCCTCCTAGATGCACCCTTCTCCCTATCAAGGTAGCACCCATGCGTTTAATGCACAAAAAACTAAGTGGGACCTAGGGACTAGCCATGGGGATGATTGGGAAGGATTCTGGGAGTCCAATAGCAAGTATAGAAGGTTTGTGTTTTGGGTTTCCATCGATTCCAATTCCTTAAGGTGACTTAGGAGGTCGAGTCTTATCATATAACCCTACATCTCATGTTTTCCCTGGGTAAATCAGTGAAAGTGAGTATATATGAGGGGAGTCGTCATTACAATCTTTATATTTAGAAACCAATCAATTTGTATGGTATAGATGACTTTTTTTCGTAAACCACTTGTCACCTAGTCAATTTTTACGAAGGAAATGATAACACATTATGAAGATACAAAGAGAAACACCTTCATTAGCCAATTGATAAATATGAAACAAAAGGGTTCAATGGTGGAGCACATTAAAGACTTCTAAAAATTGAATATTAGGTAGTCGATATTCCATATTAGCATAGGATTGTTGTCTTCATAACGATAACATCCAACATGAGGTTCACCTTTGGGAACCTGATTCATTGGAGAAGGCATTCAGGGTTGCTAGAAAAGTTGAAAGCAAAATTATTGCAACAAGGAAATCTACCACTCACAACTATAAATATGGAAGTGTTGTTGCTCCTCGTCTTCCACAACCTACAAGGTTGACACCACAAAAATTGGAGGAAAAAAGATAACAATGGTTTTGTTACAGTTGTGATAGAAAATACACTGAAGGTCATAAGTGTGCTGAGAATAAATTATTCTACATAGATTGTGAATAAGAGGAAGAAAAGGAACAAGAAATGTCAAAAGAGGAAGATATACACTAGGAACCAACCCCAAAGAAAGAAGAAACGAATCCTTCCGTATATTTTAATTCATTGGCAGGAATTACCTCTCCTCAAACTCTCAATATAGAAGGATATATGAAGAAGAATAAGGTAATAGTGTTGATTGATTTAGGTTACAGTATCCATAATTTTATTCATTGGAAGATAGAAAAGGAATTGAAATGATTCCTATATCCAACACTAGAGTGTCAAGTGATGGTTGCAAGTGGAGAAACTATAAATTACTCTGGAAAGTGCCATAATATCAAGCTAACCATGGAGGAATATGTATTGAATAGTCCAATGCTTTCCATTCCAATGGGTGGTGTTGATGTTGTATTAGGAGTCTAACTGTTACAATCTTTTGGGACATTAGCTTCCAGTTTTCAAGAACTTTTCTTGATTTTTTTTGTGGGAAGGAAAGGAAGTTGAATTAAGGGGTATTGCAAGGAAACCAGGAAAGATAATTTGCTCTAATGGCATGATAAAGCTTCTGAAGAAAGAACAAAGGGACGTAATTGCAAAATTATTCTCACTAGAGATTCAAAAATAGAAATCATTTATTTCTCCATATCTCCAAAAAGTCTTGGACAACCATTCCAAGGCGTTTGAGACTCCCAAAGGCCTCCCATCTATTCGTGATCATGATCATGCTATTCATTTTATTCCAGTAAGATTTCCTCCAAAAATCAGGCCTTACAAATATCCTTATGCCCAAAAGAGAGAAATTGAACGTATGGTTGCAGAAATGATAGAGGCTGGTATAATTCAACCTAGTCAAAGTTCTTTCTCAGCTCCAGAAGTATTGGTGCACAAGAAGGATTTATAATGGCATATGTGTCCAAATTATAGGGAGATCAACAAACTCACTATTAAAGATAAATTTCCCATTCCTGTCATTGATGAATTGTTGTATGAATTACATGGAGCAATTTACTTCACAAAGATGGATCTTCGTTCAGGATATCATCAAATTAGAATGAAGATTGAATATGTACCGAAAACAACATTTCGAACTCATGAGGGTCATTCTAATTTTTTTTTCATTTCTTTTGGCCTTACTAAATCACCTTCCACATTTCAAGGTTTGATGAATTCCACTTTTAAACCCTTCCTTGTAAATTTTGTGTTAGTATTTTTTGATGACATACTAATCTACAAGAAGTCTTGGAAGGATCATATTCAACATGTTGATAGGGTTCTCAAACTATTGGAGGAGAAACAATTATATGCAAAATCCTCCAAATGTTTCTTTGGAATATAAGAGGTGGAATATTTGGGTCATATTGCATATCATGAGGGTGTTAAGGTAGACCCTAAACAAATTAAAGCCATTAAGGAATGGAAAATCCCCACAACCATAAAGCATCTTTGAGGTTTTCTCTGGTTGACATAGTATTATCGCAAGTTTGTTAAGGATTATGGGAGAATGGTGGCACCTCTAACATCATTACTGAAGAAATATGCATTTTCTTGGACCCCAGAAGAAAAAATACCTTTAAACGTCTTAAAGAGACAATGTGCCAAGCACCGGTCTTAACTACGCTAGACTTCACAATTTTTTTTTTATTATGGAATGTGATGCCTTAGGAAATGGAATTAGTGTTGTTTTAATGCAAGAAGGAAGACCCATTTCTTTTTAAAGTTGTCCAATCAAAGGAAAGTATTTACACAAACCTATTTATGAGAAGGAAAGGTTGGCAATACTACATGCACTAAAGAAATGGTGACCTTACCTAATGGGAAGACACTTCAAAGTAAAAACCTATCGTGATAATCTTAAATACCTTTTGGAACAAAATTTATCTTCCAAAGAGTAGCAAAAATGGATGACAAATATGTTGGGCTATGACTTTGAAATAATCTACAAAAAAGGGAAGCAAAATGTTGTTGCGTATGCACTCTCAAGAAAGGATGAGAATGTGGAAACATTACTTTGTGCCATTTCTATTATCCAACCTGAATGGATAACCAAAGCAAGGGATGAATGAAAGAATGATGAAGAAGTGTGGTCACTCATTCAAAATTTGCAGCAAGATCCTTGTACATATGATATCTTTAGCTGGAAAAATGATTCATTATGGTACAAAGACGTCTTATATATTTGTAGGAATTCCCAACTCAAACAAAATATTCTTTTGGAATTACACACATCTCCCTTAGGAGGGCACTCTGTTATAGACATATTTGGGCACTACAACCCCAATCACATATGTCCATAAACCAAGGGCTTCTAAGTCCCTAAAAGTGTTGTTTCATACCCTAAAGGAGCAAGGTCAGCTAATTACATTATCTCCCAGAAGTTTTCCATGAAAAACCACTCAGAACTCGTCAAAGCAGGACCATACAAACTGCCCAGTGCAAAGGGTGTGATGCATCTCACCTGCCACATGTAAAAAGTGTGATGCATACTGGAAAGCCCTTCTGTAGGGTGCGATGAGCGAGAGCATACAAATGGCACAAGCAGTTTGCTAGGTGGAGACCTTGAGAATCTTGTAGAAGTTGCTCATTTGACACTTGCCTCCCTGAATTCGCCCAAGGATGAGTAAGAGATCATGAAATCTACAAGTGGAACCAAGAACTATCAGATAGATGAGACTAATAAAAATCCCAGAAGCTGACTCACCCCCCTGCAAATATCTATATATGGATCCCTCATCCCAGAGATCCAGGGGTTGGAATTGGGTAATTTGCAAAGAGGTGTTGTTGGTTTCTCTTTGAAGACATTGTTGGGTGATCTTGCTTTGTATGAGGTGAAGAGGGATTTCAAGCTGGGAGGATGGTGTTGGGTTAGACCAAGTGGTTGTAATCCTCTCTTCTACTACTTTTATCAATAAAGTTATTTGAGTTTTCCTCCATACTCTTGTGTATCCCTTAATATTGTGTTGATATATGCATTTGTATGTTCAATATATATCTGATCCTATGTTGTTTATAGTGATAGATATCTATGATTTGATGGTATTATGCTGTTGTGACTCTATAGGTGCTCTTTGAAGCGGGACAAGTAAGGAAGCAGTGGCAAGATTCTGTCAAAGGGGAAAGGAAACAAGCAGCGAGCCAAACAAAAGACTAAGGTTGGTACTCTCTGCTTCTTTCTCATCTATCTCTCATAAAGGAAAACACAAGTGACTTTAGTTTGTTTGTTTCTAATATAGCTACCTGTCTTAGTGGGACTAGCAGTTCTGAATAGACACTAGATTTCCCGGTAAAAAAATGGCGACTCCACTGGGGAGCAGTTAGTTTGATTTCTTATCTCTATTTGTTTGATTCATAAACCACAGACGGAGCCTGAAGTTAAGCCAGCTAGCCTTCAAACTACATTTTCTATGCAAGTGCAAAGTAGATCAACGCTTCTTCAGTTGATCTCCGGGTTTGTTTATGAACTGAACAATTGACTTGCAAACATCCTAAGTGCCCTAGAGGTAGCTCAACTAACCTCATTAGATCAGCCCCTATACTTTGTAGTTACTAACTATCATTAGCTCGGCCTAAATCCCTGAACTAAGCTGCAAACTGTGACCAAAAACCAAGTTAAAGTCTCGTCCCTAGACCATCGCACCTTCTCTTCTTAGCAATCTGGATGCATCGCACCTCCTGTGTGTAGTAGGTGAGATGCATCCCTGTTTCCCTGTGTTATAGTTGCGATGATCAGATAAGACTATTTCTGCCTCCAGATTTTGGTTTTTTCTTCACTCTCTTCAGCTTTATTCAGGAGTTTTGTTGTCTGTGATCAGTAGACCACTATTGAAACCCCCTTCCTTTGCATCATCCAGCCTCATTTGTACAAAGATTTGTGAATGTTTTGTGTATTTTTCGCCATTCACAGTTCTCATTTACAAAATGGTAGCTTAATTGAACTGTCGTCTTTTGATTTGAAAGTCTCGCAAGTGTCGTTTTCAGTCAAGGAAAAGAATCCTTCTCTTTTTGATAGTCAATTACACTGTTACTCTTTTATTTGATCTAAATTAATAGTATTTCAAGTGTCGAAAGTAGTTTTCAATTCAAAATCGCAAAGTGTCATCTTGTCTCCCTTTCGTTTTTTGAAAAGAAAATTGTTAGTACTGTCACTTTGAAAGAAGATATAATTCAGATTTGTACTTAGCATTCTTTTTGTCATTCACACATTAAGGAAGCGGAAAACAAATACATGCATGTGCATTTGCATTTAGACTTCTTTTTTATTTTGATTTAGGACAGTGCATCTAGTGTGTGCTCTCTGCTCTATGTTGAAAGGATTTCGTTTATCTTTCCTTAGTAGCTAGGATTTTGATCCCAAAAAGAAAATTAAACAACTGTTTATCATCTTAGATTGCATATTTAGGAGTTGTATATCTACATCACGCGGTGAACCTTAAAAGCAAACTTCTTAAGAAAGATCAACTGTAAAATAAATTCAATGAACATAAGAACGCTTAGGAACCTAATGCACAACATCTAGAAGTCTAGGCTAGAGACGTATTCTGGTGTCATAACGCCTGGTAACTGTCACTTTCATTGTAGGTTGGGTGATCCCTCCTCTTTGAGACGACAAGTGCCAATACGGACTTTTTCTCCCACGTACCATCGAGTATATATTGGGGGACCACAATAGGCTATATCCTTTATCCTTAGGAAGCTGTGTCTGCTGCCTTATCAATCACAATGCACTGAACACAGCATTCGGGAAGATTGACTGTCGTATCGTAAAAATTATTCTGCAGTTTTGCGATTGGTTTGGTAATCCCTCTGTCTAGATTTCCAGAGTAGTCTCTTGCATTCCTTTTAAGACTCCTTAAAGGAAAAGGTCCATCTAAGCACTTGTCACTTCAGGCTCATTAAAAATCGAAGGCGACTAGAGTCATCTTTAGCTTTTTCTCAACTCTTAAAAATTGAAAAATCAAGTTGTGTCAAAGCGTCTAAAATTTATTGTAATCGGAATAACGTCATTGTTCCCTCGTTGATCTTAGGTTGAGAAAATGGAGTCCACCAACCATGGATTTACCCTTGGGGAAAATCCTAGTCCTTTCTCCTCTTGGGGAGATGTTGGTGCACCTCATATGGCCACATTGTCCCTTCCAGGACTGACAATTGGCCTACCAGTATGGCTTTTCTTTACCTCTGTCGTTCAAAGCACCGTGATTCCTGAGCAATCAAATCAGCAACTAGATGATACTAGAGTTATAGCCCAACCTTCTACTTCATTTGTTTATCCCTATCCTTCTTCCTCTTCGCTTGGTGAAGATAGTAAAACGAAAAACCAAGTAATTGAGAAGAAGAAGAAAGGGAAGGAGAAGAAGAAGAAGGAGCCAACGGCAAAAAGGGGAAACCGTACATCATCTAGAAAAAATCCACACACTGTACCATCTAAACCTAAATCTCCATGTGTCATCTGCAAAGGGGACCATTATCATCGATATTGTCCTTGTATCCCATGGATCTTAAGGGACTGGTCTCCCTGCTTGCACAATCCGATGTCGTCAACCTCTGACAATCATGTTGAGAGTACACCGTCAACCAATGAAAATGAAGTCACGAGACAGAAAGGAAAATCTAAATTTCCTTACAGAATGTGTGAACGCGATCATGCCCTCCACCGTTGTCCCTTCCTGGATGAAGCTAAAAGAGTCTTGGATAACAGTCCTGCATCACCACAGTGACTCCCTCCTGGATACAAGAAACTCTTTCCGAGTCCATTGCTAGTTGAAAATCCGACTAACGCACCTTTGTTGTCAGTCGAAGCACCTATCATTGAAGATAAACCCTCTGAGTCCACATCAGACCGAAGTCAACAGGTCGAGACGACAGTCAACCTTATCCTGTCTTCAAAAGACTTACCTTCAGATGATACAGTCACCAAAGAGAATGAGAACGACACTATTCAAATTATTTTCGTAAACACAGACTCCGATGAACATGGGGGAAATCTATCTGTTCCTTTACCGTAGGAAGGAATTTCATCAGAGATGTATCTAGCCGTTTATTCGGTCCCACCTCCAAGCAACCTAGTTGTCTCCTTCAATTGGAATCTACTAGGTAGACCCTGTTTACCATCTAATGTACCATTCTGAATCATAGTGTAAACTTACAAAATGGTCATGGTTGGTACCATCATAGATAAAGGGGCTTCTGTGAGTATCCTTTCCTCAACTGCTTGGAAAGCGCTTGGTTCGCCATCGCTTTTGCCTAAGATGCGATATTTAACAGGCTTCGACAAAGGAACCAGTCGACAGTTAAGGGTCCTTCCAAATTTGCCTATAACTTTGAGAAGGAAAACCGCTTATCTAAATATGATGGTAGTCCAAGGACCTTTAGATTACAATCTTCTCCTTGGGCGTGACTACATTTATAGCATGGGAGCTATTGTTTCCTCACTCTTTCGAGTGATGTGTTTTCCGCATGAAGAAAGATTGGTCCAGCTCGTAAACTAGCTTTCATTCCCTGGTTCACACATAGCTAATAGTCAAATGCCATCCCTAACAGGTCTTTTTGCGCAAGGAATGTCTCATCAATATCCAGTCCGTCCACCTGATGAGTGCGAGTGATTCGGTGGTTGTGACTGAAACCTTGGGGGCATACACCTTGGTTTGCTTCAGCAGGAAAACTTCAGGTATAGGGTAGGTTTCCGCGGAGGATATATGACTGGTCTGACACACCCATCTGCTTAGGAAAATGGGATTAGACTAGAATAAGATTCCTCCATCATAAGGTATGCCTTTCCCGACAGAGTGAGTATTTTGTCTGCAAATTGAAGGGTAACCTGGGAATGCCTTTCCTGACAGAGCAAGTGTTTTGTTTGCAAATTGAAGGGTAGCCTGGAAACTCTACTTCGCTATACCTGGGGGCATGCAAACCTTTTTGCACGAAAGTGAAAAGCGACCATTTATTTTCTTAGTTTTTAGGTTCTTAACCCTTTGGACTCATAGGATTGGTCGTTAATATCTTACATAATAAAAGGAGTCGGAGCATAATTTCAAATGGTGCAAGTTCCCTAAAAAATGAACCTATTGATGCGACATCCTTATTATACGACTAGCACGAGCAGTTTTACGCGAAGTTCAAGCTCGTTAAAAATTAACCCTAATGAGCATATGTTCCACCAGAGTTTAAGCTCATTAAAAAATGAACCCGCCTCTAGTAAATAACCATTGTGAACGCATCATCATCAGCTTTTGAGCCTTGGTCGTGTTCTTACTATCACCTCCACTCTGTTTTAGTCGATCATTCGCCTCCATTTGATTGTTTACCCCTTTTGAGGAACAGCTGCGATGAGTGATTCTATTAGCTATCTTCTTAACATTGCCGTGATTGGAAAGTTCCAACCCTCACCTCGAACCAGCTGCTACTCGAAATATCACTCGTTCCTTGAAAACAAGTCTCCTTTAAGCTCTTTTCATCTGAATCGTAAAATATGAAAAGATTACCAAGCAATTGGCCTTTCCAGCTCGTTAAAGTAATTGGAAGTGCCATCCCTCCTCTAGATTTTAATCTTTTTGGACCTGAGGGATTATTACACAAAAATATTTAGCGTTTGTCTTCTTCGGCTTGTTAAAACTATCGAAAAGTCATCCCTTTCACATTGTTTTATACTTTTTCGGACTTAAGGGATTCTGGTACGAAAAAGGGAATATTAGAGTTTCCTTTACGTCTCTTTTCAGACTCTCTAAAATTGAAAAGGACCGAGTTATCCTTGTCGTTAAACTCGTTAAAACAATAGTGACAAACTTGTCCATTCAGACAAGAGCGAGTTTCACTATCGCTAGGCTTGTTAAAACATAGCTGATGAGCCCCAATTTTTGGTAACAACTTGGGCTCATTTGGCCTACTCACCTTGCTCAACCCTTCATCTTTTAACACTTATGCATTCATTTCTTAGTATATTCGTGTTATTTGTAGGAAGAAGGGCAGGCATTATATCTATGTGGCTAATACATGATGATTTCAGGTTTTTTGGCGTTAAAGAGAGCAGAAGACCACGCAAATGGAGACAAGGAGAAAGCAAAGGTGACATTGCGGGTTCATAGGGAGGTTGTCCACAGTCTTGATGACCTTCCTCATGATTTTCACATTAACTCCGAGCTCCAACAGCTCTCCCCACCGAGCTTAAAGGCAGCCAACGGATTCTACAGGATCAGCAGTTTAACTTTCAGTTGGACAGCCAAGCTCCACGAATGGAGGAAGCCAGCTTGATCTTCATTATGTATAAATATGAAGGCCGTAGCCTTTGATAGGAGCTTTTTGAACTTTTGAACTACTGTTGCACTTTCTAAGCACGAGCTACAGCTCGGTTTTTGCTCTTTGTAAGCCAGTTTTGGCATGATGTTAGACTCTTGATTATTTAATAAAGGCAGGCAGCTTTGGATCCAATTCTGAGTTTTTAAGGGAGCTATAGCTCTCAGGTTAGGGCCCAACCTGAGAGCAATAGACCTCCTCTTCCTTGTATTGTTACTTGTTTCCTTGCAGCACTTTATTTCCTCTATTTTGACATGCATTTAGAATTTACAGTCTGCTGATTTGATTTCTTTTGTGTGATTGAGTAGGATTAGTTTACCGTTCAAGTGCTTTTAGTTGTTTAGATTAGAGTAGGAGGATTGTAATTCATTGGAGATCCAAAAAAGGTTGATAGTGCACTCGCTGCCATCTCTGTTTAGAGATTGGGGGTGTGGGCTGTACCAACCACAAAAAAACGCAGTCTTATGCTTTCATTCAAGCTGACACACAGTCATTTCAATTGTAGATCCATCCATGCATTCCGCTCTTGAGCACTATTGCTTCATTCCAACACCATGCACGATTTTTATCCACACTTTACATTGCTGTTCATTGGTTTAATAACACAGTTAGAATAGGTTGATGGAATTCTCGGTTTTGTGCAAGATATAGAGGATTTGTTTCTTTTACACTGCATAGCATCACTTTATTGTGTTATTCTTCTTCTCAACCACGCCTGAAGCCACTTGCTCGACCTCTGTTCAGCTCATTAGCCTTCCAACCCTTCTACTTCTCACGTAGCTCCATCTTTTTAACTTTTCCTTGCTTTCACTCTTCTATCCACCAACCAACTGTACCCACTCTTTCCTCATCTCATATCTCTGTCCCTGAGCCACCACAAACTCCTCCTTCACCTTACCCATCCACTCATACCACTCCTCCATCACCCAAAACTCCAACTACAGCACATCCTGTAGAAGTTAGCAGACTTCCTGTAGAAATCCCGAGCTTCCTGTAGGATCCCCTGCAGACATCCTGTAGAAGCCTGCAAACTCGGTTGCCGAGCATCTGAACGTTGTGGACTCCTGTGGAATGATGTTAGGGATCCCCTGGAACCTCTCCTAGCCCTCCTGACCTTTCCCAAGCTTTCTCTCCCTTCGCACCACCTCTGCACAGCCAAACCCTAATAAGAAACAAAATCATAATCACTCCAACCACTTAAGCAAAAATACAAAAACAATGTTCTTTTCAATGGAAGTAGTTTAAGTTCATGCATTTCATATCACTAGAAGTAATGGCATCATTTTTAGACATTTTCACTCCCACCATTGCATCATAGAGATTAAGCTAGTCAGATTAGGGTTTACTAGGGTTTCCATGTTTTAGTTGGCTTTCAGTTCATTTTTGCAAAGTAGATTAATTTCCTTTGAGATAGCCTTCGTCCATCATTTAGAAAGCTTCTTCTGAGAGCATATAGAAGTTGGCTTGAGCCCTAGCGGACTTGTGCCAGCTGACCAAGTGACAGCTGCGACAAGAGCTAGTACTTGTGCATACAACACCGTCGCTTCCAAGTTTGTTACGAACTACCGGGTTGATAAAATTAGAGATAGGAAGCTCCAAGAGTTGTAGCATTATTGCTACAATACTGGAGCCCACCATCTTTTTGGCGCCGTTGCCGGGGAAGCGTCAGAGTATTAGTAATTGTTGCTTTTCTTCTATTTTCTTACTCTTGCCTTCTGCCAATTAGTTTATTTCATTTCCATTCTGCAAAAGTAGCATAGACATTTCCTGCTTTCCTAGATTAGCCTTTCAATTCCGCAATTTCAATTCTGCAAGCGTAGATTAGCATTTCAATTCTGCAAGCGTAGATTAGCATTTCAATTCTGCAAGCGTAGACTAGCATTTCCATTCCTGCAATTTCATTTGAGCAAAGTAGATTAGTTCTTTCCTGCTTTCAAGTCAATTCTGCATCTTTATTTCAGTAAGATAGTTAGTTGTAGATCAATCTGTTTCAGTTTTGCAGGTACCAAAGAAAAAAAAGCAAAAGCAATAAAAAAAAAAGTCTTTTCCATTTCATGCCTCGTAGGAACCGAGATAAAACAGGCAAATTCCTACCCAATACCCCCACCACATCACTGAGTCACCCTTCTCTCTTCTTAGGTGGCAGTGATCCAGAAGAACCTATAGGTGAACCTCCTGAGATATACGAAGATCCTATAGCAGAAGAAGAATTAGAGACCATCCCATCTGAAGCTATGGCTGAAAATGGAAGAGAAGATGAGAGAATAGAAGGTGCCTTCCCCATCCGAGAGACCAATGGAGAGATGAAAATGAAGAACATTAGCCCCTCCGCCTTACCTCACTTCCATGGACTAACCACTGAAGATCCTGATACCTTCCTGTTTGAGTTTGATGTCCTTTGTAGAACCTATGACTATACTGAAGATGAGCAGAAGCTGAAACTCTTCCCTTCAACTCTTAAGGATGCAGCATTACGCTGGTTCATGGGCTTACCTGGAAATAGTATCACTACTTGGGCTCAGATGCAGCAAGCTTTCAATACCAAGTACCGGGATTACTGTAGGTCCAAGGAAACCAAGGGAGAAATCTTTCGGATGACCATGGGAAATGATGAGTCCTTAGAGGATTATGAGGAGAGGTTCCAACTTAGCTATAAGCGGGCCAGGTGCACACTTGACCCTGAATCCCTCAAGTTGGTCCTTCTCCGAGGAGTCCCTGAAGACCTCTTAGATACCCTTCACATGTTAGCTGGGGGGGACATTTACCAACTACCTTATGAGGACATCAAGACTGTGTTTAGAAACCACTCCAGGGTAGCTCGGAAACGTGGTAGAGGAAACCTCCTCTCAGCTGGTGTTCCTTTCTCCAAGCATGAGTTTGCAAATCAATTAGAAGATCTTAAGAGTGAGGTGAGACAGACCATCGCCATGCAGCTGGACACATTCAGGATCCAGCAGAAGAAGGAAGAAGCTGAGAGAGCCTTGGCTATCTTCTGCCCTAGATGTACAAGGAGACACCCTAAGAACGAATGTCCATTGCATTCGGTTGAAGTGTGTTTCGTTTGTGAGGAGGACCATCCCACAAACCAATGTCCAACCTTACCCGGATTCAAAGCCATGTACCAAGGGACAGAAGCTTCCACTGAACCTCTCTACTACCTCAACCAAAGGAGGCCACAAGGACCTAGACCTTACCAGCAGGGGATGCAAGGGGCACCTCAAGCTTATTACAGCCCCAACCAATCGACTCCTATGCCTTCCTGGGGTCCCCCTGCTCATCCTTCCTAGTCCATGCCTCCTCCATGGTCTTATCCACCTCAGTACCCTACTCAACCTACTTCTCATTCATATCACTCACATGCCCAGCCACAGCCTCAGTGGAATGCACCTCAGTCGGGGTGGAGGCCCCAGTACAACACTCCTCCTGCCATTTTGCCTCCACCACCAGTTCAACCTCAGCCATTACCTCCTGCTCCTCCAAGGCAACCTCAAATTCTTGCTCAACCGAACCCGAACCCCAACAATAGACAGGCCCAGCAGGTATATACTGAGGAAACCTCATGCCCTACCTATGCTGTGGAGATCCAGGAAATCAATCTTCGATCTGGAAAGACTCTACCAGATCGCCAACCTCCTCCCCCAGAGGATGAGGAAGATAAACAGGAAAGTGAACCAAAGGCTATTCCACCCTTTCCTGAGAGACTAACAGCCACCACACAACCCAACCCAGAGGAGGATGAGCTTCTGGGTGAGCTCAAGCAGTTGTGTGTGAAAATACCACTTCTCCAAGCCATCAAGGATGTGCCTATATACAACAAACTGGTTAAGGAAAAGTGTTTCAAACACCCAGGCAGGCGAAAGAGAGATGCTTCCACCATCAAAGTCTTGGGACAACTGTCTGACCTTATGTTAGGACAAGTCATCTGCCCGAAGTATCTAGATCCTGGGAGTCCTGTAGTAGATGTCCACATCAATGGCACCATCATACCACACACCTTGATTGATCTGGGGGCTGCCATTAATGTGATGACCAGGGATACTATGCTCAAACTCAATCTTCAGGGTTCCTTGAGGAAGACCTCGACAGTACTGCAACTAGCAGATCGCTCCACGGTGACTCCCGAAGGGATTGTGGAGGATGTCTTGGTCTCTATCGACTCTTGGGAATACCCTGCAGATTTCTTGGTTCTACAACCCAAGGCAAAGCTTACTGGATATCCTCTCATTTTGGGAAGGCCTTGGTTAGCCACTGCAGATGCTTACATAAGTTGTCGTGCAGGAAACATGACCATCAAAAATGGTCCTATGTCCAAGCAGCTAGTCCTCTACCCTCCTGCCCAACCCTCCTTAGAGCATGACTTACCATTGTGGTTGGAGGAAGGAGAAGAGGATGAGGTGTACTTAGCACCTTTGTGCACCCTAGATACCACTAGAAGAGACCCCCCAACCAAGGATGACTTGATTGAGACCTTGATCCAAAATCCACCTTCCAATGCACTATCCTTAGAAAAATTGGTGGAGGATGCCCAAGCCAGCACCTTAGTGGATCTTTGTACAACAGACCCTGTCACTCCCACAGTCAAAAATGTGGAGTTCGGCCCTGAGAGAACGTTAAAGATCAGCTCCTCCCTATCTCCTTCCCAGGAAAAGGAGCTGTGTAGCCTGTTGGCCAGTCACCTAGATGCTTTTGCTTGGAGCTATAAGGAGATGAAAGGAGTTCATCCTTTGGTCTGTACCCATCACATATACATCAAAGAGGATTGTAAGCCGGTTAGGCAACCTCAGAGGAGAATGAATCCAGCCCTTAAGGACATTGTCAAGGAAGAATTGCAAAAACTGTTGGATGCCGGATTCATTTACCCCATCTCAGATAGTGAGTGGGTGTCCCCTCTGGTTTTGGTTCCCAAGAAAAATGGGAAGTGGAGAATCTGTGTGGACTACCGAGAACTGAACAAAGCCACCAAGAAAGACCATTTCCCTCTACCTTTCATAGATCAAGTGTTGGATGGACTGGCAGGAAAGAAGTTCTTCTCTTTCCTGGATGGGTTTAGCGGGTACAACCAGATCCAAATCAGCCCGGAAGACCAAGATAAGACCACCTTCACTTGTCCTTGGGGTACCTTTGCCTACCATGTCCTTCCTTTTGGGCTATGCAATGCTCCTGCTACCTTCCAGAGAGCTGTCTTGAGCACCTTCTCGGAGCTGGTCCATGATGCAGTGGAAATCTATATGGATGACTTCACTCCTTATGGGGCCAACTTCCAGGAAGCATTGTCCAATCTGGGAAAAGTCCTAACCAAATGCATTGAGATGAACTTGTTCCTTAGTCCTGAAAAATGTGAATTCCTAATGACTGAAGGGACCGTGCTAGGCCATACCATTTCTCGCCAAGGGTTACAGGTGGATCCTAACAAAATTGCTCTCATCAAGAAGGCTCCACCTCCTCAAAAGGTAAGGGATGTTCGGAGTTTCTTGGGATTAGCAGGATATTACCGGAGATTCATTAAAGACTTCAGCAAGCTAGCTTCACCATTTTTTGTCCTATTGGCAAAAGATGTGGAGTTTAAATGGACTGACGATTGTCAGAGGGCTTTGAATGAATTGAAGGACAAGTTGGTGTCAGCCCCAATCCTGAGAGGTCCAAACTGGGTCCTACCTTTCCACATCCACACTGATGCCTCGAACAAAGCCATAGGTGCAGCTTTAGGACAAGTTGAGCAAAAACTCCCATATGCCATTTACTTTGTTAGCAAAAACTTGTCCAAAGCCGAGTTGAATTACACTGTAACCGAGAAAGAATTCTTGGCTGTGGTCCGTGCACTGAACAAGTTCCAACATTATATCACTGGCTATCAAACATTTGTACATACAGACCACGCTGCAATTAGATATTTAATGAATAAACCAGATGTGAATGCTCGTATTATTAGATGGTTACTTTTATTGCAGCAGTTTGATTTGACCATTGTTGACAAACCAGGTAGAGAAAATGTTGTTGCTAACTTTTTATCTAGATTGGATTTGTCTGCAGATGAGGATGGAACGGTGGATGACCAGATGCCCGATGAACATCTGTTTGCTATTTCAGTACTCTCTCCATGGTTTGCTGATATAGCAAACTACCTTGTTTCAGCACAGTTCCCTCCGCACCTATCTTCAAGAGAGAAGAGCAGAATCATCAGAAAAAGTGCCTCATTTACTTGGATCGGGGGCAATCTGTTCAAGCTTGGCCCCGATCAGATCTTAAGGCGTTGTGTAAGGGAGGAGGAAGTCTTTGATATCCTCCTCACCTGTCATGATGGGCCTTGTGGAGGACATTTTGTAGCAAAGAGAACTGCCTTCAAAATCCTACAGGCAGGCTACTATTGGCCCACACTTCATCAAGATGTCAGAAGATATGTCAGCCAGTGTGACCAATGCCAAAGAATGGGGAAACTGACCCAAAGGGATGAGATGCCTCTCCAACCTCAGGTGACTCTTGAGCCATTTGAGAAGTGGGGTATGGACTTTGTGGGCCCAATCAACCCTCCTTCGAGGCAAAGGTCTTACATCATTGTGTGCACTGACTACCTGACAAAGTGGGCAGAGACCAAAGCAATCAAAGCAGCAACAGAAGAAAAGGTGGCCGAGTTCCTAAGAGAAAACATCTTCTATAAGTTTGGCTATCCAAGAGAGCTGGTCACCGATCAAGGGAGCCAGTTCACCTCCAACCTGGTTGAAGATCTACTAGCTCATCACAAGATCAAGCATAGGACTTCCACCCCCTATCACCCTCAAGCAAATGGGCAGGTGGAAGTCACCAATAGAGCATTAGAAGGGATCTTGACTAAGGTGGTGAGCAGCAGCAGAAAGGACTGGGCAGATCGCCTGGTTGAAGCCACATGGGCTTACAACACCACTTGGAAGACCACCACCGGCTTCACACCTTATGAGCTGGTCTATGGGAAGAAAGCTTTGCTGTCCATTGAATTTGAATACAACACTTTGAGGATGGCAGCTCAGCTGGACCTAGATCTCAGCCATGCACAACAAGAGAGGTTATTGCAGCTGAATGGGCTGGATGAGCACCGAATGCAGGCCCTCCTTCACTCGAAAGTGGTTCAACTTCAGAGAAAGGTGTGGCATGACCAACACCTCCATGACAAGCAATTCCAGCCGGGAGATTGGGCCTTGTTGTATGACTCCAGATACAAAGATTTCAAGGGAAAGTTAAGAACCAGATGGCTAGGGCCATATGCAGTGGAAAAATGTCATGACAATGGATCTGTTCTTATTCGGACCATTGATGAGGAAGCCATCCCCATGCTTGTCAATGGGCATCGATTGAAGATCTACAGGAAGCCTCTCTCAAGACAAGAGTTCATCAAAACTATGGAGAAGTCAGTGTTGGTCATAGAGAAGGGTTCTGCCTCTGCTTTGGGCATACCCTGAAGAATCTAAAAAAAAAATAATAAAAAATAAATAATAAAGATCCTTGGGTGAAAACATTTCTGAGGCGCCCAAGGCAGGTGGTAGGGGTGAAAACCTCATTGAGGCGCCCCTATTGTCTTTCAAAAATAAAAATAAAAAAATGGAAAAGATCCTTGAGTGAAAACCTCTCTGAGGCGCTCAGGGCAGATGGCAAGGGTGAAAACCTCATTGAGGCGCCCCTGTTATCTTTCAAAAAAAAAAGAAAAAAAAACAATAAGCAAGAAAGACAAAGACAACAAGTTTATAATGTGAAATTGCATGCAGATTGCAGGTGTTCTATGGAGGAGAGGGAGCCTCTCAACTCAGAGCCAAGGAGCCTTATCATACTGCCAAGAGACCTCACCAGTACCTCCTCCAAGAATATTCAGTTCCTCCAAGGTATGTGCACAATTTCATCATGGCTTGAGTCTTCTACAGGAAGATGCAGATTTTCTACAGGAAGCGCAAACTTTCTACAGGAAGCTCTGTATTTCTACAGGAAACTTCCTGTAGAAGTGCAGGACGGGCCAGAATTCATTTTATGAGGAGATCTAATGGTTAAGGATCGGTTTGGACGCATGCAAGCTATTGTTGTCACCTTTGCACACTGTTGTCATCTTGTTCCACCATCCTTGTCGACATGCAACAAGTTACCTGCACCAGCAAATCAGATCGATGAGCTATCAAGAAGAAAGAAATTTTTAAAGATAAACAAATGCTGAGATCTCACACCATATTCATCCCAGTCATCCAGAAGCTCCGGGAGCGTGATCGTGAGGCCAGATCCTTCGTCGTGCAGCATGCACCCAAGGAGGAAGAACTGTTACAAGACATCCCGCGGGAGTCCTGTAACAGTTAAGCCCGCTAGAGTGGATACCATTCACAGCGCTGGCCATATGCAATGAAACGCGGGCGCATGCAACCAAAGCGTCCAATCCATCGGCGGCAGCCTGTAAACATGAACCTTCGGGCCTGTGTAAGTCATCAGCGGCAGATAGATCCACTCATCATCGTCCAAAAGCTGGAGAATCGTGTTGCAGCCGCGCAGGTAAGTGTCTCGACCCTTCCTTCCATCAGATTGCATGAATTTTACTTTGAAATTGTCTGCAAAGTGTGAGGTGAACGGGTTGAACGGTGGTATGGTCACTTGAATGGCCACGTCGACCGGTTAATGGTCCAGTCGGAAGTTTGGGTGGCGGCCGTGACAAAAGGAATGAGCAGCACGCACGTGAGAAAAATCCCGTCGGGAAAAACGAGTCTAACGAGAATGGCGGCGGCGGATCTGCTGGGGGATGATCGGCAGTAAGTGAACTCGCAGACAAATGATGGAGCAACGTCAGCCAACGGTCCGGCGGGGACAGCTCACCCCCGCGCCACGGATTCCGCCGATTCAAATCTAATCGGCTAGATTGCCCGCATGCATTTATCATCCACCGTTTGAACCTCAAGTAAACATTCGGATCCCTCTGCAGTTCGGAACCCCGAGCCTTTGGCTATCAGAACGCCTGTGAAGCATCACCGAGAGCGCAGACCAACTGCAGTCTTTCCCAGAAATCACGCGCTGCTCCTACAGGAAAGCTGCTCCTACAGGAACGTTGTTTCTACAGGAAGGCGGGTTCCTCACGTAAAAAGGTGGCAGATTAAAAAGGTAACCCTGAACTCTCCATGCAATTGGTTTTCAAGGTGGCAGAATCGTCGTCTACAGTCTGGTCATAGGAAGTTGTTGCAAGTATTGTCTGTTGTGCATAGACTGTCGTTCTACAGGATGTCAGTATAATTAAAATGTGTTAAGGTCCTCAGGGATAAAATTTCGTGGATTATGTGCATGACAGAAGCGTAATTCTACGCTCTGTCTCAGTAAGCTAAATTTCCTTCGCATTTGCCACCTCTAGTTAAAACCACAATTTTTATCATGCCGGGTGGGTTTATTAGACGGGAACCCACTGATTCATCAAAGTTAAGGGAAAACCAGGAAGTGGTGGAGCTCTTCACACGAGCACAATGGATATCCTTTTGTGACAAGCTGCAGGGTTATGACGACGAAGTGGCAGAAGAATTTTTACAAGCCTTGAGGCCGAAATCCAAAACATTGGCCACAGTGAATTTCAGGGGCCTAAGCCTCAAGCTCACCCCGCAATATATCAGTCGAATTACTGAACTTCCAATGGGTCTGCCGTGGGATAAGGAAGAAAGGAAGTTGAGCCAGCAGGCCAAGAAAGAATTCTTTCCACCTGAGGAGGAATTCTCGGAGGACAAAAATGGGGTGCGTAGAACAAGTTTGTTGCCACCATGGAATGAAGTTAGCTTGCAGATCATGAAGTATATAACCTGTGAAGGCCGTTTTAGCATCGTGTACGGGTATCACTTTAGGTTGCTCACTGAATTGAGGCACCAGATTGATCTTCCTGTAGAAAATAAACTGAGCATTCCTTATTTCCTGCTACAGTCTTTAATTGAGTGTGCCACAAAGTTAAAAGAAGGCATACCAGATCAGGTAGCCCACCATGGGTTGATCAAAATTCTTGTGGAGGATGCACTTCATTCATATAAGGTTCCCCTCTCATGGGAATCATTCAGAAATTTGACAAAAGATGGAGACATAAAGATGTTGACCGAGGAAAGTGGTTCCTCCAGCAGTGAGGAAAAAGAATCAGTGGCCGCGGGAAAGAGAGAAACAGGCCAGAAGACCCCGACCACAGTGCAGAAGAAAGAACAAAAGAAGAAGCATGAGAAAAAGGATGACCAAGAAAAAGGTGACACACCCATCTTGTCAGCAAGAGAGAAGAGGTTGCAGAGCAGAACGGACAAAGCTGAGATGGTCCACATCAGCCCAAGTACCTCATCAGCACCCGCAACCAAACCAAAAAGCAAAACCCATGCAGCAAAGCAAGCCAAGGTGGCGACACCTGTGTCTACAGGAAAGCAGAAACAGGCTTCTACAGGAAGCCCGAAAATTATTGAGAAAGGGACTTCTACAGGAAGCCCGAAAATTGTTGAAAAAGGGTCTTCTACAGGAAGCCCGAAAATTGCTAAAACAGGGTCTTCTACAGGAAGCCCTGACAAAGTAAAACCCAAGGAGAAGAAGGCTGATATTCGTGAGAGGGAGGCAGCAGCTGTGCTGGCCGCCCTCAGCACGCCACCTAAGCCAAAAGAGAAAAGAAAGAGGGAGACCCCTCTATACTTTAAAGCTCGAAGAAGTGTCTGAATAAAGACAGGCAAACCACAGCCTCCGTCCAGCAGCCCGATTGTTATTGAAGATACCCCTACTTCACCCAAGGAAAAGTCCCCCTCAAGGATCACAGTCACCTATGAGAAGGGGAGCCCAAAGAAGACTAAGTGGCAAGAAAGGTTAGACCTGTTGACCGAAAAAGCTCGGCTACAGGAAGCTGAAAATGTTCTACAGGAAACTCTGACCCGACTATAGGAAACAGAAAGGAGGGAAGGAGAAGGACCCTCATCACCACCAAGAACAGAACAAGCAGAGCCACCGAAAGTAGGAAAGAAGGAGAGTATTCTGGAGCCTAGTTCTTGACCAAGGACAAGGAACCAGAGCAAAGTTGCTCAAGGATGAGCAAATGTTTTAGCTGGGGGGTGATGATGAGCCCCAATTTTTGGTAACAATTTGGGCTCATTTTGCCTACTCACCTTGCTCAACCCTTCATCTTTTAACACTTATGCATTCATTTCTTAGTATATTCGTGTTATTTGTAGGAAGAAGGGCAGGCATTATATCTATGTGGCTAATACATGATGATTTCAGGTTTTTTGGCGTTAAAGAGAGCAGAAGACCACACAAATGGAGACAAGGAGACAGCAAAGGTGACATTGCGGGTTCATAGGGAGGTTGTCCACAGTCTTGATGACCTTCCTCGTGATTTTCACCTTAACTCCGAGCTCCAACAGCTCTCCCCACCGAGCTTAAAGGCAGCCAACGGATTCTACAGGATCAACAGTTTAACTTTCAGTTGGACAGCTAAGCTCCACGAATGGAGGAAGCCAGCTTGATCTTCATTATGTATAAATATGAAGGCCGTAGCCTTTGATAGGAGCTTTTTGAACTTTTGAACTACTGTTGCACTTTCTAAGCACGAGCTACAGCTCGGTTTTTGCTCTTTGTAAGCCAGTTTTGGCATGATGTTAAACTCTTGACTATTTAATAAAGGCAGGCAGCTTTGGATCCAATTCTGAGTTTTTAAGGGAGCTATAGCTCTCAGGTTAGGGCCCAACCTGAGAGCAATAGACCTCCTCTTCCTTGTATTGTTACTTGTTTCCTTGCAACACTTTATTTCCTCTGTTTTGACATGCATTTAGAATTTACAGTCTGCTGATTTGATTTCTTTTGTGTGATTGAGTAGGATTAGTTTACCGTTCAAGTGCTTTTAGTTGTTTAGATTAGAGTAGGAGGATTGTAATTCATTGGAGATCCAAAAAAGGTTGATAGTACACTCGCTGCCATCTCTGTTTAGAGATTGGGGGTGTGGGCTGTACCAACCACAAAAAAACGCAGTCTTATGCTTTCATGCAAGCTGCCACACAGTCATTTCAATTGTAGATCCATCCATGCATTCCGCTCTTGAGCACTACTGCTTCATTCCAACACCATGCACGATTTTTATCCACACTTTACATTGTTGTTCATTGGTTTAATAACACAGTTAGAATAGGTTGATGGAATTCTCGGTTTTGTGCAAGATATAGAGGATATGTTTCTTTTACACTGCATAGCATCACTTTATTGTGTTATTCTTCTTCTCAACCACGCCTGAAGCCACTTGCTCGACCTCTGTTCAGCTCGTTAGCCTTCCAACCCTTCTACTTCTCACATAGCTCCATATTTTTAACTTTTCCTTGCTTTCACTCTTCTATTCACCAACCAACTGTACCCACTCTTTCCTCATCTCATATCTCTGTCCCTGAGCCACCACAAACTCCTCCTTCACCTTACCCATCCACTCATACCACTCCTCCACTCCTCCATCACCCAAAACTCCAACTACAGCACATCCTGTAGAAGTTAGCAGACTTCCTGTAGAAATCTCGAGCTTCCTGTAGGATCCCCTGCAGACATCCTGTAGAAGCCTGCAAACTCGGTTGCTGAGCATCTGAATGTTGTGGACTCCTGTGGAATGATTTTAGGGATCCCTCGGAACCTCTCCTAGCCCTCCTGACCTTTCCCAAGCTTTCTCTCCCTTCGCACCACCTCTGCACAGCCAAACCCTAATAAGAAACAAAATCATAATCACTCCAACCACTTAAGCAAAAATACAAAAACAATGTTCTTTTCAATGGAAGTAGTTTAAGCTCATGCATTTCATATCACTAGAAGTAATGGCATCATTTTTAGACATTTGCACTACCACCATTGCATCATAGAGATTAAGCTAGTCAGATTAGGGTTTACTAGGGTTTCCATGTTTTGGTTGGCTTTCAGTTCATTTTTGCAAAGTAGATTAATTTCCTTTGAGATAGCCTTCGTCCATCATTTAGAAAGCTTCTTCTGAGAGCATATAGAAGTTGGCTTGAGCCCTAGCGGACTTGTGCCAGCTGACCAAGTGACAGCTGCGACAAGAGCTAGTACTTGTGCATACAGCACCGTCGCTTCCAAGTTTGTTACGAACTACCGGGTTGATAAAATTAGAGATAGGAAGCTCCAGGAGTTGTAGCATTATTGCTACAATACTGGAGCCCACCAATAGCGACGAGTTTTCCCGAAGGGAAAATTACAGAACAAGCATATGTTATCCTCCTAAAGCTTGACAAAAATAAAGAGGTACTGGTCAGAAATGACTGGGGAAAATTGGGAAGAAAACTTGAAGAAACTTTATTGGTAGCAGGTCGCCCTTGAACATGACACTTTCACTCCATCACCATGATATAGTCGGGTTGGGTTATTCCGTTCACCGGTCATATCACCATTGGTCCACCATACCATCCACTTTTGGGGTTAACGCTACCAATCCATTTTAGTGTCGCTGATACGTTCAAGAGAAGCCGCTCAGAGAATTCACCTACCTAGATTGTGTCTCATCCACTTCAATACCTTCACGCTTCATTCTTTCATGACCGCCACCCTGAACCTTGTATCATCAGATCGTTTTCACCTCTACAAAATCATTTTCTCCATTCTGTGTCGTAGATGTGGGATCCATTAATGCCCTCCTACGATGGGTCACTTCTTGTCGACATCAGCTCATTATCCAAGAAGCCGACCTAGGGACAACCCTTTCAATACTTTGAAGCTTGCATGCCTCAATGGCAAGTTTCTCACTTCCGGCGATAGGTTTACACTAATGGCCTTTGACTGAAAGATTTTGACTGGTGTTCGACATCGACTCATGTATTCACACAACGTGAATTGTACTACATTACCTTGAGGGTCATCATCATCATCAGTGATTCCTCTTGCGCCTGTTAACAGCTTACATCATTGGCTGGTAATCAGGCGATGTCCTTCCATGTTCGACATCAGAACATCTTTTCACATGGATCGACTTGTACTTTCGGGCGAAGATTGAACGAGTTTTGAAGACCCCGGATCTAGTTTCATCCATCCGGGCTGCGATATATTCAGGAAAATAAAGACATCAAATGTACATCATTGCTGCACAGATAATCATCCAAACTAAGGGATGATGGCTCTACCAGAATCATCAGTTTGCACACAGACGATTGTTTGTCCTATGTACATGAAAATGAATTTATCAAGCTGAGCATGGGAATGCCCACCTCAGCTAGATCATGAAAATTTTATGAAGATAATGTGTTGTATTATATCTTATTACAGGTCACCTTCCAGTTCGAAAAACCTCAGATCCTCATTATAAATCATTTCACCCGACATCAAAAGATTTACAACCTCATGCTTTAGGGGGCAACTATTATAGACATATTTGGGCACTGCAACCCCAATCACATATGTCCATAAACCAAGGGCTTCTAAGTCCCTAAAAGTGTTGTTTCATACCCTAAAGGAGCAAGGTCAGCTGATTACATCATCTCCCAAAAGTTTTCCATGAAAAACCACTCAGAACTGGTCAAAGCAGGACCATACAGACTGCCCAGTACAAAGGGTGCAATGCATCTCACCTGCCACATGTAAAAATTCGATGCATACTGGAAAGCCCTTCTGTAGGGTGCGATGAGTGAGAGCAAACAAATGGCACAAGCCGTTTGCTAGGTGGAGACCCTGAGAATCTTCTAAAAGCTGCTCATTTGACACTTGCCTCCCTGAATTCGCCCAAGGATGAGTAAGAGATCATGAAATCTCCAAGTGGAAGCAAGAACTATCAGAGAGATGACACTAATCAAAATCCCAGAAGTTGACTCACCCCCCCTGCAAATATCTATATATGGATCCCTCATCCCAGAGATCCATGGGTTGGAATTGGGTAATTTGCAAAGAGGTGCTGCTAGTTTCTCTTTGAAGACATTGTTGGGTGATCTTGCTTTGTATGAGGTGAAGAGGGCTTTCAAGCTGGGAGGATGGTGTTGGGTCAGATCTAGTGGTTGTAATCCTCTCTTCTACTACTTTTATCAATAAAGCTATTTGAGTTTTCCTCCATATTCTTGTGTATCCCTGAATATTGTGTTGATATATGCATTTGTATGGTCAATATATATCTAATCCTATGTTGTTTACAGTGATACATCTCTATTCTTTGATGGTATTATGCTGTTGTGACTCTACAGGTGCTCTTAGAAGCGGGACAAGTAAGGAAGCAATGGTGAGATTCTATCGAAGGGGAAAGGAAACAAGCAAGGAGCCAAATGAAAGACTGAGGTTGGTACTCTCTGCTTCTTTCTCATCTATCTCTCGTAAAGGAAAACACAAGTGACTTTAGTTTGTTTGTTTCTAAGATAGCTACCCGTGTTAGTGGGACTAGTAGTTCTGAATAGACATTAGATTTCCCGGTAACACACTCAGGATTTTTAAAAACTTATCATAGGGCCAAGAAGGAATTTTTTTGGGATGACCTTAAATCTAATATTCAGAAGCTTGTGGCATAATGTTTAGTTTGCAAACAAAATAAAGTTGAGACAATTAAAACCTCGGGTCTGTTACAACCTTTCTCCATTACAAGTTAGCATTGGGAGGAAGTCTCAATGGATTTCCTCACAGGTTTACCCAAGTCTGAGAGAAAGAGTGTCGTCATGGTAGTAGATGATAATCTGACCAAGTATGCACACTTTTGTGCATTATCTCATCATTTTAAAGCTAGTAAAGTTGCTACTGCATTTATGGAAACAATTCAAAAGCTTCATGGAAACCCAAAGATTATAGTAAGTGATAGAGATCCCATTTTCACTTAATGTTTTGGAAGAAATTATTTTCTTGTCTTGGTACTCAATTAGCTCATATCTCATCTTATCATCCCCAATCTTATGGGAAAACTGAGATAGTCAACAAATGTTTGGAAGGATATCTTCTTTGCTTCGTATCTGATAAACAAACACAATGTGTCAAGTGGTTACCTCTAGCTGAATGGTGGTATAACACTTCCTTCCATACTGCAGCAAAAATAACCCCATTTATGGCACTTTATGGATATCATTCACCATCCATCACATCATCTTTAAGAGAAAATTCTAAGGTTCAAGCAGTGGAATATCACATCAAGCATCAACAAGTAGTTTTCCAACTCTTATAGGATAACCTCATGTTGACGGTGCTGGACCCGCCAACATGTCAAGGGATCTCCCCGTAAGAAGTCCCAACTATACCTCATATCATTTGGTGTAGGAGTCCCGGTAGCGGGTTGTATGGTATCGCCTTGACCGTGGTTGCGCGTAAAGGCAAGTAAGATGTCCCTGTTGGTAGCAAGGGTGTGACATATGCAACAAGTCAAGAAAGGTGCATGAACAGTTCTAACACACAGAGGGTGAGGTGAGTGTGCCCCTTGGAAACCTGTAAAAGCACAGAGTGAAGAAGGGAACACACGAGCAAAGATGCATCACAAACTGGAAGGCAAGTAAGATAGCAATCCAAATTGATGGTTAAACCAACAACACATTTCAATAAGATTCATACATACATACATAGGAAAGACATACATGCATGTGTAAGTAAACAGATACATATATAATTTAGAGTAAACAAGAAAGTTGAAATACAATATAACATATGCATAAAACATGTTGGCTCTGTTATATTAAGAAGTGAAAGTTCCATTCATACAATACAGACATGACCAACCACTAGTTCCGATAGTAGAACGTTATAGTCAGTGCCGCCTGCTCCTCCAAAGAGATATACTAGCTCTGCACAGTGGAGAAGTTGAGGCACGTTACAATACTCTCCAAGATTTCTCTAGGATACTCCAATCGAAAGCTTAGTTGACCAAAATCCTATACAATGAGTTATTAGGGAATATATATAGCAAAGAGTGGGGTGGCCCTTGACATTCCCCTTTGTGACTATTCATCTACCCTCATGACTCTTCATCTACTCTATGACTGTTACATCCAACTATCGACACTTGACATTCCACTTGACAAGATGTTACATACAATCTGCACATGTACCCATGTGAGACAAAATATGCTTGAGAAAGCCATGCAAGACATCACTAGGACTCGGAAAACTGTGGGAAGACCAACTCTTTAACATCCTCATAGTGGTTGATAGTAGTGAACTATTTCCAAGCTCGATAGTCTGGGATGGTGTCTGTGTACTCTATGATGACATCTTTCTAGAAACGAACTCTTGCACTGTAGCATCTGGGCACATTGTTCTAGCTCCTTTGTCAAACCCATCTCATAACATGTGCATCATTGTCTTGAGTGCCGCTGGACCAGCGACATACTAGTGCATGGTGTCTCCACTGATCACCAAGTCTGCACTGGTGGCTATGTGCATCAACTCGTTAAAGTACGAGTCAAGCTCCAGTCAGACTTGTGCCTTTGTCTTTGCCTCAGTGAGTATCCCGATAGATGGGATCGCATGTGCTCACACAACAACATCCATACTCCTGAATACCCGTGCATGGGAAGCCCACAAACTAGTGATGAGCTCCAGGAGTTCTTCATAGTTTCAGATTTGACTCCAGATGTGTGCCTTCAACTCGACCACTCTAGGCTTCATCATCTTGGGCAAGTGTAACGAGGCTCCCTTGTATCTCATTGTCCATGTTTTCATGTAATCAACAATAGTATGCACGTTTGACAAGATACTTGCTCTCCTAGCACATTGCTACTGCCAGTCGTTGTGTTCTGGGTCCGAGTGTGACAAAGGACCCTTCCAAGACCTTTTACTTTCATGATGTGTTAAATTGAATTTTTAAAAGAACATTAATGAATACATCTGCATGTTGTAAAGAAGAGGACCATGAAAATCGTCAGGACATGAAATAACAAGATGTTGATAACGGAGTTCGTCCAGGAGGGACTATGTCTCCGCGCCCCGATGTCAAGATGGTGTAGGCCATTGCATTAAGTGTTGTCAATAGTGATGATGTAAATAAGAGGTGATTTCACTATCATACAAGGAAAATTCACTCACGCAGGAGTGGCTCCAAGAGATGTTCCACTACAGGAACTCTCAGTCAAAAAAGGACTCCCATTAGTATGACACAAACTCATGCATGATGATAATGAACATCCCACCAACATGGCATAAACGGGATCTCAATGCAAACATGCATGGTGACACATGAGTATCCCATCAACATACAACAAAGGGATCTCAAATAGAACATGAAGAATCATGACAACAAGTACATCCCACAAATGATACCACGTCACATCAAGCAGAAATCATGAAAACAAGTAAGAGACAAGATCCCACATAAAACATCAAACAGGGATCTGTGTAGCACAATGCATAACAAAATAAGTACATGAACATATTGCATATACCTCACATCCAGGGACCATCTGAAGAAAAGGGTGCCAAGTTGCTGAGGTTGTTCATACCTTCGATCTCGCGGCGTCGAGTCTCATGGAAATCGCTGCTCGGACATGAACGCTGATACTTGCACTCCACTTAGAAAAGTGACCGAAAAATAAAATGAGCAAATAGAAAATCTAAATGCACCATCAAATTTGTGGCATTGAATAGTGCAAAATTGACTGTCAAATTTCTGAATTCTGAAAAAAATGAAAATCTGGGGCTTAAGGAATCTTTTAGATTCCTCAAAATTCCCTCCTTCGAGTCCTCTACAAATCGGTTGCTCAGATCAGGGAACTGACTATGTCATTGGGTTCGTGTAGCCGAGAGGTGTAAGATCGATTAAATTTTGTCCAATTTGGACAGTACAAGAACTTCACCCTCCTGGAAATTTTGCTCAGTCATGGTAACCCCTACAAATAAATTAATTAAAAATTCGCCTCGATCTTCATGCCTGCACCTAGTTCCTCCATGTTGCCTTGGCACACTAATGAAATGACGGGTTAATATAAAAATTTCAGGCAGATTAAACAATAATATGGTGGGCGCGGTTGGTTAAAAAAATTAATCGTTGAGGAGGGGTCGGGGGGTCAAATCTCTCCCCTCCCAAATTAACTCACATAAAAAATAAAAATAAATAAATAAAAATTGTAACTTTCTAGGGTGGCGGGTCTGCTGTGTTGGGTGGCCCGCCCCCATTTTTGCCGGCAATCATGGTGTACGTGGGAGGTGGCGAGGGTAGCAGGGTTGACAGCCCGTGCCCCCACCTTTAATAGCCATGTTGGTTGGAGCAGCTCCGAGGGTGGCAGGGTCATGGCCACCCACCCCTTAATTAATATTTTGTTTGGTAGTTAAGGGAGGGCCGGTGGGGGTCATGGCCCGTCGGCCCATAATTAATATATATATATATATATAATATAGTTCGGGATCCGACGGCGGTGGTGGGGGTCATGGCCCTCCACCATTATATATATATATATATATATATATATATATATATATATATATATATATATATATATATATATATATATATAACTAAAAAATGTCCATGATCATTTTTAAAAATTCGAATTTTGACCAAAGGAGACAAATTAATCAGGCCACAAATTCACCCGAAATCTGGCCTAGGTTGGCGGGAATCCGGTGGCCGGATTTTTTCCAAATTGCGGCCTCCTTAAGCCTGCCCAGTGAACAAAGTCAACCTGAACTTTGATTACTCCTATATTTCACATATGGACTCAGTTTGACGAACCATTCACACCACTACGATTAGGATGACGATATCTACACTTTGGTCCTAGTTCGATATCATTCTAATCACTTTGATTTTCGAGCTTCCATAAGCCCTCTTTGTCTTGTGTGTGTCCCTAGAGCCACCTGGATCACATTGAGATGGACAACTACCTTATGCATGATACCAAACATGGAATACGATGCCCACATGACTATCTCAAGGAACAATACTTCATCTAGTATTGCCTTCTTCAACTCTGCTCAGGTGGATGTTGTAACCAGTTCTCCTCCTTGCTTGGTCGTCTGTAACTCCTTAGCCATTCGCTCGTTCTCAGCTATCAAGAAGCGAATACTCAGCTAGTGGCCTCGGCATATGCTCTGGTAGCAGGCTAATCCTAATGATGCTTGCGCACGTCAGACATGATCACTCATTCCTCAAACTGTGCATGAGATGTGTGATCATCCGGAGTAGACACTCGATGTGATTGCACAACTCTATGTTGAGACTCGTCGAATGATATGTTGTGCATCTCTTCTTCTGAATTATCTCCAAGGATCCCAATGTCTCCTTGGTTGCTCGGGAATCACTTTGCTTCCGAATCCGTTGAAGCTGGTAGGTCAACCTCTTGGTGGTAAGGCATGAGGTCGATGTCTTTCTCTAACTCTCGTTGCTCCATATCCATATCCATCTGCTCAAGTTCTCATTCAATCTCTTGAGTGAAGTCCTTCTCCTCCGACTTCTCACCCTGTCTGCTTGGTGCCAGCGGTTCGGATAAGTCCACTACATGTACAGGTGTAGTTTCATATGTTTGTACATGTTGTGCCCCCTACTGTACCTATTCTTGATGTGCTTCCTTCTTCGATCTACACAGCTCCTGTTCCTTCTAGAGTTACTCCTTCAACTCATGCAACTCCTTCACTGTTTCCTCCATCCTCTATTTTTCTGTCTGCCTTTGCACATTCCTCCTATCGTGTTGTTGCCTCTTTGCCTATATTGCTAAAGTTGTTTTCCGTACAAGTGGGTCTCCTTTGAACTTGCATCTTTGTTCTACCTTCACGCTGTCGACATTATTCCTCTTGCCTTTGTCGCGTGCCAATATGTTTACCTTTACTATTGTTGTTGCTGGTGATCTCCTAAATGCTACTTTGCTAACCATTCCACAACGATGTCGATCGGTTCATTGGGCCTAGAGAAGCTATAACAATATCTCCATGGGTCTTCCTCCGCCTAATGAAATGCCCTGTGGATCCACTGAAATTGTACTCTTGCGTAGTGATCTTTCACAATACAATGCGGTTCATACGGGTTGAATCTTCAGATGTCAAAAGTATATTTCTTGATCTCCTTTGTTTTGACATCCGCATGCTTAAGGTTCTGTATCTCGTACAATCCGCTTTGCAATGGAAGAGTGGGCCAAGCTGCCTTCTTCTTCCGATGCAGCCTAGTTGACAGTCCTGTTGAGATGTGGTATGATACTTCTTGCATGACGAGCTTGTCCATGGAAAACTTCGTCAAAACATGAGGAGGCTTCTCCGCGTTGTACATCTGTACGAAGGTTCTAGATGGTGAGGCATACCAATCCTCTATATCGATCAGTGCCTCCATTGCTTCCTTCGACATGCAAGGTGGATCCTGCTGAAATTTCATCTTGTACACCAGGGTGAAAAAATTATCTGAAAGTTGTGTGATAAATCCTCTGAAGCTGCATTCAAAAAATAATTTACAATAAGTGTTGACAGAGGTTTTCGTCGATGTCCATGCCCACTTCATGCTTGGGAACTCTTGACGGGCATAGATTGCATCCAAGTTGTAGGCGGACATGTATATTTCTGTTTGCTGACCTTTGGGCAGTTACTGAACTCCTGTGACATGTTCCTTCAGCTTATGAGCCAATATGTTGAACCAGTTGCATTCTTTGCCTTCACTAGCCAGTTGGTCGAACGCCATCACCCAATTATGTGGGAAGGTCTCTGTGCTCTCTTGGCCATACAAATGACATGCAAAGATGAGCAAGTATTGATATGCCTTCTGCAGTATCTTCATCATGTAAATCTGGTTGGGCGTCATCCTGAATTTGGCTGGCTCCTTTACCCAGTTCTTCAGGATATCCCTGGAGTTGGCATTGCTGTTGGGTAAACTAAACAGTGTTTCCATGGTGATCACTGGCTTCGACAAATGGTATATCTGTTGATAATCCTGTGCCCTGAAGGTAGAAATCTCTATCCCGCTCACACTTCTCAATGTCATCATCTCGAGATCAGTGTACGAGACGATCCAATGTATTATGTCCGCGCATAGGAACGCGGGATACCTGCATGCAATCCGGTACCAGTTGGACTTGTGAATGTTCACATAGATTTGGTGGTCTTCGAGATCTTCCCCGAATGTGCCTGAGAATGCATCATTGACCTCTTTCCATTTCATCTTGATGTCTTTGTCTACAATCAACTTGGTGTCTTCATAGATCAGAAAACTTGTAGACACTTGCTCAACCGTTGCTCCAATTGCACTTCCATCGGTGTCCTTTGACCCTACTCTCTTAGAGACCATTGATCCTAAACTGTTGAGAGATGGACGAACACCTGCTATATCTAGAGACATGGCGACATGCATGGCAGTAAATCTATTAGCTAAACAAAGCAAACTTGAGGGATGACATGCTACATACTAGGGAATTAATTGGTAAGGATTGCGTAATTTTCATTGGGAGGCTAAGAGATTGGCTGCCAGAACTGTGCAAAAGGAAGTATGGACTGTCTGGAGGCTCGCTAGCTGCTAGAATTGTGCAATGCGCAACTCAGACTAGCTTGTTGGGTGTTGGGATTGCGCAATGCGCAATTTCAACTAGTAAGAGTTGCAGGCCCAGGGACTTGCGCAATTTTCTGGGCCAGCAGTCACTGCCTCTCAGAATTGTGCAAGGCAAGACTGGAGGGAAATAACTGGCCAAAATTATGCATTTTCTGGGAGGTAGGCAGAGCCTTCCCTCTCAAAATTGTGCAATGTTGTCTTGGTGAGGTAGAGTCCGGACCAAGGTTGCCTAGACCTGCTGACGGGTAACTAAAAGCAAATGAAGATCTGAATGCATGGCGATGCTGAGTGTAAGCAAAGGTGAATGATCATGTATGAAAACACTGAATGTAAGGTTTGGAAGACAGAACAACATGCATGTGTGTGAGACGAGTTGTCGAATCAACGACCGTTCATGCAAAATAGTTTCATACATGCGACATCATTGAGATGTTAATGAAAACTGAAACGGTGCTTATATAAGCTAATATGCATGTAAGCGATAGCAAGGATTCACAGAAATCAAGAAAAAAACACTCACGTAAGCCAAAACACAAAAAGCAACAAAAAAGTTGCAAAAGACAAGTTAAGCAGACTTACCCAGAAATAACTGAGTTGGATGTGTCAAAGACTCCTAGAGATGTTGTGGGATATCATAGCTCCAAGATCAATGTGAAGAATGATCTCTGAAGCATCGAATAAATAAGTTTGAGTCTCATGACGTGCATGCCACAAATCTAGGAAAAGGTGACACTTGGAGGAAAGTTTCTAAAATGATCTTTGCATGTAACCTCAAGTTGCTAAAATTAGCTCCCTAAAATCTAGGGATGCTTTTTTCATGTTGCTTTTTGCTATTTCTAGAAAAAGCAACCCATGCATACAATTCAATTTTTCTTGGTCCCGACTGGAACTGGTCAACCTGAGGGCACATGAAATAGCCTGCTTGACTGAGGGAAAATTTTAGCAGTTTCTGGGAGGAAGTTAGGCTAGCTATCCAAAGGGATTATGCAATTTCTAAGAGGAGCAGTTGACTGTTGCCCATAATTGCACAATTTTTGGGCTGAGCTATCCTATTGGGCCAGATTGCACAGTTTTCACTGGGAAGGTTGACTGACAGGATTGCACAGTTTCTAAGCCCAGCATGTTGCCCGTCAGATTTGCGCAATTTCTGGAGGGAAGGATAGTTCCCCTCCAGAATTCCGCAATTTCTTGAGGGAGATGCTTAGCTGGCAGCTAGACCAAGTGTGGAGTAGCAGCCTGTGAGGGTAGTGAAGCAAGCTATTATGCATAGGCTGGCGAGCTGCTAGAAAACCATTGAAGCTCATGTGCTTGACATTGCAAGACATGCTGCTGAGGATGGTTGGTAGGGAGGCTCCATAACGAAGCTAAGGCAAAATTTTGGAGAGTGGTTGTAGCCGCTACAACACTTGGCGACACACTGGTAGAACTCCAGCTCTCTGAATGGACCTTGTTCATGAAAATCAAGTCTAACACCTTCAGAAGTATTTTTTAGTTCTCTGTTCATCTTGGTTTCCACACTTGCTTGATTCTAAGATGTAGCATCTGCCAAGATCTTGGCCGATCAACACACATTCCAAGCCAAGTTGACACAGTGGTTTCGATTGGGGATGAGGGGTATATTGGTGCATAAGCAGTATAATCGTCAGAGTTTTATTTTCATCTATGGTGTTGCTCTGCTACCAGCAGGCCTGGATAGTACCCCGATGAAGTCACGCAGGAATTAAAGCATCGCTCCACTGCTAGCAAGCCTGTTTAGTACCCCAGCGGGGTTACTTGCATCACCCCTCTCTGCATGAAGCCTTTCTCTTCTTTCACCTTATTCATTTTTCCTTTTTTTTTTCTTTTTGAAAATTTTCACTTTTCATTTTTTCATTTTTCATTTTCATAATTGTGCATAGCACTTATTCATTTTAGAGGTGGAAGAGGGATCCCAACTTATTGAGAGAAGAAGAGGTTGTTCATTTAGAGAATTAGTTTAGCTCTGATGTGCTTGTTAAGGTTTTCCCCCTCACCTTACTCTACTTGACTGGGCTGATAAGGATTAACCTAAAAACAACCGACTAGAGTAGGTGACACTAGTTAGTGCGCAAGCGTTGTGTTTTCACCAAGGTTCACTTCGAACAGTACGTATTTTCTATTGATGTATAATGGAATAAAGATAACAAGTTCTTCATATAGAGGCAGGACAACAGAGAACCAAGTATTGATAACTGCACAAGTCCTCTTGTACTCTACCTAGCTTGTTTCAAGAGTCACACACGGTCTCATGCGAAACTAACCTACGAACATAAACAAGCAAACAAACAACAAATAAAAGCGGAAGCAGAATTAAATGTGAAAGAAAAGTGAGTAAGAAAACATGCATGCAAGCAAACATACATGCAAGCAAACAAACCAAAAGAAAACACTACTCCTACTCCTAAGCAAACGGTGCATGGGACTAATCACGTGAAGTGATACTTCCAATGCAATCACTGACACATTGGTCGACCCATGTTGGTGAAGGCATGGTTCACGAACAACACATATGTGCGAACCAACAAACGTAAAAGATATAACAATGAATACAAACACACTCCATGTTTAAATGTGTCAACATAACATACGTGAGTGAAAGTACATGACATGCAATCCGTGGACTTATCACAGCGTTGTACGACATTTCATGCAGTTGTTAAGCATACGCATACTCTTGACTATGACATGCAAGCAAATGAAAGAAACAAAGACAACTTGCGTCGGGCACATGTGTAATAGATCTGACCCAAAAATATATGAAAATGGAAATAAACCCAATAACTGTAAATAATCTCAAGATAATTACAAACACAAAATATAGAAATGTTTCTCTTTATTGATCAAAATCCTTAAGGTAGGGTAACACCATACAACTACTCCTTAAGGAAGGAGAACACTCCACAAGTCATATGTTTTCCAATACAATATTCCTTGACCTTTATCAATGGGGAGTCTCTAGCCTCTATATAGGCTTCATACATACAATACCATGGGTCATTACCATGGATCTTTCAATACCATATATCTAATACCATGGGCTTTATCACATTATTGCTAACTACTTGTGGTCCCTTACATGATGCGGGTTAACCACTTTATTTATTAACTATGGCCCATCCCATTATTACATTATTCGTTTGGGTACCTCCCTCTGTACCCCATACTATCCCCCCTGGGTATACTACATTCCACCCCCCTTAAACATGTTTTGTCCCCGAAACATAAGAAGAACCCAAATAATAAGATCTACTCAACAGAGTAGTCCACTGGTACCATGCACGTGCATCTATCCATCCAAGCGAAAGGTGAACCCTCGACCTAGCTGGTGCCTTGCTCACTCGAGATGGAAGTTGAACCTGACAACTCTTCTGTGTTGATGTGTTGTGGGTGGATCGTCGCCCCTCTTTATCTATCGTGCGAGGGTTGTTGTCCTTGTGGCTAATTTATTGCCATCGTGTTGGTTATTTTCTTGTTGGGTGATGTGGGTGGTGATATGCTGAAGTTTTAACCAACGATGTATCTTTCTTTATTTCACCACCTAATGGAGCCTGATGGGTATCTGGTACATGTTGTGGTGCCTATTGTTGTTTCTTATCTTCCAATATTACTTCAACCATGGATTCCTCATCTCATGTATCAGTACCTGTAACATTTTCTGCTTCAGCCTCCTTGGACTCTACCTATTTATTGATGGAAATATCCTGTAATGTAATTTTCTTCTTTTTATACCAGAGCTTCAAGAATTTCTTCTGCACACTAATATTGATAGTACCAAAAAATTCCATCCAAGGGTATCCCAAAAAAACATCCACATTAGCCATATCTAAAGCATAAAAATCAGAATGCAATACATATTTATCCATAGAAATATTCAAATCTTTATAAACTTGAACATCCTCATTATCAACATGTGTGTGCTCCATTTGTTTGGTTGGTACTTGCAATCTATTTGCCAAATTAACATTTATAAAATTTTGCTTGCAACTAGGATTTATAAACACAATGATCTTCTCCCTCTGAATACATCCATGACCTTGTAATAAGCAGATACTAGTAAAAAATGACCCCACATGTTTCTCATTATCTTGTTTTCTAGCACGAGACCATTTGTCTAAAACAAATTTTTCAAATCTTTCATGAGATAGGTTTAACCACTTCTTTCTGTTAAGTGATTCCTACCATGTCACCGCCTCATCTTTAAAATTAGCCGCTACGAAAATTTTCCAATGTATCGGCCTTAATGATTTTTATTTTTTTTATGAATTCTTCAATAGTAGGACCATTATCGTTCCCTGTTAAAAAATTCTTGCCAGAAGCCATGAAGAGGGTTTTGAAAAAAATCACTTGCTTGACGAAAATTTGAAATGGCCGCAATTTAGTCAATATTGTTCAAAATCCTTAATATGACATATTTTCAGAAATGGAACAACCATTCTGCATCTTCTGGTGTGATATAAATCCCGATCTAGACACTGTGGAATTTCATATTCGCGTAGCAATAGTCCCATAGTCATAAAAAATTATGAAAAAGAGCTGATGTTAAAGCAACGATATCTCCCTCATCTGGACTCTGATTCGACCAATTTTTTTGTTTGAAATTTGGTAATTTCTCAAGAGAATCTTAGATTTGCAATTAGTTTCTCAAAATTCCCCATAAAAATGACAAAAATTAACTGGAGATCCGCCGTCCACGAATTTTCGTCAATTTTTTTTTACAACACAGCTGATTTTTAAATCAGTGATATCTCCCTCATTCGGACTTCAATTCGGCCGATTTTTTTTTTGAATTTGGGTATTTTTTCGCAAAAAATCCAAATCTGTAATTTGTTTCTGCAAATTTTTCCTCTGAATTTTCAGATCTGATCTGCAAACTCGCCACCCCAAAAAATTCCTACAAAAATAAAAATAAAATAAAAAATAGCTTTCTGCTTGCCCAAGAAAGTGCTCTGATACCACTTGTAATAGATTTGACCCAGAAATATACGAAAATGTAAATAAACCCAATAACTGTAAATAATCTCAAGAGAATTATAAACACAAAATATAGAAATGTTTCTCTTTACTGATCAAAACCCTTAAGGTAGGTAACACCATACAAATACTCTTAAGGAAGGAGAACACTCCTCAAGCCATATGTTTGCCAATACAATATTCCTTGACCTCTATCAATGGGTAGTCTCTAGCCTTTATATAGGCTTCATACATACAATACCATGGGTCTCTCAATACCATATATCTAATGCCATGGGCTTTATCACATTATTGCTAACTACTTGTGGTCCCTTACATGATGCGGGTTAACCACTTTATTTATTAACTATGGCCCATCTCATTATTATATTAATCCCTTGGGTACCTCCCTCTATACCCCATACTATCCCCCCTACGTATACTACATGATACCACTTGTAATAAATTTGACCTGCACATATATGATGATAGAAATATAACCCATAAATAACAAAATCGACCCAATAATATAACATGAAAATGCTTTCTGTTATTGACCAAAACCCTTAAGGTTGAGTAACACTATACAATCACTCCTTAAGGAAGGAGAACACTCCACAAGCCATATGCTTGCCAATACAATATTCCTTGACAGCTCTCAATGGGGAGGCTCTAGCCTCTATATAGGATTCATACATACAATATCATGGGTCATTACCATGGTTCTCTCAATACCATATATCTAATACAATGCGCTTATCACATTATTGCTAACTATTTGTGGTCCCTTATATGATACGAGTTAACCACTTTATTTATTATAATGGACCGTCCTATTATTACATTATTCCCTTGGGTACCTCCCTCTATACCCCATAATATCCCCCTAGGTATACTACATTCTTGTAATGGCTCTGACCCAAAAATATAAGAGAATACCAATATACCCAATAACTATAAATAATCTCAAGAGAATTACAAACACAAAATATAGAAATGATTCTGTTTATTAATCAAACCTTTGAGGTATGGCAACACCATACAATCACTCCTTAAGGAAGGAGAACACTCCACAAGCCATATGCTTGTCCAATACAATATTCCTTGACATCTCTCCATGGGGAGTCTCTAGCCTCTATATAGGCTTCATACATAAAATACCATGGGTCATTACCATGGTTCTTTCACTACCATATATCCAATACAATGAGTTTATTACATTATTGCTAACTATTTGTGGTCTGTTACATGATGTGGGTTATTTATTAACTATGGCCCATCCCATTATTACATTATTCCCTTGGGTACCTCCCTCTGTACCCCATACTATCCCCCCTAGGTATACTACAACATGTGCTTTCTATGTAAGATTCCTCCAATGCATGAGCAATAGGATCGTGTAGTTCGAGTGGAGGAAGCACAATTTGTGTGTGAGATTTATTTTCAATGCATACATATGAGAGATGAGGAGCCTCAGGTGTTTCAAAAATTTCCTGAGCAGAAGTGAAACCAACCTCAGGACAGCAAGGGCCTAACATAACCATCAGCTCGAGCTGAAGTGCCTCGACAGTTTGTGGGGTTTCGACTTCATCGACATATAGATCATCATAAATAGGTGGCTTCAAAAAATAAACTGCTATGGAATCATCATCGTGATCGAATATGGGAGAAAATAGATCACGACAGCTACAATCAGAAAAATCAATGATTTCGTTGACATCCTTATGATCTGATGCATCAAACAGAGGGGTAGATGAGAAGCAGACAAATCCATCCTCTGTGTTTCAAGGAAAATCAGAATAGAAATCAAGTGGATTTTCAAGGAATAATTTATCCTCTATGTTGTCGGATGATGGACTGACATCCGATGTGTTCTGCGAATGATCAACAATGGGTGCATCTATAGACAAAGATACATATGTGAAATCATGGATGACAGAATCACCTAAGATGTCAGGAAAGAACAGAAGAGGCTCGGACATAAGGGAGTCATCCTTCGCCGAGGATTGATGCTCAAGCTCCTAGTCATACTCTTCATGAATGACAGCGCATGTTGGTTGTGCAACACCAACTCCGTTGATGGCTTGATCCTTGTTCACAACAAGTGTAGAGTCTGGAATGGAAGAACACAAGACAGTTTCATTCGAAGGATCATCCGAGTATGAAGACGAAGGTTGAGGTACAAAATACATGTGAGAACCCAATGGATTCACAACCAAGCTTGCGCGAAAATCGGAAGGAGTGATGTCGGGAGGATGTGATGGTTGAACAAATGTGTGTGCATGCTCTCCCACATCACTTTGTGGTGGTGGAGTTGTTTGATGAGGGGACGATGGAAAGTCACTTGTGACAGCGACAGTTTCCATCTGTGATTGCGCAACTCCATCACCAAAGTATGCTGAGTGGGGCTTGGGCTCACACTTCTTCTTAGGATTGACTGAATTGTTAAGAAAGTATTCAAATCTATTCCAAATATATGGAAATTTCATCTGGCTTTTCGAAGCTTCAAATTGCAAATCATGGAAGCACTGCCAAAAATCCATAGGCGATTCATGTGGGGCCTTCCATTGTTGTAACAGTTTTTGGTCAAAAGTTTCTGGATCAAAATGATGGAAAGTAGATTTAATGAGATTACATAACTACTCAAGTGAGTGCACGCTTCCAGGAGGCAGACTGCAACACCACCGTTGTGGGGATTCGCGAAGTCTGTATGCAAGGAGCATGCTGGCCTCTTCATCATAATATTCATCTGCCTTATCAAGCATGGCAAAGAAGCCTTGTAGGAACATAGGTTAGGCCACTTTTCCTTCACCATCATACGTGAATTCAGACAAGAGATCAAAAAACTCCCTCGTGATGTCAAGAGGTTCGGCATGCGAGAAACATCGTGGAGGGGTGAGTATAATGGAATCCATGATAGATGTGAAGAGGTTCAAAACAAGATGAGAGGACACAACTTTTCATATGGTCCTCCTTCTAGCACCAGAAATGTTGACAGTGCTGGACCCACCAACATGTTAGGGGATCTCCCCGGTAAGAAGTCCCAATTAGACCTCAGACCGTTTGGTGTAGGAGTCCCAACATTGGTTCATACGATATCACCTTACCACAGTTGCGCGCAGAGGCAAGTAAGATGTCCCTACTTGTAGCAAGGTTGTGACATATGTGGAAAGTCAAGGAAGGTGCATGAGCGGTTCTAACACACAGAGAGTGAGGTGAGTGCGCCCCTTGGAAACCTATGAAAGCACAGAGTTAAGAAGGGAACACACAAGCAAAGATGCATCACAAACTGGAAGGCAAGTAAGCTAGCAATCCAAAGTGACGGTTAAACCAAAAACGCATTTCAGTAAGATTCATACATACATACATAGGAAAGCCATACATGCATGTGTAAGCAAACATATACGTATATCATTTAGAGTAAACAAGATAGCTAAAATACAATACGCCATATGCATGAAACATGTTGGCTCTATTATATTAAGAAGTGGAAGTTCCAGTCATACAATACAACCATGACCAACCACTAGTCCCGACAATGGAACATTACAGTCACTGTCGCCTGCTCCTCCAAAGAGATATACTAGCTTTGCACAGTGGAGAAGTTGAGGCACATTACAATACTCTCCAAGCTTTCTCTAAGATACTCTTATCGGAAGCTTGGCTGACCAAAAGCCTATACAATGAGTTATGAGGGACTATATATAGCAAAGGGTGGGGTGGCCCTTGACATTCCCCTTTGTGATTGTTCATCTACCCTCATGACTGTTCATCTACTCTATGATTGTTACATCCAACTATCAACACTTGACATTCCAGTTGACAAGACATTACATACAATCTACACATGTACCCATGTGAGACAAAATAGGCTTGAGCATGCCATGCAAGACATCACTATGACTCAGACAACTGTGGGAAGACCAACTCTTAGACATCCTCAAAGTGGTCGACATTAGTGAAATGTTGCCAAGCTCGGTAGTCCGTGATGGTGTCTGTGTACTCTATGGTGACATCTTTCTGGAAACGAACTCTTGCCTCTGTAGCATCTAGGTACACTGCTCTGGCTCCTCTATCCAAATCGTCTGATAAAATGTACATCATTGTCTTGAGTGCGGATGGACCAACGACATACTAGTGCATGGTGTCAACACTGATCACTAAGTCTGTGCTAGTGGCTATGCACATCAATTCGCCAAAGTACGAGTCAAGCTCCAGCCAGAATTGTGCCTTTGTCTTTGCCTCAGTGAGTGTCCCGATAGATGGGATCGCATGTGTGTGCACAACAACATCCATACTCCTGAATACTCGTGCATGGGAAGCCTGCAAACTAGTGATTGGCTGCAAGAGTTCTTCATAGTTTCAGATCTGACTCCGGATGCATGCCTTCAGCTCGACCACTCTGGGCTTCATCATCTTGGGAAAGTGTAACGAGGCTCCCTTGTATCTCATTGTCCATGTTTGCATGTAATCAACAACAGTATGCAAGTTTGACAAGATACGTGCTCTCCTAGCACATCGTTGTTTCCAGCCGTTGAGATGGACAATTGCCTTATGCACGGTACCAAACTTGGAATACGACACCCACATGACTGTCTCAAGGGACAATAATTCATCTAATATTTCCTTCTTCAACTCTGCTCGGGAGGATGATGCACTACAACAAAACAGGCAATTTGCGCCAGATTTAGCACCAGATTCTAGTGCATTTTTTTCTCAATTGGGATGAGCAACCTGGCGCTAAATCTGGCTCTATTGTACAATTTTTAAAGCGTCCTTTTTTGCACCAAATTTTGCATATTTTTTACGCCAAATTTTCCATCATTTTCTGCATCATATTTTGCACCAAGATTTTCATTTGGTTTTACAACAGGTTTCGCTTCTAGTTTTGTGCCTTTTTTTGCATCTATTTTTGCATCATTTTTTGCTTCCTCTTTTGTGGAATTCTTTGCTTCTATTTTTGTGTCATAATTTGCATCGATTTTTACACCATATTTGACATCTTATTTAGCGCCTTTTTTTACATCCAATTTGTGCCAATTTTTGCATCTGGTCTTATGCCATATTTTGCTTCTAATTTTGTACTTATTTTTACATCTATTTTTGTGCCAATTTTTGTGCCTTTTTTTACACCATCTTTTCCATCCAATTTTGCACCATATGTTGAATCTGATTTAGTGCCAAATTTCGCATGCATTTTTGCACCATTTTTTGCATCCACTTTTGCATTTTATTTATCTCCCTTTTTTGCATCCTATTTTGCACCATATTTTGCATTTAATTTTGCATCATTTATTGCATCCAATTTAGCATCATTTTTAACACCATTTCTTGCATCCAATTTTTCATCCTTTTGAGCATCTAAATTTGCATCCTATGTTGAACCATATATTGCATCCACCTTTGCATCCCATTTTGTGTCTATTGTTACGTTCACTTTTGAGCCATCTTTTCGTCTACTTTTGCATTTGTTTTTGCACCAAGTTTTGAATGATTTGTTGCATCATTTTACATCCAATGTTGCATCTCAATTTGCATCCAAAATTGAGCCATTTTTGCACCATTTTTTCTTCTTTTGTGTCCAATTTTGCACCATTTTTTATGTCCAAATTTGCATCCTTTTTGGTATCTAGTTTTTCATCCTTTTTGGCTTCCAAATTTGCATCCTTTTTTCTGCCACATTTTGTGTCCACATTTGCATCTCATTTTGCACCTACATTTTAGTTGGAATTTTCATCTAGTTATGCATCATCTTTGACATCCTTGGTTTCACCATTTTTTAGTCCCATTTTGCATCTTGTTTTGTGTCTTTTCTTACATCCTTTTTGCATCCTAATTTTACACCATTCTTTGTATCCTCATTTTGGTGTCCATTTTTGCATCCTTGTTTGCACCCAATTCGGTATCCTTTCATATGCCCTATTTTGTTCTCTTCTTTGTGTCTAGTGTTGCACCCTTTTTTAATTTTACTTTAAAAACCTTTTTGTGTCATTGTTTGCATATTGTTTTGATGGCTAGTTTAACATCCAATTCTACTCCCAATTTTTCATCCATGGTTAAATCCACTTTTGGCTTCTTGTTTAGAGTTTCACTTTTATTTCCATTTATGACCACCTCTATGGGTTCATTTTACTAAGTTCATTTACATAGTGAAATATATTAAATTTTCTAAATATCATTTTGCTGTAGGATTTAATGCATGGTTAGATGAAAACAAAACCCTCTCAGTTTATCTCAGAAACCTAGGACAAACCAATTAAGAGAAAGGTTGTTCTAAGGCTTAGGATTCTTAGTAGATCAAGATGTAGAGTATAGATTAAGAAAAAGAGAATGAATTCTTGTGAGTCCTCGCATGCAGGTCTTCTTGGAGTTTTTCGTATATCCAAGAAGCGCTCCTAGCTAGCTCCAAAGCTTGGTCCTACACATAAGAGAGAGAATAAAGCAACCTTCACAACATAATATCTTAATAATCAAAACTATAAAAAACATATAAATATTATTGAATAAATAAATATAAACCAAAAACCCATGCATACATTAGTTAAATAGAAGAAGTAAAGAATGAATAGAAACATATGGAAGGAAGAACAATTGATCTATATGAATAAAGGAGTTGGAGGAAAGTTACAACAATCAGATATAGTTGCAACATCACCTCCCCCAACTCATAGCTCCAAAACTCTCCCTCTCAAGACAGATCTCAAGAGCGTGACAATAAAAAATTCCCATCATTTTTTCAATGGCCAAGCCTCTACTATATAGGAAAGTGGAGGCTATGAAGATTTCCAAAATTCCTCATTAGTTCAATTTGGGAAAAATCTTTTGGGTGAATAATGTTTCCTCATATAAAAAAGGAATTTTCCACGTTTTAGATGCTTTTGTGCTTAGGAAAAAGCTTCCCCATGTTTTATGGCTCTTTCCCACTTTTGTATGCTTTTATTTATTAGGAAAAAGCTAAAGATGAGGATAAAGAGATTACATTCCACCATATGTTTCCGAAAGTGACCAAGAATGTCAAATTCAAATTCTAGTTTGCTTATGTTTTAGTTTTTTTTAAAATATATATTTAGTTTTAGTACTTTTTTTTCTAGAAAAATATATTTAGTTTTTGGTATATTTTTCTATAAGAAAAATTATATTTTTTTTTTATAAAAATGGATTTTAAACATTCCATTCATGCTAAATTTGTGATTTTATGATAGGAGTTTAAATTATATATAGTAAAGTAACTTAATTTCATGTGTCGTGTTGCTGAGATGGGTGTTATACATCTCTTTCTTGCTAAGTTATAGAATGTGCTTGGGTTTTCTTAATGCAATAAAACTAATTATGTTCTTCATGATATCTTGAAATGTTCATCTTGAACCAGGCTAATAAAACAATAAAGTTAAAATAGGTTTTCCTTTGTCCTTTATAGATCTTTGTCCCCATTAATCCCGGTCTTAATAGATTAATTGTCTTGTGGTGGCCTTGAGTGGTCACTTCCATTAGTTGCATGCTTTGTAGTTTTCAGTTAGTGACATTTTTTAGTCTTGATAATATGTTATTTAATTTATCAAAATGTGTTATTGTCCATATTATTGTTAAATATTAATATTAAATATGCTGATTTTTAAGCATGTTTTAGCAAAACTTTCCCAAAATGTTTATAGATTGTATTTTATAATGCAATGATTCTTTGCTTGATGAAATTGTTTTGGATATTTTTTTTAATGATTCATTGATTGATGAAATTGTTATGGATATTTTTTTTAGTATATTAAATTGTATGTGATAAAGTCAAAAATCACCTCTTTTTTAGATTTTCATTGATCAATTTCCCTTAAGGCCATCAAGTTCACCATTTGGTCCCAGGTTAAGGAAATATAGGAGTCATGAAGTGGAATTGTCCAAGCACTTAAATCTTGAGACATGTTTCTTTTTAGTCACTTTATACTTTCTTTCTATGTAAATTTTTGATGAAAATAGTCTTGGAACATGAGGGGCGTCGATAGTAAGCGAAAAAAAACTCCTAAAAGAAAAATGGTATGCAAAGCACCCATAAATAATGGTGATATAAGAAGCAAAAATATTAAGTGAGGTTCAACCTCATATAATTAGAAAATGGGGGAGGAATTTCCAAGTAGTAGTGATTGATGCTTAGAGATACTTGGGTGGAATGGTTATTATTTGAAATGATTAAGACATCAAGGTTACCAATATGTTTACCTCTTTTCGCATTATGACAATACAATTTTAGTTAATTGACATTGAGGACTACTACCATGTATCCAATGTCTATGACTCCAATATTGCAAATGGAAAACCTCTATTTCTCAATTCTATTTCTAGCACAAGTAATTTATACTCCCCATCTCCATGGATTGTTGGGAGTGACTTCAATATTATAAGTGTCTCGAGGAAAAGAAAGAATGAATCGAAATGTTTAACAAGATATTTTGTAAGCTATACCATTAAAGCCACAAAGTAGTCTCCATTAAAGTTGTCAAGAAATGAGTCTCCAACCCACACATGTGGATCAATGAGATGTAATACATGTGTGTGTGGTTACGAACTCAATACACCTCTATAATAACTCCACAAACTTATGTATTTCACTCTGTCACATAAATTGACAGTAGTGTGACATAAGTAAACCAAGAGTAGACATGAAAGCCTTAGGAAACAAACATTCCTTAGATCCTCAATTAGGTGCTTAAATGATGAAGTGAAAATGCAAGGAGAAAAGAAGAATTCATGATTTAACCATCACATACATGTGATCAAGTGTGACTAGGAGTGTATATATTCATATATTTTCCAAAGAGGGAGTGAATACATGAGTTACCATTTATTGGCCCTTATTTTTCTTTCTTTTTCATTTTCTTATATATAGGACTTAGGGAATAAGGTTTTCGTAAGTTTGGCACAACTCATAGATATAAGATTTACATGAATTTTCACTTCAACCTTAGAGTTTAGACTTAGATAAATCAATATAGTGTATGTTTAATGATTTTGGCTTTCACTTTTTTATTGTATTTCATCACAAATACAAAAGGAGAAATATTTTGCCACAAATCTATGAATGCTTAATCATAAAGTCATCATGTGATGAAAAAAAATTAATGATGTTATTCTCTACGAAAATGATGGGTATTCTTGAGAAAATCTTATGCTTGTGGATGTTTCCTCCCTGGTTGAGAGGGAGTGAGGGTAGACACCATGTTATCCATGTGTCATGTACTATGGCTAGGATTAACAATCGTAAGCCTAGTAAAGGCACTAGTAGGGATAATGGTGGATTGGATAAACATCTGGGACCAATATTCTTTGAGAATTTGGACATTGACTAGGACTAATCGCCATAAGTCAAGTACATTAATCCAAGATAAGAATAGTCATGAGGATTGAGATTTTCTGGTGTCAAATATTATGATAGTGGATTAGGAAATGATCATGTGAGGACATACCTGGTAAACATCTTGGTGGGGTAAGTGCCTTGAAAGGCAGTGGTGTCCAAATTTATGCCTCCCAACATTGTGCTCTGATCTAATGGAGAGATAAACTTGTTAGTCAAGGCCTTACTATTTTGAAAATTTTGGCTATGATGATGTAAATCATCATTGATGCTTATCAATCTAGATCCCTTCTTATATGAATATTTCAACTTGAGAGTACTTTTTTGTCTCATCATGAGTACCTCGCTAGTTTAGAGGGAGGGTCATCATCTTCATTATTGCCATCATCACCACCATCAATGTGATCATTATTGTCATCATTTCATTATCATCATAATCACCATTCATGTCTTCTTCATGATCATCATCATCCTCATGATTTTGTATATTGTCGTCAATTGTTCATAATTATAGGTATCATAAGAAATATCACCAACCTTAGGACACATGATATATGAAAGAAAAATAACCACTTTATTTTTTAGAAATGATTGATGATCATCAACATCACTACCATTATCATCATCATTATAATTGTCATCATCCCCATCATCATAACTAATATAAGTTTTATCATAATTTTTGTCATCTTCATCATGAACATCATAATCATCATTCATGTCATTATTGTTCTTGATTATGACCAAGATGAAAATAATGATAACGATGATCAGATGATGATGACTTGGAAGATGACGCAAAAGATAATTATTATGATTTTTACCATGATAACATTTAAAAATTGGGAGGAATGGCCAAGGTCATTAGCATCATCATCATTGTCATTGTAACTCCCATCGTCTTTATCATCATTGTCATTATCATAACAATCGCAATTCATGTCATCGTCATCATCTTCATTATCATCATCATTATAATTATTGACATTGTCATCAGTTGTTCATAATTTTCAATGTCATAAGAAATATAATCAATGCAAAAGATATGATGTGTGTTGGAAAATGGATGCAAAAGTAAACAAAAAAAATGGGGGTAAAAATAGACGTAAATTTGGATGAAGAGTGGACACAACATAAGTAGATGCAGAAAAAGACAGAAAAATTGAACAAAAGTGGATGAAAAAGTAGATGCAATAGTTCATACAAACTTGAACACAAAATAGGACTCAAACATGGATGGAAAAGTGGAAGAAAACATGGGCACAATAGTAGGCATAAAACTTAGCATGAATTGTGGTGAAACAAATGTGGATACTCCAATGAATGTAAAAAAAAAGGGACACAAACTTGAATGCAAAAAGGAGGAAAACTTGGATGAAAAAAGGGATGTAAACATGGCCCAAACATGGGTGCAATAGTGAACACAAAATTAGTTGCAAAACTAGACAAATCAAAAGTGGATGTAAAAGTAAATTCGAAATGGGATGCAAAAAACATAAACAATATTTGATGCAAACTTGGACACAAAAGAGGATGCAAATATGGATGCAATAGTGGAAGAAAATGTGGGTTGCAATGATAGGCATAAGATATGGCACAAATAATAGCACAAAAAAGGTGGATGTAATAATAGACACAAAAAAATATGCAAACTTAGATGCAAGACAAGATGCTATAAGGGATGTAAAAGTGGATGCAAACACGGGTGCAACATGAGAAACAAAATTGGATGCAAAATATGGATGAAATGGAAGTACATGCAAAAGAAGATACAAAATGAGATGCAAAACCCAACACAAAAGTGGATGCAAAAATAGATGAAATATTTTATGCAAAAGAGGATGTGAAGATGGATGCAAAATTGGAAGCAAATGTGGGTACAACAGTATGTGCAAAACATAAAACAAATTTTGTCACAACAAAAGTAGATGTAATGATAGATGCAAAAAAAGAAGCAAATGAAGATGAAAAATAGGATGCAAAAAGGGATGTAAAAGTGGGTGTAAACATGGGTGCAACAATGGATGTAAAATAGCTTTTGCAACTTATTTGAAAGAGCAATTTTGTCCCAACAATTAGACTTGTAGCATAAAGAACATGGTTAATACATATGATTCGACCAAAAACTAGTTACTACCAAAATTCAACCAAAAAAAATATTACTGCATAAAAATAGAATTAAAAACAAAAAAAATAAAAACAAAAATTTCCCAAATTAAAAATAAATAAATGATAAACTTTTTTTTACCAAAATTTAGTGATTTTTTTAGTGCTAATACTAACATCACCATTACAACAAGATATTTTTTTAGTGCTAATACTGCCATTACAACAAGATATAAGAGGGATATAATGAAAAAAGTTTAATAATAATATGTATGTAGAAGATGGTCTTCAGACTGGTGAATTCATGATAATCAATGGGACTACAGTCAAAATAATTGGATGTTATTTACTTTTTTACATAGATTGTCAAAATAATTGCATAAATCGATTTTTTTAACCAAAATTTAACAAAAACTTTGCTAGTGCTAACATTAGAACCACCATTACAACAAGATATCTTTCTAGTGTTGACAACACCATTATAGTAAGATACCTCAAGAGAGACAGAAAATTTAAAAAGTATGATAGTAATATGTATTGAGAAGATGGTAGTGAAACTAGTAATTGTTCATTCTCATTATCATAATCATTGTCATCATCATCACCATCATCCTTGTCATCGTTATTTCCATCATTACATTATCATCATAATCACCATTCATGCCATCATCATTAGCTCCATCATCATCATCATTATGGACATTGTTTGCAATTGTTTATAATTATAGACGTTGTAAGAAATATCATCAACCCAAAAAATGTGATTAGCGCTAGAAAAGGGTTGTTTAGGACACATTGATATACGTAAGAGAAATAACAACTCTATTTTTGAGAGATGATCGATGATCATCATCATGACCACCATTATCATCGTCATTGTCATTTTTATCATCCCCATCATCATCATTAATGTAATTTCTATCAACATTGTTGTAATCATCATCATCATTCATGTCATTATTGTTTTTGATGATGCCCTAGATGAAAATGATGATGATGACACCAAGGATAATGCTTATGATTATGACAATGACAACATCTAAAATTGGGAAGATTCGCCAAGGTCATTAGCGTCGTCATCATCATAATCATTGCCATCATCATCATTAATGTCATTGTAACCACTATCGTCTTTATCATCATAATCACAATTCATGTCATCGCCATCATCTTCATTTTCATCATTGTCAATATTATTGACATTGTCATCAATTGTTCATAATTGTCAATGCCATAAGGAATATCATCAATGCAGAAAATATGATGAGTGTTGGAAAAGGGATGCAAAAGCGAACATAGAAATGGGGGCAACAATAGAAGTAAAATTGGATGAAAAGTGGATACAACATAAGTAGATGCACAACAACATGAAAAACCTAACACAAAAGTGGATGCAAAAGTAGATGCAGTTGTCAATGCAAACTTGGATGCAAACATGAAGGAAAAAGTGGAAGCAAACATGGGTCCAATGGTAGGTGTAAAACTTGGCACAAACTGTGGTGAAACAAATGTGGATGCAACAACGGACACAAAAGTAGACGAAAAATGGATGAAACAAAAGTGGATACAATAGGGGATGCAAAAACATACACAATATCTGATGCAAACTTGAACATAAAAGAGGATGCAAATGTGGATGCAAACGTGGAAGCAAATGTGGTTGCAATGGTAGGCGCAAGATATGGTGCAACAAAAGTGGATGTAACAATAGACAAAAAATATGCAAAATAAGATGCAAAAATGGATGTAAAAGTGGAAGCAAACATTGATGCAACAGGCAAAACAAAATTGGATGAAAAAAATGGATACAATGGAAGTAGATGCAAAAGTAGATACAAAATGAGATGCAAAACCCAATGCATAAACCTGACACAAAAGTGGATGCAAAAATAGATGCAATATTTGATGCAAAAGAGGATGTGAACATGGATGCAAAATTGGAAGCAAACGTGGATACAATAGTGAGTGAAAAACATGGTGCAAATTATGGCATAACAAAAGTGGATGTAATGATAGATGAAAAAAAAGAATCAAAGTATGATGCAAATGAAGATGTAAAAAGGGATGCAAAAAGTGAAATTTAAAATGGGTGTAACAGTGGATGCAAAATTGTATGCAAAAGTGGATGCAATAGAAGTCGATGCAAAAGTAGATGCAAAACAAGACACAAAACCCGATGCAAATCTTGGTACAAAATTGGATACAAAAAGGGATGCAAAAATAGATGTAGTAGTTGATGAAAACCTAGATGCAAATGAGGATGCAAACGTGGATGCAAAATTATAATCAAAAGTGGGTGCAAAAGGAGGTGCCAAACTAGGCGCCAATTGTGGCACAAAAATATTAGATGCAATAGTGGGTACAATAATAGATGCAAAAGAGGATGTAAATATGGATGCCAAACAAGATGGAAAAGTGGATGCAACAAAAGTAGATGAAAAACTAGACACAAAACTCGATGTAAAACGTGGCGCAAAAGTGATGCACAAATGGATGAAAAAATGGATGCAAAAAATGATTTAAAAAAGGATGCAAAAAAGGATGCAAAAGTCGATGCAAAAGTTGATATAAGTGTAGGTTCAAAAAGTGGATGCAAATGAGGATGCAAAAGTATGTAAAACAAAAATAGATGCCAAAATTGATGCAAAACCTGGAACAAAACCTGGTGCAAAGGATGACACAAAACTTGGCATAAAATTTGGTGCAAAACGTGGTGCAAAACCTATTGCAATACCCGGTGCTAAACTTGGTGTAAGATTTGGTGCAAAACTTGATGCAAATTTTGTGTCAAGTTTTGCACCATATTTGATAAATGGATGCAAATAGCACCAAAAATGGGCTCTAGATGCAAAAAAAGAAGTAAAAAGGGACGCTAATAGCTGGTTTTGTTGTAGTGATGTAACCATTTCTCCTCCTTGCTTGGCCATCTGTAATTCCTTAGCCATTTACTTGTTCTCAGCTATCAATAAGAAAACGCTCGAGCTAGTGGCCTCGGCATATGCTCTGGTAAAATCAACCAATGTTGTTGGATGCTTGTGCACGTCAGACACGATCACACGTTTCTCAAACTACGCAGGAGATGTGTGATCATCTAGAGTAGACGCTCGACGTGATTGCACAACTCTATGTTGCGACTCGTCGAATGATATGTTGTGCATCTCTTCTTCCGGATTATCTCCAAGGATCTCTCCTTTGTCACTTGGGACTTGCTCCATTCTGGATCCGGTGAAGTTGGTAGGTCGACCTCTTGGTGGTAAGGCATGAGGTCGATGTCTTGCTCTAAATCTTGTTGCTTCATATTCATATCCATCTGCTCAAGTGTTTGTTCAATCTCTTGAGCGAAGTCCTGCTCATGTGACTTCTCACCCTATTTTCTTAGTGCTAGTTGTTCGAATGAGTCCACTAACTGTACGGGCACAATTTCATCTATATGTACATGTTGTGCCCCTTACTGTACCTATTCTTGTCACGCTTCCTTCTTTTGTCTGTGCAGCTCCTGTTTCTTCCGAAGTTTCTCCTTCAACTCATGCAACTCCTTCACTATTTCCTCCATCCTATGTTTTTCTCTCTGCCTTTACACGTTCCTCCTGTCACATTGTTGCCTCTTCTCCTCTATTGCTAAAGTTTCTTTCTGTACAAGTGGGCCTGCTCTGAACTTGCATCTTTGTTTTTCCTATGCGTTGTCGACAATCTTCCTCTTGCCTTTGTCATGCATCGGTATGTTTACCTTTTTTGCTAGTGCTCTCCTGGATGTTGCTTCACACTGCTTCGCTAACCATTCCATAGTGATGCTGATCTATTCATTGGGCTTGGAGAAGCTGTAACAATATCTCCATGGGTCTTCCTCCGCCCAATGACATGCCCCATGGATCCACTAAAACTGTACTCTTGCGCATTGATATTTCACAATACAATGCGGGTCATACCGGTTGAAGCTTCAGACATCGAAAGGATATTTCTTGATCTCCTCTGTTTCGACATATGCATGCTTGAGGTTCCATATCTTGTACAACTCGATCTGCAACGGAAGAGTGGACCAAGGTGCCTTCTTCTTTTGGTGCAGCCAAGCTTGCAGTCCTGTCGAGATGTGGTATGATACTTCTTGCATGACAAGCTTGTCCATGGCAAAGTTCGTCAAAACATGCGGAGGCTTCTGCGCATTGTACATCTATATGAAGGTGTGGGACAGTGAGGCATACCAATCCGCTATATCGATCAGTGCCTCCATTGTTTCCTTTGACATGCAAGGTGGATCCTCCTCAAATATCACCTTGTACACCGACGTGAAAAAATGATTTGACAGTCGTGTGATAACTCTTCTGAAGCTGCATTCGAAAAATAGTTTGCAATAAGTGTTGACAGAGGTTTCTGTCAATGTCCATGCCCACTTCATTCTCAGGAATTCCTGACGGGCACAGATTGCATCCAAGATGTAGGCAGACATGTATATTTCTACTTGCTGACATTTGGGCGGCTATCGAGCTCCTGTGACATGTTCCTTCAGCCTGTGAGCCAATATGTCGGACCAATTGCATTCTTTGCCTTCACTGGCCAGTTGGTCGAACGCGATCACCCAACTCTATCGGAAGGTCTCCGTGCTCTCTTGGCCATACAAGCGACATGCAAGGATGACCAAGTATTGATACGCCTTCCGCAGTATCTCGTCTTGTAAATCTGGTTGGGTGTCATCTTGAATTTGGTTGGATCCTTTACCCAGTTCTTCAGGATATCCCCGGAGTTGGCATTCATGTTGGGTAGGCTGAACGGTGTTTCCATGGTGATCACTCGCTTCGAAAAATGGTACTTCTGCTAATAATCCTGTGCCCTGAAGGTAGAAATCTCCGTCCATCTGACACTTCTCAATGTCATCATCTCGGGATGAGTGTGCGAGATGATCGAATGTATTATGTTCGCGCATGGGAACATGGGATACCTGCATGCAATCCAGTACAAGCCAAACTTGTGAATGTTCACATAGACTTAGCGGTCTTCGAGATATTTCCCAAATGTGCCTGAGAATGCATCATTGACCTCTTTCCATTTCAGCTTGATGTCTTTGTCTACAATCAGCTTGGTGTCTTCATAGATCAGAAAACTTGTAGACACTCACTCAATTGTTGCTCCAGTTGCACTTCCATCGGTGTCCTTTGACCCTACTCTCTTGGAGGCCATTGATCCTGAAATGCTGAGAGACGGATGAACACCTGCTATATCTGGAGACATGGCGACATGCATGGCAAGAAATCTGTCAGCTAAAACAAATCAAACTTGAGGGATGACATGCTACATACCTGGGGATTGACTAGAAAGGATTGCACAATTTTCATTGGGAGGTCGCAAGATTGGCTTTCGGAACTACGTAAAAGGCAATTTGGATTGTCTGGAGGCTAGCTGGCTACTGGAAATGAGCAATGTACAATCCACATCGGCCTGTTGGGTGATAGGGTTGTGCAATGTGCAATTTCAACTGGCAAAAGATGTAGGCCCGGGGACTGCATTGTGCAATTTTCTAGGCCAGCAATCCTCTTATAATTGTGCAAGGCAAGACTAGAGGGCAATTAATGGCCAAATTTGCGCTTTTTTTGGGAGGAAGGTAGAGCCTTCCCTCTCAGAATTGCACAATGTTGTCTTGGTGAGGTAGAGTCCAGGCCAAGGTTGCCCAGACCCACCGATGGGAAACTGAAAGAAAATGAAGATGTGAATGCATGGCGATGTTGAGTGTAAGTAGAGGTGAATGATCATGCATGCAAACAGTGAATGCAAGATTCATAAAACAAAACAACATGCATGTGTGTGAGACGAGTCGCCGAATCGGCGACCGTTCATGCAAAACAGTGTCATGCATGCGATAGTAGTGAGATGCTAACGAAAACTGAAACGGTGCTTGTACAAGCTAATATGCATGTAAACGATAGCAAGCGTTCACAAAAATCAAGCAAACAACACTCACACAAGCCAAAACAAAAGAAGCGGCAGAAATGCTGCAAAAGATAAGTTAAGCAAACTTACCCGGAAATATTTGAGTTGGATGTGTCAAAGACTCCAGGATGTGTTGTGGGATGTCAGAGCTCCAAGATCGATGTGAAGAATGAGATCTAAAGCGTCGAATAAATAAGTTTGAGGCTCATTACTTTCATGCTACAAATCTAGGAAAAAGCAACACACGGAGGAAAGTTTCTAAAACAATCTTTGCAAGTAACCTCTAGCTGCTAAAAATAGATCCCTAAAATCTAGGATGCTTTTTGTATGTTTCTTTTTTCTATTTCAGGAAAAAGAAGCCCATGCATGTAAGTCAATTTTTCTTGGTCCCGCATGGAATCAGTCAACCTGAGGGCACATGCAACAACCTGCTTGACTGAGGGGAAATTTTTTGCAGTTTCTAGGAGGAAGTTGGGCTGGATGTCTAGAGGGATTACACAATTTCTAGGAGGAGCAACTGACTGCTGCCCAGAATTGCGCAATTTCTGGGCTGAGCTGTCCTGCTGGGCCAGATTGCGCAATTTTCACTGGGAAGGTTAACTGACAGGATTGTGCAATTTCTGAGCCCAGAAGGCTGCCAGACATATTTGTGCAATTTCTGGAGGGAAGGCTAGTTCCCCTCCAGAATTGCGTAATTTCTTGAGGGAGTTGCTCAGCCAACAGCTGGACCAACTCCGTAGTAGTAGCCTGTGAGCGGAGTGAAGCAAGCTATTATGCACAGGTTGGAAAGGCACTAGAAAACCGCTGAAGTTCATGTGCTTGACAGTGCAAGACATGCTGCTGAGGATGGTTGGTAGGGAGGCTCCAAAACGAAGCTAAGGCAAAATTTTGGAGGGTGGTTGTAGCTGCTACAACACCTCACTATGTCACATAATCGAACGAAACTACGGGCAAATCAACATCGCAATGAAAGAAGTTTTGATGTAGGCGACTGGGTATTTTTACAACTATAACCATACAAACAAATGTCTCTCAAGCAAGCTAAGAAGGATAATAAATTATCACCCAAGTACTATGGTCCTTACAAGGTGTTGCAAAATATTAGTACTATGGCATACAAATTAGAGTTGCCTGCATCTTGCCAAATACACCTAGTTTTCCATGTTTCATGCTTAAAGAAGGTTATCGATGATAAGCTTCCAATTTAAACAGTGTTGCCAAAACTTGATAAAGAAGAGAAAATCATATTTGAGCCTAAAGTAGTCACAAAAACAAGAACCTGATAGCTATGAAATCAATCAATTTCAGAGTATCTCATTAAGTGGAAGAACTTACATGTTGAATATTCCACATGGGAGGATGAAAATTTTATATAGAAGCATCCATAACTACTCAAGCATTGAGGACAACACTTTTTTGAAGGAGAGGGGCATGTTAGGTCCCTATAATACTAGTGTAGCCCCCTTATTGTTATTGTTAGTGTAACCCCCTTATTGTTATTGTTGTGCCCATGTAGCCCCCATATTGTTATTGTTGTGCCCCATAGAAGCCCACTATTGTTATTGTTGTGCCCTTACATTATTATTATTATGTAGGCTCTGATTATATTGTGACCCCTTAGGATCATATATATACAAAGAAGGCATTGTCATTTGTATCATCCAAGAATTGTTCATTTATGTAATGTAAAGAAGGTTTCCCCCTTGAAGATGACACTTTTTAAACTATCTTTTTGTGAGTTGGTTGCATAACACCCATCCAGTCCAAGGGTTGAACCATGCTCTGATGCCAATCTATAACGCCTTCCTCCCACACTTACCCAATCTTACCCGTCCACCGGGGTAAGTATGTGACGAAGAGTTACTATGATATGATTCAACTCCCCAAGTACAGTTAAGGAAGTGGAGTCTGTTAGAAAATGATATATTACAAAGTAATGGAACACATAAAATATTGCATTTATATAAGCACAAAAAAAGCATAAAACAAGAGAAACACAGATATACGTGGTTCACCCAATTTGGGCTATGTCCACGAAGAAACAACAAGTCTTTCCTTTATATTATCTAGCAAAATGAAGAGATACAACCTACATCAAATTCGATGTAATTTCCTCTTCGCTCTCACACAATCTCCTCTCTCTTTTGTTGTTCAGAATACACATCTACATAGCCGCAACAAAATTCCCTCATATATAGCGAGGGGTTGCCTTATAGGGGAAAAAACCCTAAATTAAACATAACTTCTACTGTCAGATCATCTACCTAATGAACAGCTCAGATTGACTACGAAATTACAATATTTTACAAGGCAATTTTACATCTATTTTTAGCTTCGAGGGTGCTACCCCCGAACCACTGCTGGGGGGGTCATAAAAATCGTCGTAACTCCCCCTGGCGGCAAAAAAACGGGTGGCGTTGCTGCCCCATTACGAACTAGGGTCCAATGTGGCGATACCTCTGAATAAAGAAGATAATCAGGCTCCACACCCAATATAATCGAAAAAAATAAGACAAAACTAACCTTCCTCGGGAGCTACAGGACCCACAGGGGCTAACCAACCACTCCATGTGCACAACCCATAAGTTAACTTGTTTTTTAACTGAACTAACCTTTAGTCGCTTCCATGAAAAGCCATTTAAGCGATTGTAACCCTCTAGTTTCTCCCACAACAAGGCCTCCATGCGACTGTAGTCTTTTTCAAGTAGTTATGTGCTAGCGACCTCGAATTGTGAGCCACTTTTTCAGGGCTAGGACTCAAGCGTCTGCCCAGAACTTGATGAAATTCTCATAAATGATAGATAATAGGAAGACAAGGCTTCTAATGCAAAAACTTGAACAAGGACCTGACTTGACTCACCCTACCCATGACAAGCATTCTGTCAAACACATCATGAACATGTAATGTACACGTCATAAAAACACATCTGGACATAGGGACCTTATACTTATCTGAGATTCGTCAAGAAGGTCTGATGTCCTCTCACATTAGCTGCATTATCATCTATTAGGTCATACATTCATTTACTAATCAAATATGATGAGATCCATAACTCGAGCCTGTCATAAACCATGCTTATAACCATCATATAACCAAAATAATAATGATGATAGAACAACCGTCAAAGCCACACAATAACAAGTACATTTACACATAGAACATAAGAGGAAAGAGCTCTTATTAACATATGCAAATCCAACCAAGTCAGGTACTTCCATGTACCACCCAACCATAGATTGGGCTGAACCAAATTTCTCTTTCAGTCAATCACCCTCATCCTATATTTCAAGCATGAATGTGGGATCTCATGGAATAAACTAAGAAAACCAAACTAGGTCTTCCATAGGCCAAATTGCCTCAACCCCCAACCAGTGATTCCACCTCATGGTCGGACATCACTAACCATCACCAGACCAGTCTCCATCGAAGTTGTCTAATGCTCCAGAGAATTTGTTCCAACTTGGCTTCCAGGACTAGTAAATCAACCCATAGTTGTCGTCGAGCTCCAGAGCATTTGTCCAACCAAGGCTTCCAGGACTAGTAACTTAACCCACTAAGGGCTTCAGAGAATTTGTCCAACCAATGCTCCATGAACTAATAACTCAACCCACAACCATAAGAAACATGAACACCAACCAGAAAACAAAAGATAAAACCCACAACACCATGATTATCCAGGAAATGGAAAGGTTAAGAAAAACCACTACCAATCTAGGAAATCCTCCATGGCAATGACAGATCATAACTAAGAAACCACATACATGTGTCATGCATGCCAAAACTAGCAAGGAAATCATACATGCAACTTGGTACCTACAAGCAAAACCCATTGTATTTGTTGATCCCATTGTAATCTTGTGCTTCCTACTTTTTCCTTTGCCTTGTTGCTCCAAATCCAAAGTATGCCACACTCCTCCAAGAGTGCTCCAAGAAAACTATAAGTGTCCAAGAGTATGAGGGAGAGAAAAGAGAATGAGAGTGCCAAAGACTGAACTGATCAAATTTGTGCACTGGTCCTCATAAGCCTTTTTATCATTGAAGCCTCTATTTTATTCACTTTCCATTATTTTTCTTCATTTCCCTCCTCACATGCAACCTATAACCTTTCACCATCCTTTTGACCTATTTTCCATTATTTTCATAAATAAAATGTCAATAAATGCCTCATGCCTTTCCAAAGCCTTTGCTAATTTCCATAGCCATTAATTAATCACAAATGATCCTCATCACTATGTTTTTGGCCCAACATTCAGCTTGGAATACATGTCCCATGACTTTGGTTACTATTTTTCCTTTATTAACTTTATTGCATAGATTTTTAACCTGAGGCTATTACATAAGTTATGCCCATTAAACTTTTCCAATGGCAAATATTCCATCTTTCACAGGAATATGAATTTTAAAGATATTACCTTGGGTTATCACACATGGATCTTAGACTAGTTGACCCAGTCACATCTCGTGCAATTGCAAATGTTATTGTTGACTGCCTCCAGAAATAACAACACTCTAGACTCTCCTTGGCTATTCAGATCTTAGATCCAATAGCCAGATCTCAGTTTTAGATCAATGGTCTCATACTCGATCAAAACTGCTCAAAATTACTATTGTGTAATGGCACCGAAAACTATTTGCAAAAGTAATTAGACCCAGTAGCGTCTACATGGATGATTCATCAATAGAATTCTACTAGATGGTCATTGTAGCTAAAAGCTAAAAATGATTTCATTCCCGAATAATAAGCTCCATATTCGAAGCTTGCAGTTGAACGTTTTGTCTACGTGCTTGCACCAGTTTAGAGATCAAGACTAATATATCAGGATACAAAAGGAGAACATTAACTCTAGCACATGATCTGCCTCATGGAGTTGGAATTAATCAAGCATGCATAAGAGGAAACATTGGGAAAGATGACAAGTAAAAAGAGGACAATCAAACGACTTTTTTAAAACTAGTGGATTTGGAGGACATGTTACCCTGACTCTGATCGGTGCTTGAGGCGAGCATTATCTGGAGCTGAACCGCGGGAATCTGAAGTAGAAGCATTGGAAGGGAGTGGCGGAGACCGTCAATGGACGACCGAGCAGTAAAAAGGAACCTAAGACAAATGTTCAGTGCAAGAATTACCAAGATACACTGAAAAAGAAGTATAGGCTGGAGAGGAGCAAGATCTTCACAAGCGCGCAGTCAAAACCACGAGCTATGTCAACGGTATGATATGTCGGTGGTTCCCTAAGTCCCCTGACACCTGCGGAGGCAAATCATAAGAAACCACAACAAAATTCTATTCAATCTGTTGTTAGAAATATAAGTTTCATCGTCCATTTAGCAAGAGCGATAGGGAAAATCCGTAGACAATAACAATCAAGAACACATCTTTATTCCTATTTTATTATTGATCACAACGGTTACAATATATAAGACATAAAACACTTACTTCAACAAATTATGACTCAAATATGACACGACTCCAATTCATAACATAGGAATAAACAACTTTTAGATTAACACCTTGGGGCTCACAATGACACCTAGAGATGACATGAAAGCACTATTTTCAACAAAATGTAAATTTATAAATTTTTAAAAATAAATAATTTTAATTTTAAATATTCTTTGTCTAATTTTATAAGATATACAAGATATTTAAATATTAAATTTTTTTGTTTTTTTCACTTTTTCTTTTTATATGTATATATATGAAAGTGATATTGAAATAAATCAATAGTTTATTTAAATATTTTAAAAAGATATGAGAATTATATATTTTAGTCACAATTAAAAGTGAAAATATAAGTTTTTATTTTAATTTAAATTTAAATTTTCCTTACTTGATACTCATATAAAATTATATTATCTCATAGGGATATTGAAATATTTTATTTATTGGTCAAATTATTTTTCTTACATCTATATGGTTTTTATTATAATAGACTTTTTCTTTTTAGTTAGAGAATAATTCATTTTTATTTTAAAAGATACACTTTAATTGGAAACTGAACATGGAAGGAATTGCACATCTATCTTATTGATTGATTATTAGGAAATTCTTTTAATAATTCTTTTTAGACTTGTAGTCTAACTAATAGACTAAATGGCTTTTTCCGAGCATTTTTCTTGGTCAATTTTATTCAAAATCTCATACAAGTGTTTAAAAATGATAAGTTTAAGTTGTTTGATTTGCAAAAATCTAGTGCTTAAGGGGTGTTAAGTGTGTTGAATCCATTAATGTATTTAAAAATGCATTTTAAATCACAAGAAATCACAATTTTACTAGAAATTGTATTCCCAAATTCCAACCAAAAAACTATTTCATTTATTAGTTAAACTAGTTAAACTATACTTAATAAATTATTTATTAATTCAACTATGCTTAATAAATTATTTAGCATTAAGCGAATAATAATCAATTAAATTTTAATAATATTTCGAAATTTTTTAAATATGACGACAGCGTGATAAAAACAAGCGCGCAAGGAAAATAACTAACAAGCTGACCATTTTATGAAAACCTCGGACAACACCCAACGCTCACTTGAAATCTAGACGAATGATTTACGCCCAGCTCGTTGCCACCTCATTTCAAAGTGGAAAAACCTAGTTGCATATTAATGTGACCGCAGGGTAGTGACCGTGGAGCGCGATGATGGAGGATGGTAATGGGTGGGGCTCCATGGGTTGCGTAGGTCGAAGAATTTGAGGTTTCCTCCTCCAAACTCCCGATACAGCATTACAGGGGTTAAAACTGGTATTTAAAAGGTTCCGCCATTGAAATTCATATGCAATGGAGTGTTCATCCAGTCGAAGGACCTCCGAACCCTTAAACATGGCTTCCGTACCAATGCGGCAGCGTCAGTTGCCAAAGCAGTATGCCTCCTTTCAAAAGCGTCGCCAAACGAGGTTTTTTACTCTACCTTACTATTCCCATTTTGCAGATTTGCTCTTGCAACGCAGTTTGAATTGAATGCAGGTGCTCATAAAACAGATTAGGAGATAATAATTTTGTATGTTTTAAGATCCCTGAATCAGCAAATGATGAAGATATTTAATTTGGAAGTTCATTTAGGAGTCCTTTAAGATCCATTCAGATCTTCGGCTTGTCGGATGACATACTTAAATTTGGTCATTGATCTTCATGCTTTTGTCTTTACATTTTCTTTTAGTTAAATCTTTACAATCTTTCAATTGCTGAGGGTTACTTACTTAAATTTGATCATTGATCTTCATGCTTTTGCCTTTTACATTCTCTTTTCATTAAATCTTTACAATCTTTCAATTTCTGAGGGTTACTTCAGGTTGCTCAATAAAATAACTTGAATTAAAATGTTTGCTGGTTGACATGGGCTGTGCTAAGTGATTCTCTCACGATGAGCATTGACTAGGATTACAATTGTTCTGTCTTTTCTCCCGTTATTGAAGAGATCGTGACATATTTTAAGGAAAATTTCAGAGCTTAATGTTAGTTCATTTTACCTAAAACTACGCAGATCTCTTTTGGGATCTTTATCACATACTGATATATAGGTAAAGATAGGTTATGAAGCGGCCTCAGTCTGCAAATATTCGAGTATAAATTTGATCAACTTTCTCAAAAATATTGAGATTCTTTAGGTGCTTCATTACATTCTTTTAACAATCCTATTCTAATAATAGCTACTTCGCTTGATCTTTTATTAGAGCGGACACAATGCGCTCTGTACCTGAAAATTTTGAGTGTGTTATTGGAACCGGTTGATTCAGACCAGTTTGACTGAAAATCTGGTTCCAGAATATAACTGAAACGGGACTGGTTAGCTAGTGTGTTATTGGAACCGGTTGATTCAGACCGGTTTGACTGAAAATCCAGTTCCAGAATTTAATCGACAGCGGGACCGGTTTGGGCTGGTTCATGGTCTCACCGGTTGAACTAGCCAGTTCCGATCTGAACAGGTCATGCCCGTGCTCTTCTTTAATAAAAAAACAGCTTCAAAACAGAAGAAACCTCAAAAAGCATGTGCCCCTCTAAATCCTAATGCAATGTGATTGCCCCATTCGCTTCACACCCTTCTCATCGACGATTTTCTCGTCGACGATTTCTGAGCTCAGTACCAGGGCTATTGATTTGCCTCCAGGATCGAGGAGGCACATGGATGAAGAGGATTTGTAATGATTTTGGGTAATTATTGTACTGCTTTGATCTTTTGAATCTTAACGTTTATGCTTTTTTGGTTTAAATAATTTTAAATGAGACTCATTGTACAAGGAATCTACACCCACCATTTATCGGACTTATTGTACACGGAATCTACACCCACCATTTATCGGACACATTGTACAAGGTATCTACCCCCACCATTTATCGTTTTGACTTTTGGAGGCCAAATTAAAATAAGTATTTTTTATATATTAAATATTTTTTTATGAGAGATTATATCAGATTTCATCTTTGGTTTGAATTTCCAACCTGTGATTTTTACATCACTAATTAATAATACACCTCATGAAAGGCTATTCTACACTTTATATTACATATATTAAATATTATTTTATTATATATATATATATATATATAAAATTAATATTAATATGGTTAAAAATTAAAAAATTGTTATTTACTTATATTTATTTGATGATAATGGTGGTGGTTAATGTCTATTGAGACCAAATTTTGGTCTATCGGATCTAAAGAAACGAATTATTTAGTTTGATTTAAGATTTTATTTCTATGCTCAAAAAACTTGGAGAGAAGTTTCTCGAGCTCACTGTAATTTTGACAATGTAAAAGGCTAGGAAGGTTAGTGTTGCAACAAAGATTTTGAAACTGAGATCTAATGTGGTTGTACAGGGGCACTCTAAGAGGAAGTGATTTTCATCCTCGATGTTCGTATCCTCACAAAGATGGCATAACCTTTCCATCCATGGTCATCCATGGTGTTTTAAGAACTGCCCAATAACCCGTTTCACTATAAAACTCATGAGAGTTCATTCTAATCTTAGCTATATATCTTTAATATGTTTAAATATTAAATTTAATTTATATTATTTTAAAACAAAATTATTGTATATTATAAACCACACTTTATTATATAACTTACCTTTTATTATATAATTTTAGAGTGAAATATTTTTATCACATTTCTTTTATATATATACACATTTTATTATAATAAATATTTTATTTATTTATATAAATAATATTTTAATTTAATTTAAAAACATGTTATTTTATTATAATAAATGTTTTATTTATTTATATAAATAATATTAAAAAAACAAAACTACCTACATACATGTTTCAATTAAAATTTTCATAAAGGAAAAATTACACATTTATGTTATACTATGTTCTAAAATATATCTTTTAATACATTAACCGCTCAGTATTAATAAAATAATGTATATAAACCTATCATTTTATTAATTATTAAAAAATATTTTAATAACATAGTTTTCTTTAAATAATAATTAATTATTAACAAATAAATTATAATAATTCTTAAAAAAAACGGAAGCCGTTTTAAATATAACGACCACGCGATAAAAACGACCGCACAATCTCACCATTTACATCCCTAACCCAATTTAACCCAACTCATAGAATCCACAAAATTTTATGAACGCTCGAACAACCCACAACGCTTACTTGGAATCTATACGACTGATTTATGCACAGCTCGTTGCCACGCAATTTCAAATTGGAAAAGCTGGGAGCATATTAATGCGAAGGCACTGGTTAATGACCACGGAGCGCTATGATGGAGGGTGGTGATGGGTGGCTCTCCATGGGTTGCGGAGGTCGAAGAATTTGAGGTTTTCTCATCTCGATACAGCATTACAGGGGTTAAACTGCTATGTAAAGGTTCCGCCATTGAAATTCATATGCAATGGAGTGTTCATCAAGTCGAAGGACATCCGAATCCTTCGACATGGCTTCCACACCAATGCGGCAGCGTCAGTTGTCCAGGCAGTCTACCTCCCTTCAAAAGCGTCGCCAATCGAGGTTTTTCCTCTACCTTATTATTCCCATTTTGCAGATTTGCTCTTGCAACACAGTCTGAATTGAATGCAGGTGCTCATAAAACAGATTACGAGATAATAATTTTGTATGTAATACGATCCTGAAATCAGCAAACGATGAGGATTTTTAATTTGGAAGTTCATTTAAGGGTCCTTTTAAGATCCAGTTAGATCTTTGGCTTGTCAGATCACATACTTAAATGTGATCATTGATCTTCATGCTTTTGTCTATAAAATGTTTGTTGATTGACATGGGCTGTGCTAAGTGATTCTCTCACTATGAAGCGTGAATAGGATTAGAAGTTGTTGTGTAAGGAGGTCGTGACATATTTTAAGGAAAATTTCAGAGGTTAATGTTAGTTCATTTTACCTATAACAATACGCAGATCTTTTTTGAGATCTTTCTCACATAATGATACATATGTAAATATTTGAGTATAAATTTAACCAACTTTCTCAAAATTATTAAGATTCTTTAGGTGCTTCCTTACGTTCTTTTAACAATCCTATTCCAATAATAGCTACTTTGCTTGATCTTTTACTACAGTGGACACAATGCGGTCTGTTACTGGAACCTGAGAATTATTATAAATTATATAGGAGTAATTTAATGAGGTTATAAATTTAATTGGAAAATAGTAGAAATTTTGGTAATTTTTTTTTAGAAAATATAAACTATAGTTTTTTTAAAACATTTTGGATTTTGGATAGCCAAAAAATATTGCTAAATCTATTTCCACCCTCGAAAAAATTATTCAAACAATCATATAAAAGCTCTCAGGGAACGGGAATTTGAGTGGCGTCAATTGCCAGACCAAACTCTGTCTCAATCTTAGTAAACTGAAGCAGCCATAGTTAACTGAGGACCACGGACGTTTTTATGTTGAGTCGCCCTACTACCTTTTCGAATGCCAGGGGTAAAGTCCCGGGAAATGGGAAATTTCGCAGTAACCATTGGACCGAAACTCTGTCCAGAATCCCGTCCACTAACAATTCCGGGATTCAGCCTTTTCATGATAAGCCACCCTGGTTTTGGACCGAAACTCTGTCCAGATTCACGTCCACTAAAAATTACGGGCTTCGGCCTTTTCATGATAAGCCACCCTGGTTTCCTTTTCAAACTCCCAGGGGAAAATTCCCGGGGAAAGGGAATTATTCCGGGCACTTGTCTGCCAAAAAGTCTGTCCCGACGTTTTTCATGATGAGTCTCATTACGCTCCAACGAGTCTTTCCCACGCAATCCTTGCGATGAATCTCTGTTGAAATTTTAATAGATCACTCAAAGGGATTGAAGAATAGATTACAGGAAGGAATTCGCCGCGTAAATATACTCAGAGAGTCCGATTGACCTCGCTCGCTCCTCACCAAGAGAAACAGGAAACCTTCAATGCTCTCAGCACACAGAGAGAAATTTTTTTTTACACCGGATTTATAAAGTTTAAATCGATACACAGGCCAGCGCCGCTATTTGAATTACACACACCAAAATCCTTTATTTTTATTAGCTCTATACGTTCAGGGCTTCGTCCAGATCCTTGAGAACAGGATCGGATGAGCCAATTTTAGCTTGAGACCAAGCTTCGTGCTCTCCTCTCAACAAATTTCTAATAATACTTATTACATGGTAGATGGAATTAATTTCTCTACACACAAGCTAAAGATTGAGGAGTTGGTCTACACACAACCTAACGCAAAGATTGAGGAACCAACTCCTCTAGTAAATTATTTTCACCTTTTACGTGTCAAAATGGAATTTGATTAATCTTCCACATGGCCATCTTTAAGTCGATTTCAGATTCTCATCTGGCTGGACCACGCCTATATCCATAAATCCCAAAATATTCCGCGAATCTGCAATCGAATTAAGCTTACCATCCCTGCATCACTTATTATAACAGGTTGATTCAGACCGGTTTGACTAAAAATCCGGTTCCAAACTTTAATCGAAGCGGGACTGGTTTGGTTCATGGTCTCGCAGGTTGAACTGGCCCGTTCCCATCTAAACCGGTTATCCCGTGCTCTTCTTTTATAAAAAACACCTTCAAAAGAAGCCTAATAAAGCATGCCCCCGGCTAAATCCTAATGCAATGTGATCCCTACATTCGCCTCACACTTTTCTTATTGAGAATTTGTGACCTCAGCACCAGGATTATTGATGTTGTGCCTACAGGATCGACGCAAATGGATGAAGAGGATGTCGATATGTTTGTAATGATTTGGTATTTGTTAAGTTTTATTCGCGCACAGGTATTTTTGAATCTTAATATTTATCTATTTTAGTTAATATTTTTAAATGATACTCACCGTACCTACACCCACCATCTATAGTTTGACTTTTGGATGCTCAAAAATAAAATAAAAAATATATATATATCGATAAAAATTTGTGTTATTATTGCTCTTTTTATATTATAATTTATTGTTTACTTCATCTTAAATATCTTTATCTTTATTATGCTTAATTTTTTTTGTTTATTTAGTTTTACTTTTGAAACAAAATTTAAAAAATATATTGTATTTAGAGGCCTTCTCTAACTGAGTAGAGAGGAGGCGTTGTGATATCCTATCTTGTTTTGGATTCTGGTTTTTAATATCTTAATGTATACTACGTATCGACATCTTGACAGTGATCATTTTTCCTCTTACCCATCCTCTTCGCATCGTTTATCATTTGCCTCGATTTCTTTTCGAGTGTTCATTTCTCCTCTTATAGATTAGGGATTTTCGAGCGTCAACCTTTGATATTTTGGGCATGCAAGTTTCGAAGGCTTCAGAGGGCGAAACATCCTCTCATTGGCTTTTATTTTTATTTTTTTATCGATAGTTCCTTGAGTACACATGGATCCTTTGCAATCTATAAATCAAACATTTTATTACAAGCAAAATACTAAATTATATATATATATATTTTTAATCATAAAAAATATAATTCTTTTAATTGATGTATTTTCCAAATTTTTTATTAAAAAATAACTATTCTTACCGTCCATCAATCTTCAAGCCTATTCTTTGATTTATTAAAAAACTACCATTCTTATCATCAATTTTCTAGTATGTGGTATGATTATTAAGATGTCTATAATTTATTAACGTTTCCATAAATTGAAATTTTGCAGTACATCCATACTCTATAAAATATTTGAAAAGAAATTAACATTTTACCCTCTTTCTGTAAATCTAAATCCATCTTAATTTCATATGTAAGAGATGGCTTAATAAAGTGAAGCTATCTGAATATCACGACCACGTGATAAAGCCAACTAATTACTTATTTAATATCTAATAGGTAGCTAAGTATTTGAATATAACGACCACGTGATAAAGACAAGTAATTGTACAAAAAAATAACTGACACAAAGGGTGCGCTGGCATCAATCTGACCATTTACATATCCCAACTGTCACATGGAACCTAGACGAATGATTCACGGACAGATGTTGCGACGCAATTTCAAATTGGAAAAAGCTGCGAGTATAATGCGAATGCACTGTGTATGACCAGCGGAATGGAAATACTATGATAATGACCACGGACCGCGATGATGGATGATGATGATAGGTGGCTCCCCATGGGTTGCGGAGGTCAAATAATTTGAGGTTCCCTCTTCCCGATACAGCATTGCAGGGGTTAAACTGGTATTTAAAGGCTTTGCCATTGAAATTCATAAGCAATGCAATTTAGTGTTGATCGAGTCAAAGGACCTCCGAACGCTTATGCATGCCTTCCTTACCAATGCGGCAGTTGTCAAGGCAGTGCACCATGCAGAAGCGTCATCATTCGTGCTTTTTCTTATGCCTTATTATTCCATTTTGCAGATTTTCTTGCAACGCAGTTTGGTTGAATACGAGTGCTCATAAAACCTATCTATTTTTATATGTAATAAGATCCTTAAATCAGCACACCGCGAAGATATGCAATTTGGAAGTGCATTTAGAGTGTCGTATTTAATTGATTTTGAACTCTTCATATCCCTTCAATTCTAAAATATTCAAGAATCCACAATCCAGTTAAAGATGCCTTAGCTTCTCCCTAATTTGGAAAATAGTAAGATCCTTAATTCAGATCGATTTGGCTCATCAGATCTGCAATTACATGCTTAAATTTGATCATTGATCTCTATGCTTTGATCTTTACATCTTTTAATTCAATCTTGTCGCTCTTTCAGTTTCCGAGGGTTACTTAAGGTTCACATATATAGCTTGAATGGAATTTAATTTTAAGTATTTACGCTCTTTCCATTTCGGAGGGTTACTTCACGTTGTTCAACAGAATAACTTGAATTGAATTTTAATTTTAAATGTTTGCTGATTGACACGGGCTCTGCTAAGTGATCCTCTCACGATGGTTTTTTCTTCTCTTGCGGAAGGAGATTGTGACATATTTTAAGGAAAATTTCAGATTTTAATGTCAGTTCATTTTATTTAAAACTCCGCAGATATTCGTTGGGATGTTTTCACATACTGGCAGATAGGTAAAGATAAGTTCTGCAGTGTTTTCAGATTGCAAATAAGTGAGTATAAATTTGACCAACTTTGACCAAATTATTGGGGTTTTTTTTAGGTGCTTCTTTAATTATTATTATTTATTTTTTTAACAGAAATGGTTAATTTTATTTAATGATAAAAGGTTGGGCCGGAGCCTAATCAACCCTTATTACATATTTCTTTTTCCAAAAAACCTAGTGGGTCATTGTCTTGTTCTTGCACAGCTGGGAAACTTCTATCTTATGGAATATGGTACCAAACAGGTGCTTCGTCATTCTTTGAGAGTTCTCCTTGGGCTAAGAGGCAGCCCATATTTGCCCTTACGTCCGCTTCCTTGTTTAGATTTCGGAGGATGTGATAGAAGGAACTGGTGGTGAAATTCTGCAACACTTTTTGGAGTCTCTGCAGGGTCTTGTTGAGTGCCGGATTGTTGAGATAGTCGTTTGTGTTTAAGATTTTTATCAGGATTTCTGAGTCCCCGAAGACTTGAATGTTTTTTTCTCCGTTCCCCTAAGCAAGCTGGCAAGCTTTGAGCAGTCCTAAGATTTCTGCCTGATTGTTAGTGCTCTGCCCTAGGCCCCAACTGAAATTGTCTTTGTTGTGACCGTCGGGGAGTAGATTACACCCCCTGCTCCTGATATCCCCGAGTTTCCTTTGGAAGCTCCGTCGAAGAAAATCGTAACTTTGCCCTGATTCTTCCACCACTTTTGAAAATCTAGTTCAGGGGTCCAGAGCCACCACTCTGGGTTGGAGCAAGGCCGAGAGGGGTTCTTTTTGTTGCTGGCTCGCTTCAGAGGCGCACCAAGCCAACTGATCTCTTCAGGGAGGAGCACGTTGTCTGGCTTATGAGGCTGATTCTCCATAGTCTCCAGCAGCAATGCTTTGGCTTTGGCAGCCACTACAGTGGGAGAGCGTAGACTGTTTTTGAAAGTGGCTTCATTCCTTGCTAACCACACTTCCCAGCAAATGAATTTTGGTATAGCATACCAGATTTTGGCCCACGTGGATTTGCTCTTCAACACATGAGGGGATCGCCCTTTCCAAGAGGCGAATAAATTAACTACTGTGAGCTGCGATGGGGTTTGAGCATTGAGCCCATGCATAGCCTGCGTCCATACTTCTTGAGTGAAGGGGTAGTCAGTAAATAGATGATTAAGCGTTTCTTGAGCCGAGCAGCAGAGAGGGCATCTATGGGGCCTGATAATGCCATGTTTTGCTAAGTTGTCTCCTGTCAGAACCCTTTTGTGCATGAGAACCCAACAGGAGAAATTGATCTTTAGAAGACCAAAGGTGTAACGACATGCAGTTCTGCTGACGTGCAACCGCGACCGGGTGGAGAGCGCGCGTGGGTGAGAGGCTGAACGAGCTACGGTTCAATTGAAGGGCGAGCTCACGGCTTCATGTGCGATGTGTTAGGCGCATAATGGAAGGTGGGCGAGCTACTTATATGCGTAGAGGCATGGTGTAAAACGTATGGAGGCTTACTTATGACTTAAAGGCAAGCCGATGACATATTGCAAGAAGTATGGGTGCGTGAAGGCGTGGAGGACGAGTCGGCCAGGTGAGCCAACTCGCCCTGCCACACGTATATATGGAGATGCGATGGATGGCAGTTCATCACACATTTGCTCATCGCTCAACAAAGAGGAGTGCGCAGAACAAGGTGAAGGCGCAGCAAAGGAAGAGAGGCGCAGTTTGGAGATGTGCCCATCCTTGGGCAAGGCCGCACGGAGTTAGTCGCTCATCTTGGTTTTGGGTCAAGGGCGCGGGCAGGAGTGCCCGATGGTTGGGTGAGGCGTGCACGGTGTATGTGTGGTGCCCGGATTGTGCGACGACTTGGCACGGGGTCTAGGGTGGCTTGGGTGAGCGCCCGCCCGTCATGCAAGTGTGCACGGTGACTTGGTGAAGTGTTGAGATTGTGGACAAAGGTGTGTCTCGGGCAGAGGCGCTCGTGTGTGGCGACTTGGAGGCGCACCCAAGTTGGGCAAGCAACACGATCGTGCGACAAGGTGAACGAAGGGTTGGAGAGTCGTGTGGCGACCATGCGGAGGTGCCGGCGAGCTGGGCAACCGAGTTTGCCGAAGTTGTGAAAATTGGCTAAGTGTAAATTTGGGGTTTCCCAAGATTTAACTTGTAAAGCTTTGTAAAAGTAAAGATTGTATAATATATTGATTCAAGCAGACTCATATTGCAAGGAGTTGCCCCTCCCTTTATACTGTTGTGCATTTCTATTGTATAATGTTGTTATGTGAATGTTATGGGCTTTCACTTGTATAAAGGAACACATTAATAATACTTGGTAACGAAAATAAGACTAAGTATGGAATGTTAGGCGTAGTCTACAATCGTAAGTATTGGTGAAAAGAAAACGATTGGTAGTGTCGCACCTCGCTATAAGCGGTTGAAAGACTACCGCAGGTGTAGGGGCGTGACAGTTGGTATCAGAGCCTAGTGCTGGAGAGCTGGTGCTGGTGTTGAAGCATTGAAGCTGATACACACCTGCACTTCGTGATAGTTGGTATCAGAGCTGGTCCAAGTTTTGTAGGAAGCTTGGTGAATTGAATTAAGGAGCTGATTCTACGAAGACCGAAGACTTGGTAGGGAGTTCAAGTTTTGCAGGTGACAGGTGGAATATCAGGGTGATTCAGGTGAATGGTGAAACAGGTTTAGCAAAGGTGAAGCTTAGTGCTTGGACCAAGCTGAACGACAAGGCATGGAAAGTTTGGAAGAATGCGAAGGGAAGCTCTTTCTTACCTTATATAGGTTGAAGCGGATGAAAGAAGAGAATCCCCGGATTCGAAAGGAACTTGAAGTCTTGGAAAATAATGTTGAAGACAAACTTCTTCAACTTGGTTGGACAATGGAGCAAGATGAAGTTGCAGATTGTGCTGACAAGGAAGAGGAAGCCGTGATGATTGCGGATGTTACAGACATAACAACGATGGAGGATTAACTTGAGATTGATCAAGTTGGACTAGGATCGTGCAGTTTGCAGACATGGATGGATGGGGATACTCATATGGAGGAGCCTCATGATGATGATGTAAGTACTATTGATACTTGTGTTTCATTTGAGTATTTGGTAGATGGACCGTATGCAGGGAAAGGCAAAGTCAGTTTGTCGATGCTAGGGAGGATCTTACCATGGATGTCTACGATGAGACCTTGTATGGAGAAGCAAGGATTGTTGACTGTTGTAGGACTTGTTGGGGTTGTTTGTAACCTTATGGTAGAAGGTACAAAGGCCCGTGACAAAGGTGGAACATGATGATCGTTGCGGAAGATTGGGTCATGCTTTAGCCACATGGAGAATTGGCTAAGTGCTCGACATGACTCATGGACAGATTGGAGGGCACACACTTGAGGTATGATGATACTTGGGTGGAACCTTTAGTGGAGGAGCTATGATGGAAGGGACTCGTGATGATGATGATATGGTTGGGTGACCGAGTTCACTAGACCGAAGATTGCAGACTTGGATGAGGATGACCGATTGTTGTGATGGGTCTACTTGGTTGGACTACATGGGCAACTTAGTCATGGACATCAGGTTGGAGACATGGAGCATGGCAGTCTATGCAGGGACATTATGCAGGAGCACTTGTAGAGGTGTCACTTATGGGCATCCAATGAGGAGTGCCAAGGCAGGGATGTTGTGCAAGTGGATTTGCTGGTGTGACATGGAGACTTATTACTTATGAGCCGATGGAGAGGTTGTGCACTTATGTACAACAAGGCCATGGACTTGGATGGAGTTGTGAGCAGACTATGGAGCATTCCTACTACATGGAAAGCTGAGGCATCTTGCAGAGACCTTTGGGCCGAGACTTGCATCCTTGTTGAGATGTTGGTTGGAAATGACTCATGGAGCTCATGATGACATGAGGTTGTGGCTTTTAGGGACTTCATATATGGTGGACTTGGAGGATCTGATGCATTGAGGAGCTGAGGTCAGAGACTTTGATGTAGGATGGGGTGCATACTTTCAAGTACATGTATGGGAATGGCTTGAAAGAGTGACTTGATGTGGAGGATCAATATGAGACACTTTGGAGTGATGGAGTTACAACATTGATGATGCCTTGGTGGCAACACTTAGGCATGGGTTGAGCCGAGACTTAACCACTTTTGACACATGGGAGCTGATTGATCTATGATCATGGGCAGCACATGGATAGATGAGACAGGTGTATACTTGTTTCTATGGCAGACTTGAGGGATGGCACATTGTAGATATGGTGGAGGCTACTTCATGGACCTGGATGTGGCACATCGAGAGTCAGAATTTGATGAGATGATCTCTTCATATTGAGGAGATACACATATGGATGATGATGTTGGGGTAGATGTGGCTGATTTCGTGCAGCACATTGGTACCAAACATCATGGACAGCATGTTGCAGATGAGATGAGGACTACTTCATGGACCTGAGCATGGCTTACACTTGTATGGAGATGGATTCTTGATCGAGTTGAGGATGTGACGGGATGTTCTGAGAAACAACTGATGGTGGCATGAGGATGTTCACTCTCATGGTTTGAGCGTGACAGTTGGACTGATCACCCGACTAGTTCAAACATGGGGTCGCGAAGTGTACAGAGATGTGTTAGCATTGTGTTGGAGTATCATGGCAGCAGTTCACATGAGGACAACACATGATGAGGTCGACACGAGATGTTGCAGGAAGCATGTAGCTTGAGATGGAGGGACCAACCTTCCACGATGGGGAGCAGCATGTGGAGATTGTGACAAGGTGGTCGATGGTCATGGATTGAGATGATTTCCAATGTATGACATACCGATAGGGTCTATACCTTGGTATGGTGATCTTGGTGACAGATGGTTGCTGGGACGAGACATGGTGGAGACAATGGTTCTACATATGATGCAGAGATGTTTGCAGTATGTGGAGGAGTTGACATCATGGATGAGACAGTTGTTACTGATCTTGGTGGATGGCTACCAGGATGGTATGTTGTCGAGGACGACAACGATTTCAGGTTGAGGAGGATGTAACGACCTGCAGTTCTGCCGACGTGCGACTGCGACCGGGTGGAGAGTGCGCTCGAGTGAGAGGCTAAACGAGCTGCGGTTCGGTTGAAGGGTGAGCTCACGGCTTCATGTGCGATGTGTTAGGCACATAATGGAAGGTGGGCGAGCTACTTATATGCGTAGAGGCATGGTGTAAAATGTATGGAGGCCGACTTATGACTTAAAGGCAAGCCGACGACATATTGCAAGAAGTATGGGTGCGTTAAGGCGTGGAGGACGAGTCGGCCGGGTGAGCCAACTCGCCTTGCCACACGTATATATGGAGATGCATTGGATGGCATTTCATCACACATTCGCTCATCGCTCAACAAAGAGGAGTGCACAGAACAATGTGAAGGCACAACAAAGGAAGAGAGGCGCAGTTTGGAGATGCGCCCATCCTTGGGCAAGGCCGCACGGAGTTAGTCGCTCATCTTGGTTTTGGGTCAAGGGCGCGGGAAGGAGCGCCCAACGGTTGGGTGAGGCGTGCACGGTGTATGTGTGGCGCCCGGATTGTGCGACGACTTGGCACGGGTTCTTGGGTGGCTCGGGTGAGCGCCCGCCCATCATGCAAGTGTGCACGGTGACTTGGTGAAGTGTTGAGATTGTGGACAAAGGTGTGTCTCGGGTACAGGCACCCGTGTGTGGCGACTTGGAGGCGCGCCCGAGTTGGGAAAACAACACGATCGTGCGACAAGGTGAATGAAGGGTTGGAGAGTCGTGCGTCGACCGTGCGAAGGTGCCGATGAGCTGGGCAACCGAGTTTGCCGAAGTTGTGAAAATTGGCTAAGTGTAAATTTGGGGTTTCCCAAGATTTAACTTGTAAAGCTTTGTAAAAGTAAAGATTATATAATATATTGATTTGGGCAGACTCATATTGCAGGGAGTTTCCCCTCCCTTTATACTGTTGTGCATTTCTATTGTACAATGTTGTTATATGAATGTTATGGGCTTTCACTTGTATAAAGGAACACATTAATAATACTCGGTAACGAAAATAAGACTAAGTATGGAATGTTAGGCGTAGTCTACAATTGTAAGTATTGGTGAAAAGAAAACGATTAGTAGTGCCGCACCTCACTATAAGTGGTTGAAAGACTACCACAGGTGTAGGGGCATGACAAAAGGGGTCCCAAATGTGCTACCACGTCAAAGAAGAGTGGATTTGCGGGTGCTTGGCTTGGAGAACTACGAAACCCTGCGATGTTGTGTAAGCGTCGACCCCAATTGTCCCTTGAGCGCAGGTGCACAAGAGCCATTCATGAGATCGCAACAAGGAAGAAGCGATGTTGAGGTTGCAACTTGTCTGGGGGGCGGGGGATAGCCCAGGCGAGCCAATTCCCACCAGAGTCCCATGAAGAAATATCTGCCAGCTTGTGGATGCCATGTTGAATGAGCCAGTCACGCAGATTTGCGAATTCAGGGGCGAATTTGAGGGGTTGGAGGCCCATGATCTTATCTTCCCACAACCAGATTCTTTTCCCGTTTCCAGGGATTTTGTACAGGTGTTCTTTAAAAAACTCCTAGCCTCGGCTGCAGAGCTTCCATAGAGTGGTTCCTTTACATGAAGCTCCTTCATCCATATTGTTCATTGAGAGCCCGCGCAAATACTTTTTAATGAGTACTTGGCTTATAGGATGTCGGTGATTTGAGAAGATTTTCCATAGAATATTTCCTCCCAAAGCTAGATTGGCCAACCCGGGGTCTCTTACCTGAAGACCACCTTATGGTAATGGCCTTTTCACAATGTCCCAGCTTATCAGATGATTTTTTTTATTCCCCTTTCCTCCTTGCCACAGGAAATTTTGAATCAGCTTAGAAAGCTGCTTGGTGATCATTTTTGGAGCCAAAAGAAACAAAGCCTGATAAATTGGAAGGGAGGAGAGAACATATTTTACAAGGATAAGCTTCTTGGCTGTGGTAAGCCACTGATCGCCCCAAGCAGTCATTTTTGCCTTAATTTTGTTGATAATTTCTAGCCAATGGGGGGCCTTGTTGGTTCCTAGAGTTAAGGGCAGACCTAAGTACTTGAATTTATCCCAGGAGGCGAAGCCCGTGAAGCCAAGGGATTGAGCAATCCGAAGAATGGTTTGTTGATCTACCTCCCAACCATACACTGCACTTTTCCTCCTATTGACAAGAGCTCTGGAAACTCTACAGAAGCTTTGTATAACATCGTTAAAAGCCCTTGCAATTTTAAGGGAAGCACCTCCCAGGAGTAGAGAGTCATTGGCGAACAGGGCGTGGTTGATTGGCTCTGTTCCTCTCATCACCCTGATGCCTGGAAGTGTCCCATTTAACTTCTCTACTGTCAGCTTTCGACTTAGAGAATCTGCCATCAAAATGTACAGGAAGGGGGACAGAGGGCAGCCTTGCCTTATGCCCCTCGATGCTTTGAAATAGTTGGTCGGCCTGCCATTTACTAAAGGGGCGATCCACGACTCTCCTATACATGCTTTAATCAATCTTATAAAATCAGAGCTGAAGCCAAAAGCGGAAAGAACTTGGAGGAGAAAAGAGTGCCTTACTCGATCAAAGGTGTTCGCCATGTCCAGCTTGATGAGCATCCCTTGCTCTTGGTGTTGGTGGCTGGAATGAATGGTTTCTTGCACAAGGATCACATTATCCAGGATATGCCTGCCTTTAACAAACCCACCTTGGCTGGGAGAGATGAGTTTTTCTAGCAGAGGCTTAATTTTGTTCGCAAGGAGTTTGGAGAGAATTTTGTAGGACACATTGCATAGCGAAATTGGCCTGAAATGGTCGAAAGACACTGGGTTCGCTTCTTTTGGGATTAGAGCTAGGAAAGTGGAATTTGTGCTTCCTCCCACTTTGGCTTTTTGGAGGAAGCCTTTGATCATTCGAAACAGATCAACCTTGATGATGTCCCAACAAATTCTGTAGAAATGAATGGAGAACCCATCGGGTCCTGGAGCTTTGTCTGGTTCCATCATCCAGATGACATTGTTGATTTCATCTTCAGTGAAGGGCTTCAGGAGGCTTGAGTTATCCTCCTCATTTACCATTCTTGGAACGTGAGTGAGGAAGTCTGAAAATTCCTCCTCAGCGTCCAAACCTTCTTCTTTGTACAACTGCTGGAAGTGAGAGGTTGCAACCTCTTTTAACAGAGTTGTACCTTTGTGGATAGTCCCATCAGGGGAGGTAATTTCAGCAATGTGGTTTCTAGAAAGACGAGCTCGAATTTGCTTATGGAAGAAGGAAGAATTTTTGTCTCCAGACATGAGCCAAAGATTACGAGATTTGAGCCTCAAGGACTCTTCCTCTACTTTGAATGATCAAAGAGTGATGAGTTGGGCTTCTTGCTCATTCTGAATTTTTGAAGAGGTAATGTCTTGCAGCTCCATGTCCAATTGCAGATTGAGCAGCTGCTTGGTGGTCTGTTTTCTAAGACTAGTGGGGGAGTTTGAAGGCTTTTTTATCCATTCTTTCAAGGCTGTTTTGGTGGCCTTTAGTTTCTATTCCCACACATAGCTGGGCGATCCAAGGATAGGGATGGACCAAGCCTTTGAGACTGTATCCATAAACCCTTCCCTGTCTGTCCAAAGGGGGTTGAACCGGAAGGGGATGGGCCCCAGTTTTTCCTCTTCTTCGAACAACAGTAGAATGGGTTTATGATCTGATGTCAACTTTGGCAGAATTTTAGTGGAGATAATCTTCTTTTTGGAGAGGAAGGTGCTCTGAAGTAAAAATCTGTCCAAACAGGTTGAAATATGCTCTGCCCCAGCTCTATTGTTTGACCAAGTGTAGAGCCCTTTTTTTGGCTTAAAATCCAGTAAGTCCCATTGTTGAATCAAGTCTTCCACGAAGGGAAGGAAATGGTCCCTACTAATGATACCTCCTCTTTTTTCCTTTGGCTCAAAGACTAGATTGTAGTCTCCTGCTAGAATTATATTCTTGGGGGAGTAAGCATCTAGAAAATCGGACAGGGTTTGCCAACAATCTTTCTTTTCTGCATAGAGGACTGGGACATAAAGATTAAAGAGGGCGAAGGTGATCTTACTTGCAAGGTGCCGGAGTTCGGTATAGATCCAGTGCTGCGTTTCGAAGGAGCTCTCGAGATGAAATTTGTCTTCCTCCCAAAGAGTGGCGAGCCCACCACATGTACCCCTTGCACTTACTACTTTTCCATATTTTGTTTTCCATTTCACTTTGTTAAGATCGAGAAGGGCAACCCCTTCTATTTTAGTCTCTTAGAGCATGAGGATCTCAGGGGATTCTGATTTCAAAAGGTTCTTCATAGCTTCAACGTTTAAGGGATTCCCCAAGCCTCTGCAATTCCAAGAGACTAATCGCATTACTTACCTGCAGGGGGGGGGCAGATGCTCCCTTGGGAGGTCTGGTTCTAGTATTTCTGTCGATGGACATCTCAATCGTGGGCTTTCTACCTTGCATTTTTTGTCTCTCAGCGTCTTCTTCCCTTGCTTCTCTGTGAGATTTCCTCCCAACTCTTTTCGAAGGCCTCTCAAATGTCTCATCTTCTGAGGATCTAGAGATCTCTGGAGACTTCTTCCTTTTCATCTTTACATAGGATGGGGGGCTAGAGGCTCCTCTTGGTGATCCGGCTTGTAGAGGGGTTGTTTCTTCCAGGCTTTTATCTTCTACCATAGTAATGGGCTATTTTTCGGCCTCTTCAGCTGCTGGAGCTAGGGGTTCTTCTAGGGTGCTGAGTATTTCAAAGGGGTTGTTGGATGTCTCTGCTCTTGGAGGGGCTGAGCTCCCCTCCCCTTGTAGCTGTACCATGGGAGGTGCTCCGCTCCCCGAGGGCGCTCCTTTCCCTTTGGTTCTGTTATTCTGTTTAGCTGGAGCTGATTTCTGGACCTGAGTCCATTGTTCTCCCTTCGAGTTCTCGGCCTCCTCCTCTACTTTCTTTTTGCAATGCCTAGCAAAGTGTCCATAGCCATGGTAATGCCGACATCTAAACGCGAGTTGCTTGTAGTCTAACACTCGAATGTAGGACTAATCAGCCACCGTGAGATTTATAGCTTCACGGAGGCCTTCCTCCAAGTCGACTTCTACACAAATTCTCGTGCAGGAGTATTGGTCCCTCCTTTCTGCACGATCTATATATTTTTTGAGCTTATTGCCTATGGTTTCTAGAGATTTGGGGTTCCAGCAGTGCAGAGGTAAGTGAGGTAGGCATACCCAAACGGGAACAACTGAGGGAACATCCTGAGACAGATCGAAGTCTAGGGTCCATTGGTTCAAGTACAGACCCTGAGGGCCCATGAAATACGAGCCATTTCTGAAGATAAGATTCCTATCCTCTACCGAATCAAAGACAAAAACGAAGAAACCCTTACCGACTAAGTAACTTATGATTCCTTCTTTGACCAGAGATCTCCAGTTCCTTTGCACCCAGGCATCAACGGCTTTGGGCGAGGGCCAAAGCCCGGTGAACTGCCCTATAAGCCCTCGTTCTGCTAGATTCAGAGTCGATCTACAAGGTTCTTTGGTCGACAGGGAAACCATGGGAATGGTTTCCAACCTTTTGACAAACTTTTGTTGATGTTCGCTTGTTGGGCATTTGTTGCATGTTGCTACAAGCTTCCTAAACGCCGTCAGCTCGGGAGGAAGAGGAGGAGTTACCTCAGAGCCTCCTCTTGGGGCCATGGCGATGGAGCAGCTCGTAGGTGCACTCTGGATCGCAAACTCTTAGACAAACCGCACGTGGACCTTCCCTTCTTATTCGGGAGCTTTCATATTTTCATTGTCCATAAACATATAGTCACCCAAAGGTTTATTTTCATCAAGTTTCTTTAACTTCTTCAACAATCCTACTCTAATAATATATATTTTAATTGTTTTTTTAATGACAGCGAACATAATGTGGCCTATACATGAAAATAACAGTTTGTTATTGGAAACTGTTGGTTCAAATTGGTTTGATTGAAATTCCAATTCAGAGTTTAACCTAATTGTGACTGGTTTGGTTCATGGTCCCTACAATTGAATTGGCCAGTTCCAACTTGAACAAGCCTGTGCCCCTTTTTAAATAAAAAACGACTCCGTAACATTAAAATGCTCAAAATAGCATGTTCTTTTCTATGATCTTAATATGGGGTGACTTTTGCAAATCAAATTTTGAGGTAACAAAATCATCCTAAAATCAACCTTAGTAAGAAACTATTTTTTAAATTTTCAATGTGGAATTAGATTTCATATCAAATGAGACACATGAAATTTGACTAAATCCATGTTACACAAGTACCTGTTCCCAAAAAGAAAACTATAATCCATGTTACACAAGTACCTATCCCCAAAAAGAAAACTCTAATCCATGTTACACAAGTACCCATCCCCAAAAAGAAAACTCACCTACCATGTGTTTCAAGGAATAATGGATCATTAGGAAAAATATTTAAATTATTGGGGATTTTATGGATCATTAGGAAACATCTTTAAATTATTGGGGATTTTAAGATGTTTCGGACCATTAGGAAACATCTCCAAACTATTGGGGATTTTAAGTTGTTTTGGATAGAGTTTAAGGATGTTTTGAGCAATTTTCAAGGATAATCTGGATGTATATCTTTAGTTTTGACAAACATAAACATTGATGATTGGAGAATAGTCATTTTCCCTATCTGTTATTTTTTGTATTGTATTGAATGTAAATATTTGATACAAGTTGCAACTCAAATCATGAGATTTGTATGATGGGTTTCAATTAGAACTTTTGGTGATTTAAATATTATATTTTCAAAAACAAACTACAAGTAAAGCCTCCATGTCAAGAAAACAAAAAAATAAAACATCGCAAAGGGTTGATCCTTGTGGTTATTACCCTTGTCCTTCTCATTTTTCGGTCATTTCAGCTTTCAAATATTGTACATAGTTTTTTAGGAGCCATTCAAGTATAGTGTTTCCACCATCTCGACCTCGAGCAATGTGAAAAGTTAAAACAATCAGATAGTAGTGACTTGGATTGGGTACAAATGTTTGAATAAGTTCTTATTTAATCACCTTATTATTCTAAAATATTAATCTAATCTCTTCACAGAAGCAACGTATTTTACATTGGTTTTCCACATGGTTGTAAAAGTTTACAAAAACTATTGGCAAAGAAAAATCTTTTACATTTTAACATAATCATCATTTACAATAAATATGAGGAAGACAAACTGCTATAGAAACGATTATCTATCTCAAAGACCTTTCATGAACCTTATTGCAAATTGAAAATGGTTACACTTAAGTTTCCTAAAGTTAAACTGCATTTTGCTAATGTCTAGTGACCAAAAATGGAATGTTACTCAGTGCCTTTCTAAATTGTTCGAGATTTCTTAAAATTCGCAAGTGCAAGGGTTGTGCATGAAACAAACTTACATGCTTACTTGATTTTCTTACAAGCTTGAAGCAACTGTAATTGTTAATTGTGAATTGTAACTTTCTAATATTGTAATGACCCATCTTGAATTTAAGGGAGCATAATAATACTAGCATGCATACAAGGGATGCGTATGATAGCTACATATGCATGCAACACATGTACTGCACTAGTATACATAAAAATGTTTAAGTTTAGGGTAATGAATTGACTATTGAAGCAAATTTCTAACTCACTAGAATATAATGAATATATCGAGTTTGGTACTTGATATGTATACCACCATTATATATATATATATATATATAAAATAAATACAATGGTTTATGAATTAGATTTATTTAATTGATAATTTAATTAAAATAAATAAAGTGATATATTTAATTTATAAATAAAGTAATTTAATTAATTGATAAATTAAATACAATAAATAATATTTAAATCAACTTGAATAAAAGTGACCATCACTCATAAGACTTTTTGTCTCATGAATTTCAACTTAGACCATCACTAATAATAAAGGTGACCACCTCTAAATGAAAGAGCATTATGGAGGTTGGGGTTTGCTCCACCTATGATTGACAGAAAACCTGAAAAACCCTTTTTAAAACAGAACACGAAGACGGTGGAGGGGAAGGCAGTGACGCTTTGGGGTTATAAGGAAGACAAAGATGGCATAAAAGGGGGAGGTTTTTGGAGGCTTTCACAAACAAAGAAGAAAAATCCGAGAAAACCACAAACAAAGAGGAAGATTGAGCCTTAATTATTATTGGAGCTTTGGGCAGAGGAGCCAAACGACCTCTATTTCGAAGTTTTCTAGGTCTGGGAACTAGATAGGTTAATCCCATATAGGTTGATAGGAAAAGGGTTGGTTTAGTAGCAGGAGCGGGAGCAACAACATACTAGAAACGACTTCGAATGAGATTTTCAGGTAGTACTTGCAAGTGAATTGCTAAATTTAGGTTCTCTAGTTAAATTGTAAAAAAATATGGCATTAGAATTGATGTTGATTGTCAAATTTTAGGTTCTCTGATTAAATTTCAAAAATTTGGGTTTTAGAAATATGTTTTTCGTTTATATACACATTGTTGTTCCCAACTCGCCATCCCTTGAAAATTTTGGGGGTGCACTGTAGCTAGGGATGCATCCCCTCATCCTAGAAATCAATGTAACATAGAAGTAAACTTATAAATAAGGAGAGAAGTTGAAATTACAATAAAAGTAATAGTTTTCCTTCATTTCCTTTAAAAAAGCATAACTCTTATTTTATTATTTTCATTTTAAACCTCAAAATTCCCCAATTTCTATATGCCTCACACTTCTCTTTTATAAACCTAAAAATTTGAGACCAAAACCCATGTGACTTGGGCCTTATTAGACTTGGGCACTAGTGTAAATAGTGTGGCATTCAAGACTGGAAATAAATAATGGATTTCCTCACCAAGGAAGAGAAAACAGGCTTGGAAAAAAATGTGCGGTGAACCTTTTTGGACCTAATGATTTGTTTTTTGGCATGGACATCACCACCTCTTCGACTTCAACATAGGATACCTCTCGCATTAAGGCAACATTATGGGTTGGTTGAACCTGGGATGTTTTCCATGATTTGTTGAATTCGTCTCCATTGATTTTGATTTGGTTCAACTAAAAGCGATCCATAATATCTAACCAATTCTTGCTCCATCTCTTTGTGATCTGTGATTTTTTTGCCCTACCTCATCTTTGAGTGAAAATATCTTGTTATAATGTCAGTGTTTGACCATCGATTGGTGAAAAAACTTTATGTTCTTCTCCCCTCCCCGAAGTGAGTGGATTGTTGAATTTTGCCTCCATAATATTTCCTCTTATTGCCTTCTTTCCCTTATTTTTGTGAGAAGTTCTCCTTCTTTTGCAACAAAATCCTTAGTTCTTCCCTCCATAATTATTTATTGTTGAATTTCTTGCATTAGTATCCCAAACTCTTGTTTTTCTTGGAAAATATTTCCAAAATCCTCTTTGTTGCATTTTTATTTTTTATTTTTGACTAAAGAATCTTGAGCTTTTGTTGAAGCTTGGCCATATTGGAGGGACCTTGGACTTGAATCTCTTTTCACCATGCATTTTCCTTTTCAAGGAAGGATGGATTCTTAAGATAAAATTTCAAATTTGAAAGGCTTTTTTTTAGGGGCAACTTTGATATCTATATCTAAACAGATTGGTCAATGATGCAAACTTGTACAAGGAAGAATGATGCTTCTAGGAAGACATGCACTTCAAAGAGAGATATAAGACTAAGAATATATCCAAGTGTGAGGCTATTTAGTTCTTACTGTTGCGACAATTGTTCTAGGTGACTATTCCATTAAATGTTTCCTTGTCAACTAGCTTCGTTTGCTACATCTATTGTTTTAATTGTTGGGAGTTTGTGTCCAAGTAGTGAATACCTCCATTTTTTCCCTTTAGTGATGTCACCTTGTTAAAGTCTCCTCCTAGAATCCATAACTTATCTTGGTGAAGCTCTTTAATGCTAGCCAAATTTCTAAGAAAGTTCACCCTTTTTGTTCACCCTTTTTGGCCCATGAATTGTTGTTATGCATCTCGTTTCTTTTGATCCTAGGTAGTGGAAGCTATTATAGATTATCCTCGGGGGTAGCCATCCAATACGTAAATTCCACTTTGTTTGGATTCCATAAGATAACAGTCCCCCTAATTCCCTGCAACATGTCGTGCTATGGTTTGTCATCCTTTGCAACAATGAGAGGCTATTAAGTTGACTTTATCACTGTCACATTTAGCCTCCTATAACATTACTATTGTAGGGAGTTCCCTACTGATTCTATTTTTGCGAAGCCTTTGTTTTCCTCGACAGTTAAGGCATATTATATTACACAAAATTATCTTCATTAGGAAGGATGTTGGGTAAAGGAAAACACCTATGTTAAGAAAGCCACTTGTCTGGAATTGACAAACGCATCCCCCATCTCCTGTATTAACTCTTTTTTCTTTTCCTTCCTCTCTTTTTGTCTTCCTTTGCTTGCTTGAGGGTATCTTTGAATATTTGTGTTTTGATGCCAATACGTGTTAGGGATAAGCTTGCTCTCTTCGTAGTCACATCCTTTTATTTTTCAACTACATATATGTTTGTCTAAACAACTTTTTTTGCTAATCTAATATCTTTCCTAGGTCCTTATCTTTCCATTCTTCAATGAGGTTTAGGAGTGTGATTTCATCCATATCCATGTCCTCCTACCCATTAGCATTCCTTGTTTCCTATATGTCAAGCATATCTACTTCCTCTATTGGTGCATTCTTCGTGGATTTCTTTGGCACTTTTCTCTTATGAGCTTTTGCCTTTGGTTTTTCTGTTGTCCTTCTTTCAATCTGTTTCTTGAGGTTGTACTTGATCTGACATTTCCTATGCCTCTCTACTAAATGCATCATAATGGTTTTTGGATTGAAGGGGCTCCTCTAGTGTTGTTACATTTTGTGCTCGAGGGTTTTTCTAACAAGGTTGGAATTTTTGAAAACCCTCATGATCCAATTTCTCTTGATTTTATTTTGTTTCCTTCGTGAGATTTAAGGGACAGTCCCTGAATAAATGGATGTATTCATGGCAATTACAACATATGAATGACACATGCTCATAATCTAGAGGTTGTTTCCAAACTTCATCATGGTAGGAGATTTTGATTGATTCCGACTATGGCTGGGAGATATTCATACGCACACATATCCTTGCACATGTGTTGTAGCATCCTTGCTTGGTTACTTTGAATATTTTAACAAAATCTCCAATCACATTTCCAATACCTTCTAAGATTTCATCCTCACAAAATTCTTTTGGCTGAGAAAATAGGCGAACCCAAATTGGTGCCATCAAGAATTTTTCCTTTTCCGGGTTGTACCTTTCTTGCCATAATTTCATGAATAACCCCATATTATTGAAAAAATATTGGCCGTTCTCGAGTATCTTATTTCTATCTTCCAGATTTTTAAAAATAACCATAAATAAACCCTTTTCTCCCAGCTCAAGATCAATATGTCCCTTCAATTGCCATTTTTTTATTATCCATCCAACCAATTTCTCTCCATTGGCCAATGTCAATGAACTTGCATATTAAGGTGTGATCCTTCATATTCTAGATGTAGCTCTCAATTTTGTCTGATTTTATTTCATATTTTAGATCCTTGATTACCTTAGGGAGACATCTCCCTTGCATATGGTTTTGCCAATTCACCCTTAGTGGAGGATCATCTTTATTTATGTATGCACAACTTGGGTCCAAAGTCAATTGATGGTGTGCTTGCACCTGACAGCTTGAACCAGAACCTCCATCCCTTGTGACCGCATCCTTGATGGAGGGGTTTGGAACCCCCTCTCGAGGTGCTTTCCATGGTTGCTCTCATGTTACACTAGATGGGTTAAGTGCTAGACCAATGCAACAACAACACAAAGGAAATTACTTTTGCGCAATGACAAATTCAGTCCCTGCAAAAATCCCTAAGTCATTTACTACTTTTCTTAAAGTTTATTGAGCCTTTTAACTCATATTAATTTACAAAAAAAACCACTTTCCATTGTAAACAAAATACTCCATTGTAAAATTTTGTAAGTAAAAAAAATCATTATTAATTTGATTTCTCTAGTCTTTGCCTTTTAATTGAAAATTTATTATTCTTGCTACACTTTTTTTTGTGAATAGACTAAGCCTAGGTTGGGGCTAGCATGCTTATTGGATGGAAAAAGAATTATCCACCCACAAAGGGATGTTCATCACCATGATTGTGTGAAGCTTGGATGCCCCTTGGGATAGTTTTAATTCCCCAAAAATGGCTTCTATCCTCAACCCCTCTACATCTCATGGTTATTGTTGCTTTAAAACCTCATTTATCCTTACAATATATATATATATATATATATATATATATATATATATATTATTTTTGGTATTAACTTTCAAACTCCATATTTCTAATTAGTTAAAGTTTTGAAAAAGCAAAACTTTATAATCTATCTTTAATCGGGTTGATCTTCTGCGAGCACACACATACACACACATAAAGTGAATATATACTATAATAAATGACCACTTGATAAAATACAACATGAATGGGCCTCGAGTATGCCCCAAAACCGGTTATGCTTGGAGCTCTTTTTCATCGGACGTAAGGAAATGAGTTAATGACCCACAAGGCCCAAAGGCATGTGGCAGGAGTGAAAGCATGCCCCCTTAGGGGACCACCAATAGGGTAATTCCAAATGGCGTTACTTGCTTTGAATAATGGTGATGAGTCAAACTGCATTTTTGGATAACAACAAGTGATGATTGCCTTCATCTTTGATTTGACAAATGAGTTATGATAGATAAAAAAGACAACATGAAGACAAAAAAAATCATTCACACAAAGGATGCTTCAACTTTTTCATCAACATTTCTTGTTGCTTTCCAATTGAATTCTGAAATGGTTTCAAAACTATCAAAAATTATTCTCACAACTGACTTAGTTTGAGCATTAAAGTAATACTCAGTAAAGGATGGAACCGTTTGAGGAACATCTTAAGCTGCAACCACATGCTTAAATTAAAAATAATCCAGAGGAATTTTGGTAGAAATAAGAGTCATAGAAGTCTTATGAGAAGTCTTCTGAATAGAAATTTCAGTAGATTTCTCTTGTTGCTCAACTAACTCTCTATCTCTGGCAGAGAAATCAATCAATGTTGTCTGAGAGGTGCTAGTAATTTTCTCATCTTTATTTGTATCGTTCTCCATATCTTTGACTTGCTCATCAATTTTCTTAGATTGTGTACCTGCCTGAGTGGTGTCATTTGGAGCATCATTAACAATGATACTCTTGGCAGAGGAAGTCTATTTTTTTGTTACCCATTCTTTCTATGCTTTATGTTGTTTCTGATCTTTAACTTCTATGATCCTTAAACCCTGCTGGTCTATTTGACTATTTGAATCTTTTTCTTTAATAGTATTTACTTTACTTGTAGTTGTCTCTAGAGTTGTAAAAGAAACATTAACAACATTTTCAACTTCAGATTCTTTTATTTATCAGAAGAGGAAATAAGGTCTGAAATAATTTGATTGAAATTATATTTCAGAATCTCAAGAGATTTCATCTCTTGAATTGGAATATTAGTATGAAGACCCTTTTGTGTAATGAAGTCCTCATAAATATTTTCTCTAAACTCTTGTAGTTAGTCCTATCCTCCCTACTGAACAACTCTCCTCTTTCACAAGCTTGTTCAGAATTATCAATGCCAATGAAAATCTCATAAAAAAGAGGCTTATGATATGTGAAGGTTTTGATGTAGTTCACAAACTTATAATGTTCATTAATGATTCCTAGAGGATCATAATCATAAAGCGGTAATGAATAAAACCAAACATGCAGAAGTTCTTCAGCCTCCTTAAATGCATGTCCTCAATCCTTGAGGAAAATTTTTCCAAAGTTAATTGGGAAGTTTGGCCAAATTTTCTTCTGAAGTTTTCTCATCTTCTGAGCTTGACCATTCAAGGCAGTTTAATTGGCTACCTCTTAAAGCAATCCTCTCTGGAATATATCTAGGAAGAAGATGAGGGCCAACTTCACTTCCATAGAATTTGATACATGTGAATAATTCTTCCACAAACCAGTGTCCTATTTCTTTTAACGCCTCCTTAAGGCCTTGACTAACCCTAGGAGGGTTTTTTCCAAACAAAATCTCATGAAAAGGGATCATCACATAATTACAAATCTCATAAAAATGGAATTTGAAGTTACTTTCCCACAAAATAGGGGCATAATTCTGAATAGGCAGTTGCTGATCAACTAGGTAATTCCATTTCATTAAAGGAAACATAACATAAGCAATTTTAATATCCATAATATAGGCCGACTTGTAAAACATATGTTCATATCCTGGAGGAGATAAAAAGGATAAATTTAGGGCATATGTTAAATTATGAGAAAGAATATTAACCCAATTCAAAAACTTTGAATCATTGAGTAGGCTATGTATTAAAGCCATCCATTGCATTTTGTAATGCTCAAGGTCTTTCTCTCTACATAATCAGGACAACATTTTGATGACAAACCTAATGGGTCTTTTGGAAATGACAACATGATATTCCTTTGGTGATGTTAGTTTGAACCCTTCTCTATCTTCTCGTAGCTAATCTTCAACAACTTTATCATAATTCCTTTCATATTTCTTGAATACTGTGTTGTTGAAATCATCTAGAAACTGAGTAGTAAAGAAAACTTCGGGAGGACTAAGCTTATAAATTACTGAAAGTATTTCCGGTTTCCAAGAGGCTATATCATTTTTAGTACAATCTACTATAGTGCGGGTAGGAATATGCACATGTGCCAAAACCCATGCAATCATGTCATAATAAGGAAATTTTTTGCCTCTAGCAGCAACTCTGTGGAGTTATGTACCTCTAATTCTTTCAAACTGTGTTTTTCTCCTTAGTCAAAGTTTTTGAATTTAACCAACTTTTATTTTCAAAGAAATTATAAATTTCTTCCCACTTCATCATACCTACCAACTTAGTTTTGAAGGTGGTGTCAGAAATCAGAGATGGGTTGAGATTGTGATCTTTTGGTTCTGGATTTTCTACTCCCTTTAGCCATTCCTTAATCTTTTGAACAACCTGCTTTGACGCGGTAGATTTAGCTTTCTTTCCCATCTTACGCCCTAAGAAAACAATTAAAAACAATTCAGTTTTCTATAACAAATATTGAATTTACTAATCAAATTCTTTATTGGAGTGCATGTTTACCAAAAATTACAAGCCTTAGAGTGAATTTGAACTTCTTTGTTTGTAATCACAAAGAATTTTCAGACAAGTAGTGTAAATAGGTTGTGAAGAACAAACTGCAAAATAGAAAGCACAAAGGAGGAAACTAGCTAAATTTTTCTTAAACCCTCAGGACCAACAACAATAAATTCGCATGATAGGTATTATTTTTTCATAAAAGTGACGAGATGTTTCAATCGTTTTTATGTGAAAATCGAGGTGAGGTAGAATGATTAGAGGTCAGGGAAGGTTTTATTGAAACATAAGCGATTGCAATTTGTGACTTATTTAAAAAAATGATGTTTGGCACGCAAACCAATAAAATTAATATTTTTTTCCCTAGTCAGAGCAGAATCCAATTGGAAGTCGGGATGATATTACATAAAACTTAGTAGGATGGGTGAACTCAACTCTGACCTGCAATGTAGTTGGGGAAAGACGAAAGTCGGAAGTCAGAAGGTCGAGTGTCAACAAAGTTATTTTATTATGTTGGAGTATGAAGCTTGACCTTACTATAGTCGGAAGTTAGAAGGTCGAGAAGATGAATTTTTCTTTGGCGAAATACATAGGTCTGACCTTTGACTTTCATATTTTATTAATTTTTTTTGGGACTTTTTATGTGATTAATTTTTTTTAGATTTTTTGAAAATAAGTAACTATTAACAAAAAGAACAAAAAAAGAAAAAGATATACACACACACACACACACACACACACACACACACACATATATATATATATATATGGTCATTTTTATTTTATTTCTTTTATACCAATAAAAATAAAAAGGAGGTTGTTGCAGTTCTAACAACATCATGGTCAATTATCGTGGTCAAGCATGGTCAACGATATTTATAAATGTGGTAGATTATGCTCAACCTTGGTCAATAACTATGATCCAGCATAACATTGTGCCAACCATAGTCAACCATGCTCAAGCATGGTCCAACGTCTAATTGTGAGAACGATTGTCTTGATATGAAAATCAATCATGGTCAATGATGGTCGAGCACAGCTTGACATCACATTGTGACAAAGATTGTATCAATATGAAAATCAACCATGGTCATCCATGACCAACCATATTTATTTTAGGCTTATAATATTTATCTTAGGGTTTCTATAACTTGGGTTTAATATTATTCGCTTGGGTTTTTAATGTCAATTCTTCTATCAGATGCGGGTGTTTGTTAGTCACAAAGGTTTGTTGGTGGCGCGCGAGATGGGCAGGTGGCAGCCCACCTGCGTGAAGCACATGACCTGTGGCAAGGACGACAGGCCTCGCGCAATTGCATTTAAGGCAGCATTTACTTTGCCCACCCTCTGTTTGGTCATAGGAACGATGGCACCCTGTCTCTTTTTCATTGTAACAGTTCTCTGGTATGCTCTCGGCTCAGTCCAGGTCGCGGTCTTGGGCTTCTCTCCTAGCAAGCGACTGCTTGTAAGCTCCCTAGCGGCTCTGGTAAATGACGAGATTTCCTCAGGTTTGGTCTCGCTCTGCAGAGTTTTTCACGCTTTAGACTGCTTCGGCCTCCCTTCAGCTCCTCCTCCTAAAGCCTTCTGCTTTCCTCAAGTTCAGTTTCCTGCCCCCTCGTCGATTTCGTCCCGCGACAGATCTTCTGCTTGCCCTCCTCCCTTTAATTGCTTCAATCCCGCAAGCATGCCGAAAGAAAGGATGCGTATGATTAGCCGGCGCGGAGGTTCACGTGGTCGAGCCACCGCCCAGCATATCTCGTCCTCCCTGGATCCCCCTGAAGAAGTGCCGGCCTACCCAGCAACAAGAAGCGGCAGAGGTCGAGGTCGTGGACGGGATAGAGGAGAAGCCTGTCAGCACCATGTGCATCCCACTGCTCGCTATCGTATTCCCTGTTCGCTAGCGAATGCCTCTTTTATCGTCTCTGTCACCATCGAAAGATGTGAGCACAACACGGGTTCGGGTGCTGTTCATCAGGGGCCTACGGAGGAGCAGAAGGTGGCAAGTCAAACTGCCACCCCGCGCCAAGACACTGGAAGCTTGCCCACCACGCACCTTGAGGCCAATGTCGGCCCAAGCACAAGAGGCGAGCCTTCCAGCTCTGCAAACTGCTCCTTTGACTCCATGGACTCCGGTCACTTTGGGTGCAGGGTCATAGAGGAACAACCAACCACTTCAGATGAAGATTGACAGTCAGCGCCTCTGGTTCCAAGGTTTTGTCTCCAAAGTTAAAGCTCATGTCTATCTCAGGATTTTGTTCATGTCTAAGGTCACGGTCTTTTTGCCTATCTCTATGTAAAAATCGATCCTTGGAACAACAATGCTTCACCCAGTTCGATAACGCTGTTTGGGTCAGATTTTGTGTCTGTCTGGTATGATTCAATGTCTCCGGATATTATGCTCACTATTGTAAGTCATTTTGAAGTTTCTATAGTCAGAATGTCAAGTTTTTGCTACATGCTAACCTCTTGGCAAGAAATCTCGAGGCCTGCCTCGCTGTAACTTTTTGTATAAACAATAGGAGTAGACCAATTGAGAAAAAAAAATGTCAATTCTTCAGGTTTATTAATCTAAAGGTTCAAATTCCCAGGGTTTAATGTTATTCCATAGGCTTTATAATCCCATAGGTTTATAGTATTAATCCCTTCAGTTTATTATATCAATCATGGTCAACCATTGCAAATGATGGTCAACCAAGGTCAATCATGGTTAACGAATTTGAACGATGGTCGACCATGTTTTATAAAATGAATCATGGTCAAGCATCGACAATGGTCAACCAAGTGCAACATCACATTATGCCAATGATTGTCTCGATATGACAATCAACCATGGTGAACCATGGTCCAACATCGCATTGTCAGAAAGATTGTTTCTATTTGAAAATGAATCATGGTCTACCATGGTTAAGCATGATCCAACGTTGTATTGTGACAAGGATTGTCTCAATATGAAAATCAATCATCGTCGACCATGGTCAACCATGTTTATTTTTCGGTTTGTAATATTTATCTAAGGGTTTATATATCCTAGGTTTATGATATCAATACGCTGAGTTCATAATCCCTTGGGGTTTAATGTTATTCCCCTTGGTTTATAATCCATTGGGTTTATAATATTAATCTCTTGGGGTTTATTCTTCCCTTATATTTATAGTTATAATACCTTGGGTTTAAAGTATTAATACCTTGGGTTTATAAAATCAATCCCTTTGGTTTATTAATCTATGGGTTCATATTCATAACGTTTAATATTGTTCCATTGGGTTTATTATTCCCTTGGGTTTGTAATATGAATCCTTTAGGTTTATTAATCAAAAGGTTTAAATTCGAAGGGTTTAATATTATTCCCTTGGGTTTTTGGTATTAATCCCCAGGGTTTATAATATCAATCATAATGATGCATGGTGTGTACCATGGTCAACCATGTTTTAGAAAATCAATCATGGTCAACCATGGCCATTCATGGTCAACAACGATCCAACGTTGTGTTGTGACAAAGATTGTCTCAATATGAAAATCAACCATTGTCAACCATATTCATACATCACATTACGAAAAAAAATATTTCCATATAAAAATAAATCATGGTTAAGCATCAGCTATCATGGTCAACCAAGATCCAATGTTGTATTGTGCAAATGATTGTATCGATATGAAAATCAACCATGGTGAACCATGGTCCAACGTCACATTGTCACAAAGATTGTTTCCATTTGAAAATGAATCATGGTCTAGCATGGTAAAGCATGATCCAACATCCCATTGTGACAAGGATTGTCTCAATATGAAAATCAATCATGGTAAACCATGTTTATATTTGGGTTTATAATATTTATCAAAGGGTTTATATACCTTGGGTTTATAATATCAATACATTAGGTTTATAATCCTTTGGGGTTTAATATTATTCCCTTAGATTTATAATTCATTAAGTTTACAATATTAATCCCTTAGGTTTATTCATCCCTTAAATTTGTAGTATTAATCTCTCAGGTTTACTATTTTCTTGGGTTTATAGTGTCAATCTCTTTGTTTTATTGATCAATTTTTTTGGGTTTATAGTATCAATCCCTTTGTTTTATTAATCTATAAATTCATGTTCATAAAATTTAATATTATTCCCTTAAATTTATTTATCTATATAAATATTAATGTTAAAATTAACCTTAAATCTATACCATTAACATTTTTTTAACCGTAATTATACGTATCATTGATATGCCATCAAATATATCAACCACAAGGTAGTTGTACGGTTAATAACCCAAACTTAGTATCTACATCAACCCAAACGCTAATTCGGAATCGACAACGATATCTTGGGATCAAGACCGTGATCATAAAAGATATAGACGAAGGATTCACACAACTTGTTGTCACTTAAATTCAAATTGGCAAAAATCTGGGAGTATATGAATGCAGATGCACGATATCGTGGAATCCAGACCGTGATCATCAAGAATCTAGACGAACGATTCACACAGCTCGTTGCGACTTTGTCACTCAAATTCAAATTGGAAAAAATCTGGGAGCATATTAATGCGAATGCACGGGTATGGTCGGGGAAAAGGAAAATACTAGAGAATGATTGCGGGCTGCGACGATGGAGGATGGAGATGAGGTGGCTCTCCAAGGGTTGCGGAGGTCGAGGGATTTGAGATTTTCTACTCCAGATACAACATTGCAGGGGTTAAGCTGGTATTTAGAGGTTCCTCCATTGAAATTCATATGCAATGGAGTCTTGATAGAGTCGAAGGTCCTTCGAACCCTTAGACATGGCTTCCGTGCCAATGCAGCCGTTGTCAAGGCAATATACCTCCATTCAAAAGCATCGCCATGTGAGGTTTTTCTTATACTTTATTATTCCCATTTTGTAGGTTTACTTGCATCGCAGTTTCAATTGAATGGGGTTGCTCATTAAACAGATTAGCAACCAAGCATTTTGTATGTGATAAGATCCTTAAATCAGCAAACGATGAAGATATGTAATTTGGAATTTCATTTAGTAATATTTCAAGATCCATTCAGATCAGTTTGGCTTGTCGGATCACATACTCAAAAATTTGATCATTGATCTCTATGCTTATACGTTGACATCATCTTTTAATTCAATCTTTGCGATCTTTCAATTTATGAGGATCGCTTCAGGTTGTTCAATAAAATAACTTGAATTGAATTTGAATGTTAAAAGTTTGCTGTTTGACGTGGGTTCTGCTAAGCGATTCTCTCACGATGAATGTGACTAGGATTACAATTTTCTTGGTCTTTTTTCTTCTGTTCTTGAAGGAGGTGTTGAGGTATTTTAAGGAAGGTTTCATTGTTTAATGTTAGTTCATTTTACCTAAAACTACGCAGATCTTCTTTGGGATTTTCTTACATACGGGCAGATAAGTAAATATTAGTTCTGAAGTAGCTTCAGACTGCAATATTTAAATATAAAATTGGCCAACGTTGACTAAATTTATCATGTTCTTTTGGTGCTTCTTTACCATTTTTTGACAGTTCTATTCTAATAATGGTTTTATTTTTATTTATTTTTATTACAGGGGACACAATGTGGTCTTGTCAGCACTAACTTTACAGTGTGTTAACTGGTATAAACTTTAGAATTCAGCAGTAAAAAACAGCAAACATAGGAAAATCTGCCCAAAGTGTCGCCAACAAATCTTCCATAACATTTGGTGAGTGCCAGCCTCAAGGGGGTGTCCTAGTCTTTGTACCTGCTGTTCTAACCTGTAAATCTGCAAATAAACAGTGTCCCTAGTATTTATACCTGCTGTTTTAACCTGTAAATGTGCAAATAAACAATAAAAAACAACAGATAAAGGCTGTTTTACCAGTGAGTTATTGGCCAAAAAATCCTCAAGTTTAAAGTGTGAAATCGTCCTTTGCAAATCAACTTTTTATATGGAAAAATAATGTAAGAAGAAAGTGTACCTGAGTGGCTAATCACCCAAATTAATGGCTGAGAACTTTTAGTAATTTAGCATCATATAACTTTGAAATTTGAATCAAACAAACTAAGTGAGTGGATCAAACCAAAATTTTATTTCACAAGAGCCAAAATGTTGGCTGCACCTAGATGATTATCATAGAACTTGAATACAATGATACCCAGGTGCCAGACACAAAGCAATGAGGGTTAGAAAAGAGAGAAAAAAAATATGGAGAGAACAGAAAGTATGGCTGCTTGCTCTTGCTTAAGGCAGTTTTACTTGGGAGGTTGGCTTTCCACCCACATATATAGGTTTTTCTTTTGGAATTTGTGGTCAAAAAAATGACAAGTTGAATTTCCCATTATTGTATTGTTTTTTCAAGTGTGATAAAGACAAATATACTTTATCGGTTTGTAATATTTATTTAAGGGTTTATATGCCTTGGGTTTATAATATCAATACGTTAGGTTCATAATCCCTTGGGATTTAATGTTATTCCCCTTGATTTATAATCCATTGGGTTTATAATATTAATCGCTTGGAGTTTATTCTTCCTTTAGATTTATAGTTATAATACTTTGGGTTTATAGTATTAATACCTTGGGCTTATAATATCAATCCCTCTGGTTTATTAATCTATGGGTTCATATTCATAACGTTTAATATTGTTCCATTGGGTTTATTATTCCCTTGGGTTTTTAATATGAATCCCTTCGGTTTATTAATCAAAAGGTTTAAATTTGAAGGGTGTAATATTATTCCCTTGGGTTTTTAGTATTAATCCCTAGGGTTTATTATTATGTTAGGTTTATAATATCAATCATGACGTTGCATGGCGTGTACCATGGTCAACCATGTTTTAGAAAATCAATCATGGTCAACTATGGCCATTCATGGTCAATAACAATCCAACGTCGTGTTGTGACAAAGATTGTCTCAATATGAAAATCAACCATGGTAAACCATATTCATACATCACATTATGACAAAAAATATTTCCATATGAAAATAAATCATGGTCAAGCATCACCAATCATGGTCAACCAAGATCCAATGTTGCATTGTGCAAATGATTGTATTGATATGAAAATCAATGATGGTGAACCATGGTCCAACGTCACATTGTCACAAAGATGGTTTCCATTTGAAAATGAATCATGGTCTAGCATGGTAAAGCATGATCCAACATCCCATTGTGACAAGGATTGTCTCAATATGAAAATCGATCATGGTAAACCATGTTTATATTTGGGTTTATAATAGTTATCAAAGGGTTTATATGCCTTGGGTTTATAATATCAATACATTGGGTTCATAATCCTTTGGGGTTCAATATTATTCCCTTAGATTTATAATCCATTAAGTTTACAATATTAATCTCTTAAGTTTATTCATCCCTTAAATTTATAGTATTAGTCTCTTGAATTTATTATTTTCTTGAATTTATAGTGTCAATCTCTTTGTTTTATTAATTTTTTTTAAAAATTTATAGTGTTAATCTCTTTGTTCTATTAATCTATAAATTTATTTTCATAAAATTTAATATTATTCTTTTAAAAATTTACTTATCTATATAAATACTAATACTAATATTAATATTAAATCTATACCATTAACATTTTTGAAAAATTAATATTAAATCTATACCATTAACATTTTTCAGCGTTAATTATGCATATCATTGATATGCCATCAAATATATCAACGACATCGTAGTTGTACGGTTAATAACCCAAACTTTATCTACATCAACCCAAACGCTAATTCGGAGTCGACAGCGATATCTTGGGATCAAGGCCGTGATCATAAAAAATCCAGGCGAAGGATTCACACAGCTTGTTGCCACTCAAATTCAAATTGGCAAAAATCTGGGAGTATATGAATGCGAATGCACGATATCGTGGAATCCAGACCGTGGCCGTCAAGAATCTAGACGAACGATTCACACAGCTCGTTGCGACTTTGTCACTCAAATTCAAATTGGAAAAAATCTGGGAGCATATTAATGCGAATGCACGGGTATGGTCGGGGAAAAAGAAAATACTAGATAATGATTGCGGGCTGCGAGGATGGAGGATGGAGATAAGGTGGCTCTCCAAGTGTTGCGGAGGTCGAGGGATTTGAGATTTTCTCCACCAGACACAACATTGCAGGGGTTAAGCTGGTATTTAGAGGTTCCTCCATTGAAATTCATATACAAAATTCATATAGAATGGAGTGTTGATAGAATCGAAGGACGTCCGAACCCTTAGACATGGCTTCCGTGCCAATGCGGCCGTTGTCAAGGCAGTATACCTCCATGCAAAAGCATCGCCATTTAAGGTTTTTCTTATACCTTATTATTCCCATTTTGTAGATTTACTTGCATCGCAGTTTGAATTGAATGGGGTTGCTCATAAAACAGATTAGGAACCAAGAATTTTGTATGTGATAAGATCCTTAAATCAGCAAACGATGAAGATATGTAATTTGGAATTTCATTTAGTAATATTTTAAGATCCATTCAGATCAGTTTGGCTTCTCGGATCACATACTTAAAAATTTGATCATTGATCTTTATGCTTTTATGTTGACATCATCTTTTAATTCAATCTTTGCGATCTTTTGATTTATGAGGATCACTTCAGGTTGTTCAATAAAATAACTTGAATTGAATTTGAATGTTAAAATTTTGCTGATTGACATGGGTTCTGCTAAGCGATTCTCTCACGATGAATGTGACTAGGATTACAATTTTCTTGGTTTTTTTCTTCTGTTCTTGAAGGAGGTGTTGAGGTATTTTAAGGAAGGTTTCATTGTTTAATGTTAGTTCATTTTACCTAAAACTGATCTTCTTTGGGATGTTTCTTACATACTGGCAGACAAGTAAATATTAGTTCTGAAGTAGCTTCAGACTGCAATATTTAAATATATAATTTGACCAACATTGACTAAATTTATCATGTTCTTTTGGTGCTTCCTTACCATTTTTTGACAGTCTTATTCTAATAATGGTTTTATTTTTATTTTTTTATTACAGAGGACACAATGTGGTCTTGTTAGCACTAATTTTACACTGTGTGAACTGGTATAAACTTTAGAATTCAGCAGTAAAAATCAGCAAACATATAGGAAAATCTGCCCTAAGTGTCGCCAACAAATCTTCCATAACATTTGGTGAGTGCCAGCCTCAAGGGGGGTGTCCCTAGTCTTTGTACCTGCTGTTCTAACCTGTAAATATGCAAATAAACAGTGTCCCTAGTCTTTATACCTGCTGTTTTAACCTGTAAATATGCAAATAAACAGTAAAAAACAGCAGATAAAGGCTGTTTTACCAGTGAGTTATTGGCCAAAAAAGTCAGTAAAAATCCTCAAGTTTAAAGTGTGAAATAGTCCTTTGCAAATCAACTCTTTATATGGAAAAATAGTGTGAGAAGAAAGTGTACCTAAGTGGCTAATTACCCAAATTAATAGTGGATCAGAACAAAATTTTATTCCACGAGAGCCAAAATGTTGGCTGCACCTAGATGATTATCATAGAACTTGAATACAATGATACCCAGGTCCGAGACACAAAGCAATGAGGGTTAGGAAAGAGAGAGAAAAAATATGGGGAGAAGAAAGTATGGCTGCTTGCTCTTGCTCAAGACAGTTTTATTTGGGAGGTTGGCCTTCCACCCACAGATATAGGTTTTTTCCTTTTGAATTTGTGGTCAAGAGAATAAGTTGAATTTTCCATTATTGTGTTGCTTTTTCAAGTGTGATAAAGACAAACACAATTTTCTGCTACAGATAATTACTTTCAATGATATTGTTCTTACTTTAGCACTTCTCGATCGTTAAGTAATTATACTTCAAAAAAGTTCAACCATAAATGCAATAGAGCAGCAGAGATCACAACAGAATAAGCATGTACAAGAGACAAATTTTTTTATGTTGGGAAAAACCCAACAATCTTTTTTTAGGATAAATTGTCCAATTCAACACATGTAGAATCTGAATATGCCAGTCAAATTAACCAAACAAATCATACAGGTCAAACTTGGTCAAAAGAGAGAATTTTATTCTTCTGCAACAACCAGTCAAATCTGGTGAAACAGGCCAAATTTTGGCCCCTGCAACAACCTCGGGAATTTTGGTTCAACTGCCTCAGTCAAATTGTGGTCAAACAGAGCAACAAAAGGTTCATTCAGCGCAGGTAAAACAACCTAGAAAATCATTTGTCAAAGCAAGTCAAACTTCTGATCAACTTTGCTGTTCTTGTCTCTTTCTCTCCCCTTCGCACATGTGGACAAAAAACAGAAGATTTTATGATCCAAACTGATGCCAAATGTAGGTGGTTGATTGGTGTATTTATAGTGGTCAGAGTAGGAGGGTTTTGACCAAGGGTCAAACCCATTCAATTGGTGGGGCCGACCTGACTGTCTAGGGTCTACATGACCTTAAAATGATAATTTAATTTCCTTTGACTTTGTTGACTTGAATACTGACCTCAACTACAAAAATTCAACAGTCCCTCTTAGCTAGGGAGGTATTCACCTTGACTTCCTTAGATGTACATTTGTTGAAAAACTTCTCCATTCCAAGAAAAGATTCAATGAGCTAGTTGTGATGATGTATCCATCCATTGCATGTGCAAAGAATCTCGCATTAGCATCATGCAAAGGGAGTTACCCACTAGTCACATCTCCTTTGCAAAGGATCTAGTCACCCACAAGCCAATTACCCATTGGCTGGTCAGGTACCCCCTGACACAAGACTAGTCCTTGTTTCACCAACCCACCAAGTCGTCACTTGGAACCATGTTAGGTACCCCATGACAAATGGTGAAACCCTGGGCCCATTTACCATTCCCACATGTCGTCACATGCTCTTGAATGGTAAAAATACTTGTCCAATGCTATGAGGCATTCAGTTAACCCACTACTAACTAGCCAAGTAACTATTGGCAATATGGTCAGTTAACCCCTGACTGAGGGAGCACTTCGGGCCTTGATGCTATTTGGGCCAATCTCCCTAGCCACATTGCATGGCTCCCGATCACTACCCATCAATTTTTGTTCCTCTGCCATTTTTAGAATGATATGCAATTGCTTGAGAATCAACATAATTTCTTCTTCCTCTTTCATTTTTAGAATGGTCTGCAAATGCTTGAGAATCACCATCTTGAGGTCTATGAATCTTCCCTTTCGATACTAGTTTAGATTTCTCTTGAGTACATGAGGTCCATAGCTGGTCAAAACTTCGAATTTCTATTCTACCACAAATGCTAGATGCAAATGAATCTCATGAATCAGGTAGACCATTAAGAGCTATAGTTACAAGTTCTGTTTCTTCAATGCTTTTTCCAATAGCCTGAAGCTGATCTCTCAATTGAGAGACCCTCATGAAGTAGGAAGCCACTGTATCATCTCTAGCCATTTTAGCATCGAAGTTGGTTCCTTAAGCTCATTTTCTGACCAATGTTGTTGATGGTATACAATCCTACTAGGGCATCATACATTTTCTTTGAATTTTGAAGTGTTGAAACATATGGAATCAAGTGGTCTCTAATGGATTCAAGAAGAGTTCTCTTAGCTGTGATTGCATACTTTTTGTACCTTGCTTTTCCTTCATTATCCTATGGTTCAGTAACCTTGCCTTTCACATAATCCACAACACCATTCTCCTCAAGAATGAGATCAATCCTTGACTTCCAAGCCTAAAATTTGTAGCACCTTCCAACTTATTCTTTGCCTTAGTAGATGAACCCATGGTCAAAGATATGGTCACAGATTAGATTGCAGAAGTAGGTGTCTGCAAGAGTGATCACAATGCCCTTTTCTTCACCAAAGCCTTGATCCCATATTGGTTTTTCAAGTGTGATAAAAACAAGCACAATTTTCTGCTACAGATAATTACTTCCAATGATATTGTTCTTACTTTAGCACATTCCAGATCATTAAGTAATTATACTTTAGAAAATTTCAACCATAAATGCAATAGAGCAATAGAGATCACAGTAGAATAAGCATGCACAAGAGACAAACTTTTACCCTGGGAAAACCCAACCTTGGGAAAAACCCAACAATATTTTCTTAGGAGAAATTGTCCAATTCAACAAATGTACAATTTGAATATCCTAGTCAAACTTGGTCAAACTGACCAAACAAATCATATAGGTCAAACCTGGTCAAAAGAGAGAATTTTAGACTTCTGCAACAAGCAATGAAATCTGGTCAAATAGGCCGAATTTCAACCCCTGCAACTGCGTCAGAGATTTCGGTCAACTGCCTCAGAATTTCGGTCAACTACAACGATCAAACTATGGTCAAACAAAGCAATAGAAGGTTCGGTCAACGTAGGTCAAACAACCCAAAAAATCCTCAATAAACGCTAGTAAAAGCAAGTCAAACTTTTGGTCAAATGCTAGTGACCCCAGATCGATTAATAATCTTATCTTCAATGAAGTCCATAACAACTTTCTTAGTGGCGTTTTTTGTAGGAATGGCTTCTACCCACTTAATAAAGTAATCGGTTAAAATCCAGGAGTATTCATTACTAGAATTCTCCCTAAATTTCTGTATGAAATCAAAACCCCAATGTTGAAAAGGAGCCTCCATGACCACTCTCTGTAAGGGAAAAGAAGCTAACTTTTGCTTCCCAATGAACAATTGACATGCTTGGCTCGTTCTAACATATTTGTGCATATCAGAAAAAATAGAAGCCAATAATAACCAACTCTTAAGATGTTGTGGGTTGTTGTATTCGCGACATAATGTCCACCACAAAATCTTGTATGAAACTCATAAAGAAGTCTTTTCGCTTCAAATTCATCCACGCATCTAAGTATTACTCCCTCCGCATTTCTTCATCCAAGTCCATCTTGCATAATGCAATACTTAGTTGCTTTCAATCTCAAAGCTCTTCTCTTATGACCAACTAATTGGCTAGTGTTGAAAAGCATAACTAGGTTCAATCTTCATAATGACACATGTAATTATGATTTTATGTAATTGATATAAAGAAGAAAATAAAATTATTTTGTAATACTTGAATCATGGGTTTCATGGAATTCTATTTTTATCGCTGTAGCTCCCATTGAGAGCTTTTAGGGTTGATCATCATAAAGTCTATTCAGTCAATGTTAAAGATTGAAGACCCATTTGGGCATGTAATTCGTTGTAAGAGAAAATTTGTTAACCCTCCAAGACCATGTCACAAGCTCTCCTTGAAGTCGGCCTATGGATGATTCTAGAAAGGCATGTCGGCCTTGTCACAAGTAGAAGTTGACTTATTTTGATGGACAAACCACTATATATAGGTCAGCTTGACCTCACTTAGGGAAGGACTCAATCAAGGATCTGAAATAGAAGAAAAGATGTGAGAAACCTAGGAGAAGAAGCCATACATCAAGCGAGGAAAAGGAAATTTGGGAGCTGAAGTATATTGACCTGTTTTTGGGCAAGAAATCCTTCACACATGTGAGGAAAATAGGTGTCATCTGCTGCAGGAAGTTGAAGTCATTACAGTCAACATAGGAGACCGAATTAAGGAGAAAGTCTAGTCAATAATCAAGCCGAATTTTAGAAGGGAAAGACTACATCCCAGCGAAGGAAACCAAAGTAACAATTTCCTTGACATGCTGCAACTATGGTTTTTGAAGAACGACTGAGAGTTGTAGATCTGAACCAAGGGACCTGTTACTTCTCAAACTAGCAAGGAGCCTAAAAGGGACTCCTAAAGGGACAACTGCTAGGTCAAGGGAAACAATGGAGAATTAGCCTACTATCACCTTAGCTAAGACTCCCTACTCTTTATGGACTTTCACTGATGGGAGGATACCTGGTATATGGAAATTCACTTGTGAAGGATGAGTGAACAAATGGATGTGAAGTGACCTTAATGACCCTGTTCCTAGAAGGAGGTTTAAGAGTGGAGCTTGCTTGCTCTTCAAGCAAGGTACAAAGCTTTCTAGGATAATGAGGTGAGGATTTAAGGGCTAGGTCAGAGGAATATGCCTTGTAAAGGAGTTTCCCAATCCGTAAAATCTTTATTGAACTTGACTTCCCAAGTGGTTCTTGAAGAATTAATTTTTCAAAGGTATGGGACCACACGGGACCAAGTGGACCCAGCCTACATTAAGGGGGTGAGTCTAGCAACCAATGATGATCTTAACCTAGACAAGGAAGGGGAAAGGATCAAAACAAGAATTTCCACTTAAAGGTATCAAAATGATCCTATGAGGTACTAGCCTAGGGAACACCAGGGCAAAGTTTGATCTTAGAGCTAGGGCTTGGGATATCTCATGATCCCACGGTTGGAATGGATTCAAATTTGGAGGGGGCCTTGAGGACACACCATCGAAGTAGAGGTTAGGAGATCGAACTTTTTCTATGCTACTTTGTCGGGAAAGTGATGCCCTAGGTGACCCAACTTGGCTAGACCTAGAAGAGAAGGGGAAGGTGAAGAAAAATGGTTCTTTGAGTGACCACCTATTGGTAGACCAAGGCCTGATCCCTTGGGGAGAATGGAATCTAGGAGAATGATGAGAAAGGACTTTGTTTCTCGGTCAAGGAGGCCTCAAGGACTACTTCGCTTGGCCTTTAGGACAAGAAGAAGTGACCTCAAAGATTTATACTTCGCTTTGCAAAAAAAGATGGCTTATAAAGATAAAGTCAATGGTAGAATTATCCCTAGGAGATTTCATTCAACATACATGGCCCATACATTAAGAGATGCTATATAGAAACAATAATTCCACAATTTCGCAATTATGCAATGCAACAATTAGCCCTAGTATAGCGAAAATCCCATTCCAATGCATGTGACAAAGTAAAACAAGAATAACATTAAATGTGTACTTACATGTAAGAGAACATATCCAACAATCTACAATTTGACAATAAAGAAGCTCCAAGATAAGCTAATCCAATCCAAACATCAAAATTCATAAATGCTCCAATGCATTCTCCAAGAAAGACGTGCGAAGTTCTCAAGAGAGAAGAATGATCCAATCCAAAGTGATGATACAATTGAATTCATGTCTCTCCTATTTATACACTCATTAGGAGTTCAAATTACCTAATTTGAGCCTACATTAGCCCATAAACTAAAATAATTTACAAATAACTATCTATTGGTGACAAGCCCACCAAGCTAGCTCATAAATAAAATAATAAGCCTCCCAAGACTTAGTCGAATGATCAATAATGCATGTCGTTGGGCTCTCTAAGAGGCATAATGAAGTCCACAAGTGCCAAAATGATTAGTTGGACTTCCAAAAGTAATGGACAAGGGGTTGGCCCCTTGCTGTCCACATAATAAACCTATGGTGCTCCCAATGGTTGTGAGGGCACACAAGTGACCTCATGGGTCTCCAAGTAAGTCGAAGATTCCTGTCGACCATCTGTAAGGGGTCAGATGACAGTGTAAGTGATGCCATATCAACATACAAGTCCTGGGTCATTTTCCAAGTGCATGGTACAACTGTGGGGCAGCCTGGGCAAAGGTGAACCAGGTGCATCTTCCTTGTCCAATAGGTGAGTCTCGAGCAATCTTTGAACATCTCTGGGGATCCATGGAGTGTTGTCTAGTGCTGTGGAGGCCCATGGCTCTCAACACACCCCTACATGTGCCAATGTAGCCCTCTAGAGGGTTAGGACTCTATATAGGGAGACCAAACTCAAGATGGAGACCACTTGCAATATTGCATAAGATCCTATGCATCCCCTAGCCTTCCAGTACAACAAGTCATCAAGGAAATTGAGTAAAAGATATTACAAACCATGGACAACAGGTGGGGACTTCATAATGGCATGCCCTTCCATAATGGGCTTTGGCATGTGCTAGTGTCTCCAAGCTCCAAATGGGATTAACCAAGTATCCCATTAGGTGGTTTTCACTTCTAAAGGGGATAATATGTCCAAGGTACATCCTTTAAAAGGTGGTGGCATGCGGTAAAGAGATGAATGGAGAAGGGAATGAAAAGGGGTATCCCTGGGCCACATGCTGGGGTATAAGGGTAGCCAGTGAAAGGGGTAGCCCACACTTGGGTATATAATGTTTAGGACGGAGCAATCGTGGTACACGAGGTGCCATGACCTTGATTTTTCCTCCCTTATTTATATTCCTTTTGCCTTTTGTGATTTTTCTTTAATATATTGCTCGGGGCTCAAGGGGTAAGAGCATGATGTGTGAGATATAGCGATGGATACCCCCTTTTAAGGTAGGGCGGTTCATTGTGCACCAGGGCTTGGGATAATCATGGGTTCCTATATGATGAAGGAGGCTCATAGAGCATGTAGGAACCAGGGTGTTGGCCATGATGATGGGGTAGAGCTCATGTATTGGCTTTTGCCCACGTGCTAAATGTGTTCGTGCTAAATGTGTTTGTCCCAACTATCTTTTGCATTTTATGGTACATTTTCATGTTGAATTGGCCAATTATGCTTTTACTTTTCTTTTCAGCTGCATCAATCTTCGGGGCATCATTCCAGGCTTGACCCAAGGTGTTGGCAAGCGGAGGGGGTAGGCCAACCTTATGTGGACCCAGGTGGGGAAATGATGAATGGGATTATAATGAGTGGAAAGGGGACAATATATGTAGATGAGGGAGCGAGACCACAAAACCAAAATCAGGGTTTCCCATGAAGTACCATCCCTAAAGCGAAATGGTCAGTAAAAGAGATCCCACAGGACTAGAATCCAATGTTAACATCCAAAAAGGGTCTAGGGGATAAGAGCACAAACCTAGCCCATTCATTCTGCCGAATCCCCCCATTAATCCATGCCCATCAGTGTCCATGCTAAGCAAACTACAGTACTCAATTACCAAATGACAAGGCATACCTTTAGGTTCGAGAGGCCCACCTTCAAACATACGATCATGGCAGATGGGTGAGGGACCACATAGCTGGCTTAGGTGGCAGAGAAGTGGCACAGCGAGCTAGTTGGTGGCTGCAAGGGGCTGTTGGCTGCTGGTTGAGGACCGTCTTAGAGAAATTTTTTCTCTTAGGGATATCACCCACAAAATGGTGGGTAACGGGACCGAAATCTGAAGGCTAGCTGAGATAGTGGGAGGAGGAACTTTGACCATTGTTGACTCAAAGGAGTTAAACTAAGAAGGCTTATGACTTGGTCTTGGAGAGGTTGTTGTGTCAAGGGTCTTGGTCTTGGTATTCGTCAATTGGAGTCTCTATAAGAAGAAGAATTCGTTTTGGATTTTCCTTTCAAGTTGAAGGGGTTTTGGCCTTGGTTGATCACCTACATTTTGTGTCTCGTCTCTATATTGCTTATGCTTTGTTAGCTGTTTGATGAAGAAGAACACTATAATAATCTAAACAAAAGAGAAGAACCTAATCTAAAGAAGTAAAAAATATTCACAAGCAGTTATCATTACAAGAGAAATCTCCTAATCGTAATGCCCTAGATTTCTCAACATGGTATCAGAGCTAAGGTGACAAAATTAAGGAAAGAGCATCTCATCAAGGGACACTCAAGCATTCAAGGACCAAATTTCAAGGAGGGCATCAAAGCAAATCTAGAAGATCATCTTGAAGTCAAGATCTACAGAGAAACGTCAAAACCCTAGATTGAAAAGACCACAAAGATCCTACTCAAGTTGAAGAGATCTACAAATCAAATTAACTTGAAGTTTATTGATCCAAGTGAAGCAAGATCAAGGACGTTGTCATCATCATCAAAAGGTTCTAAGACAACCTCCCTCTCGTTGAAGTAAGGATTTCATCTCAAAACCAAATCCTTATCCTTGAAGAAGATCATCCAAGAAACATCAAGACATCATCAAGAAGTCGTCTTCAATCATCATCAACAAGGACATCATCATCGTGTCATCATCAAAGGCTCTAGAGTGATCTCCCTCTCTGTGGAGGCAAGGATCGCCCTTGAAGAGAATTATCTTCATCAGGGAGAAATTCTCTATTATCTATATCATTATCAAATTCAAGGAAGCAACAAGTGGAAGAAGCATCATCCCAAGTAAGTATATTTATGTCTACATCTGAATATGTCAAAATGTCTTTTTGCAAGGAAAGCAACAAACTGGTTGGGGCTTCAAACTTTCTTGCATGGAAGAAGAGGACAGATCTAAATGTCGTTGAGAATGAGGTCATGGAACATGTTAAGGGCTTAACCACCAAACCTCCAAAAGAAGATGCTCAAGCACTTGCGAGGTTTATGAAAGGGGAAGTAAGGGCTCAAAGGATTCTCATAGAATCCATCAAGGATCCCCTCATTCCATATGTATCTAAACTTGAAACTTCAAAAGAAACATATGACAAATTGGTAGAGTTGTTTTCTGTAAGCATTGCAAGAGAAGTTATCTCTCTAAGGCAAGAACTCTACAAGCTAAGGATATCAAAAGAAGAAGGAATAGCCTAATACTTTATGAGTATATTTGAAATCAGGGATCTGTTCAAGATCTGGGAGAAATAATGTCTCACAAAGAGATGACTACAGTAGTACTAAATGCACGATCAGAAGAATGGGGTAACTTCACTTCAAGCATTTATGGGAAGAAAGGAGCTACTCCATTCAAGGATCTATGGTCTCTATGCAAGATTGAAGAAACTAGACCGAAGGCAAACACTAATGTGGGATCAAGTGAACAAAATCAAGCATATGCTACAATGACAAAAAGAAAGGGAAAATTTGGAAAGTTTGGTCCTTTGAAAAGGAAGAAGAACATGGCCAAGATTAATTGCTATGGATGTCAAGAATATGGGCATTACTAGAGAGATTGTCGTAAGCTAAAGAAGGACAATAACAAATGGGGAAGAGAAGAAGCCCATGTCACCGAAGAAGTGGAGGAAGCTGAAAAGAAGAAGTCTAAGAAAGAGGAAGTAAAAGATCTCTACTATCACTGAGATAGTCTTCCTCACCTAGTTCTTTTCAAGTTTTTGTTTTTGAGTTTTCTGTTGTATGATATGGCTATCATGAGTCTTCATAATGACATGTGTAATTATGTTTTTATGTAATTGACGTAAAGAAGAATTTTTATTTTTATTTTTGTAATACTTGAATCATGGGTTTCATGATCAAGGAATTTTATTTTTATAGTTAAATCTCCCATTGAGAGCTTTTAGGGTTGATCATCATGATGTCTATTGAGTTAATGTCAAAGATTGAAGATCCATTTGGGCATGTAATTCATTGCAAGATAAATTTTGTTAACCCTCCAAGACCATGTCACAAGCTTTCCATGAAGTCGGCCTATGGATGATTCTAGAAGGCATGTCAGCCTTGTCACAAGTAGAAGTCGACTTATTTTGATGGACAAATCACTATATATAGGGAAAGCGTCCTCACTTAGAGAAGAACTCGATCAAGGATCTGTGTTAAAATTGGAAACTAGGGCCAAACTCCATGTGGGTCATCTTATTTATGGCAGCTGATATTTTTCTTGGATCCCTCTCATCGAAAGGTGTAGGATTGATCTAAAGATCATTCGATTTTGATAAGTATTTATGAAGATGTGAATTTATTTTGATTATGGACAAATTGTCAAGTCGGCCAGCAACTTATGTAGGCTGAGAAGCCCAACAGTCATGTCTATTCAACCTCTATGTTTTAGTATAAATAGAAGAGGCCTTGAAGTCATTTGTCACACACACAATCACTCACGTGATCTCACTTCATCCTGTTTTGGGTTTGATGAAGATGAGCGCTAGAGGGAGTGCCCTAGGGTATACGCCGCACTAGATAATATGCCCTAGATCTAAATGCAGTCATGGGAGAATAAGCTATATGTTGCTCAAAAAGCCGAAAAATCTAGAAAAGTCGGAAAGCCGGAAAAGTCGGAAAAGCGGGAACTGCCGGAAAAGGCGGAACTGCTAGAAAAGCCAGAAAAGCTGGAACTGCCAGAAAAGCCAGAACTGTTAGAGAAGTCGCAACTACCGGAACTACCGAAAAAGCTGGAACTGTCGGAAAAGCCGGAAAAGTTGGAAATGTCGAAAAAGCCAGAACTGCTAGAAAAGCCAGAAAAGCTGGAACTGCCGGAAAATTTGGAACTGCTGGAAAAGCTAGAGTTGCCGGAAAAGACGGAACCGCCGGAACTGCTAGAGAAACCGGAAAAGTCGGAAAAGCTGAAAATGCCGGAAAAGTCGGAATTGCTAGAAAATCCGAAACTGTTGGGATTGTCGGAATCGCCGGGAACAACCTGAACTGTCGGGAACAGCCGGAATTGCCAGAACTGTTGGGAACTACCGAAACAGCCGGAGCATCTGTCTCCGAAGGAGAGCAGCATGCAAGGGACAACTAACTAACATTGGGACAATTGTATGGTACTTAGCAGCAGATACACCAAGCATGCAATGTTACAGCTAGCATGCAAGAGACAACAAGCATGCAACAACAAGCATGCTAAGGACAACAAACATGCTAGGGACAACAAACAAGCAAGGGACAACAAGCAAGCAAGGTGCAACCAACACATAGGTCAGGATGGCAACATGGTGCAACAATGGCACATAATGCAATACAATGATGGGTACAGTCATGATTAATAGTGATGATGGGTGCAGCATGGTGCAACGCGGTCAGGTGCAACATGATCACGAAATGCAACACAACGATAGGTGGAGTCACCTTGGAGAATTAGTTGAAGCAACATGTCTTCAACTGATCTCATGTATCATCTTCTTAGAGATGATCTATGCTCTTATCTAGATAAGTCAAAGTGTTGACTTCTATTGTAAACGTACTATCTCTCTCTCTCTCTCTCTCTCTCTCTCTCTGCTGAACTATTGAAGAACATATAAGAAGAATTGATCAAGGGTTTCCCCACATTGGGGTTTGTCCCTGGCTAGCGCCACATCTTGTGTCCTCTTGTCTTGGCTTGTCTTCTGCGATTTATGTTTATGTTCTATCTGCAGTTTACTTTAATGCTGATGTGATTGCTAATCTGGAAAAGATATGGAGCTAACTGTGAAAATTGAAATAAATTGCTCTAAGCATAGAACATACCTAAAATTAACATGGTATCAGAGCTGAGGTGAAGACAATGCCCAAGCAAGAGTGAAAGAGCAATCACCGAAGATAGTTGGGAAAGGACAAAAGGATCAGTGGATTCCTCATCCCTCTTCAAATTCATCGAGGGTGAAGTCGAAGCAGAGAATATTATCAGAATGGTGCAGCGAAAGTTTCTGATGGCCTACCTAAAGATCACTTCATTGGGAAGTTCGGATCTAAGGGTGGAAGGAAAGGCGAATGCCATGGTTGCTATAAGTTCGACCATTATGCAAAGGAGTGTCCGAATGGAAGAGACACATTTTTTGCTGAAGATAAAAATCATTCCAGGGACATCGTCAATGATCAAAGGAATGACAGGTAATGCAGGTCATCAAGGAAATGGTCAACTCTTCAAAGAAAGCAAGGAACCCCAGGTATGAAGAATCAAATGTTGTTTTTGATAAGATTAAGAAGCGCTATCTTGTATTGGCCCTCTCCATCAGATTCTTTGGGAATTTGGCCTATTGATTGTAGTGCTTCAAGGCACTTCATCAGATAGATGGGTGCACTCTCTAATTTGGTAGAGATGGAAACAAACATGGGATTATACTTGGAGCTGATGCCACCTATCCAGGAAAGGGTGTAGGGAATGTTATCCCTCAGTTAAATGAGGGTAACTCAATTCATTTATAGAATCTCTTTTATGTACCTGATCGCAAGAAGAACCCGGTGTCCATTTCAGCAATGGAAGTCAAAGGTTTCAGGGTGGCACTCATCGATGGAAAGGTACGTGTTTGAAAATAGAATTTTCAAAGATGTTTTTGAGTTCAGGGTTGTATCAAGTTGCAGGAAGTCTGCTGGGGACCATGTCCATTGACACATAGCACTAAAGGTCTGTGAGTCAGATGGTGACAGGGATGCCTGAATTCAAAAAGAGCATGAAAATACATGTCTGAGATGTACCAAAGGAAAATCTTACAAGGGGACCATTCCCCTCATGTAGCAGGTCCACAGGTTTGGAACAACCTGAGGAGTTTGAGATTCATGATCGGGAATCTCATGTATACAGGTGGAAGAAAGCCCTCTATGGCTTGAAGCAAAACTCCCTGGGCATAGTATGAGAGGATTGATAGTTGTTAGATGAAGTTGAGATTCACTAGGAGTGAAACCGATCCAAACCATTACCCAAAGGTTATGGATGATAGACCTCTCATACTGGCACCTTATGAGGACGACCTATTTCTGACAGGTGTAGACCCTCTCATTTGCAGAAGTAAGAGGGAGTTGGATTTTGAATGTGGGATGATAAATTGCAAGCCTGTGACTACCTCGAGGATATTAACTTTCAGAAGTTATATGGTAGTGATGTCGGACCAGATTTGGGAAATGCCTCTGAGTTTTATAAACTCATTTGTGTTGATGTTCTTGGTGAACTTCCGTCCAGACATATGTTTTGCAGTTAGCATGGTGAGCTCATATTTGGTTGAGTCTCACTGGATTGGTGCCAAGAGTCTTCTGCGATATCTTCGGGGCACAATCTCTCATGGATTGAGATACATTGCTGGAAATATGAAACTGCATGATTATTCGAATGCTGAGTGGGCAGGCAGTGTGGAGGATCACTAGAGCACTTCTTAGTGTTGGTTCTCTTTGGATTCTGCTTTGATATCATGGATGAGCAAGAAGCAGAAATCAGTTGCTATAAACACCGCCGAGACTGAATACACAACTACGAGTAGATCTTGTGTGAAGTTGCATGGTTGCAGAAGCTCTTAAGTGAGCTATTTGTACACATGATGAATACCACTACGATTCTCTGTGACAACCAGAGGGGGGATTCGATTATTGATGAATCCCGTATTCGATGATTGCTCCAGCAGATAGACATCAGATATTGCCTTATCTGGGATATGGTAAGTTGATGAGCGAGGAGGCTCCATCACATTGAGACTGATGTACAGGTTGCAGACATTTTTTGTCAAAACCCCAGGGAAAGGTCAAATCTGTAACTTTCTCGAATGACTTGGAGTCGTTGAGAGACCTTCTTATAAGGGTCCTGCATGTTGCATGCATTGAGCTCTGGGAGCTCTGGGGGGCTTGGGGTACTTACTAGAGCAACATACGACCATAGGGCGACTCACCCTCCCTTGGTGGTGCGCTATGGAACAGGATGATTTGTTCTCCTGTGGGCCAGGATGATTCGTTCTCCGTGGTGACTTTGGAACAGGATGATTCGTTCTCCTGTGGGCCAGGATGATTCATTCTCCATGGCGACTGTGGAACAGGATGAATCGTTCTCCTGTGGGCCAAGATGATTCGTTCTCCGTGGCATCCACTGATAGGATGATTCATTCTCCTGTCGAGGCATCCTACCCATGCAGTCTGGGACTCATGGAAAGTACCTCTCATCTGATCAATGAGCAGGGAAATGAGGATAGGGACCATAGTAGTTCTATCGATGGAAACATCGTTGTATCTACCATACTCCCTATGCTAGGATGACCTCCATTAATCTGGGATTAGTATGAGTGGTTTGAGACACTCTCTTGTGGTATTGATCTAGGATCAATGAAACTGACTTGGGATCAATATGAGTGGTTTGAGACACTCTCTTGTGATATTGATCTGGGATCAATAAAACTGACTTCGGGTCAGTAAGAGTGATGTGACACACTCTCTTCAGATGAAACTGACTTCGGGTCAGTAGAGAATGGTATGAGACATTATCGATCAATTCTTCTTCTTCATGGTTTAGCAGAGCATAACAGAGCAGATTAGAGCAGTGCAGGGCACTGATGGTAGAGATAGTATAGTCGGACATATGGATTAGCTGATGGAGTTCTCCCTAGTTGAGAGGGAGTGTTAAAATTGACAACTAGGTCCAAACTCCATGTGGGTCATCTTATTTATGGCAACTGATATTTTTCTTGGATCCCTCTCATCGAGAGGTGTAGGATTGATCTAAAGATCATCCGATTTCGATAAGTATTTATGAAGATATGAATTTATTTTGATTATGGACAAATTGTCAAGTCGGCCATAAACTTATGTAGGCTGAGAAGCCCAACAGTCATGTCTATTCAACCTCTACGTTTTAGTATAAATAGAAGAGGCCTTGAAGTCATTTGTCACACACACAATCACTCTTGTGATCTCACTTCATCCTGTTTTGGGTTTAATGAAGATGAGAGCTAGAGGGAGTGCCTTAGGGTATACGCTGCCCTAGATAACATGCCCTAGATCTAAATGCAGTCATGGGAGAATAAGCTATACGTTGCTCAAAAAGCTGGAAAAGCCGGAAATGCCAGAACTTCCTAAAAAGCCAGAACTATGAGAAAAGACGGAACTGCCGGAAAAGCCGGAATTGCAGGAAAAGCTGGAAAAGATGGAAATGCCGGAAAAGCTAGAACTGCTAGAAAAGTCAGAAAAGCCGGAACTGCTGAAAAAGCCGGAATTGCTGGAAAAGCCAGAACTGCTGGAAAAGACGGAACTACCGGAAAATCCGGAAAAGCCAGAACCGCCAGAAAAGTTGGAACTGCTAGAAAAGTCGGAAAAGCTAGAACTGCTAGAAAAGCCGGAAAAGCCGGAAATGCCAGAAATTTCGAAATTGCCGGAAAAGCCAAAATTGCCGGAAAAGTCGAAATTGCTGGGACTTTCGGAACTGCAGAGACTATCGGAACTGCCGGGAGCAACCGAAACTGTCGGGAACAGCCGGAACTGCCAGAACTGTCGGGAACTGCCGAAATAGCCGGAGCATCTATCTCTGAAGGAGAGCAACATGCAAGGGACAACTAACTAACATTGGGACAATTGTATGGTACTTAGCAGCAAATACACCAAGCATGCAATGTTACAGCTAGCATGCAAGGGACAACTAGCATGCAACAACAATCATGCTAAGGACAACAAGCATGCTAGGGACAATAAGCAAGCAAGGTGCAGCCAACACATAGGTCAGGATGGCAACATGGTGCAACAATGGCACATAATGCAGTACAGTGATGGGTATAATCATGATTAATGAAGCGTAGCATAGTGATGATGGGTGCAGCATGGTGCAGTGCAGTTAGGTGTAGCATGATGACAAAATGCAGCACAACGATAGGTGAAGGAGTCACCTTGGAGAATCAGTTGAAGCAGCATGTCTTCAATTGATCTCATGTATCATCTTCTTAGAGATGATCTATGCTCTTATCTAGATAAGTCAACGTGTTGACTTCTGTTGTAAATGTACTATCTCTCTCTCTCTCTCTGCTAAACTATTGAAGAACATATAAGAAGAATTGATCAAGCGTTTCCCCCATTGGGGTTTGTCCCAGTGTTTTTAAAACCGGAACCGGTGACCGGACCGGTCCACCTAATGAACCGGTTTACCGACCGGAACCGGTCTAACCGGGACTGGTTTGGTCTAAACGAACCGATTTTAAAAAAATACATTAAATAATTAATTTTTAATGAAACAAAACTATTTTTAAGATGTAAAACCATGATTCCAAGCCAATAGAGACAAAATATACAAAGTTTGCTCATTTATATACCATGCAAAGGTGATTATATCAAAATGGCACCGAGTGCAATACATATCATCGACAAAATAGCAAAATACATAAGAAATGAGGCTCTAAATGGCCTATAAAGTCCAAAAACAATGCTGCAAGCTATGAGGCCATTGGCCTACTACAAGTCTACAGTGTACACATGATCAATCATCAAGTCCATCACCACTACTAGACACAAGATCATCATCAGGAGCTACATAGACATCATCTGGTTCAGAGTCTGAGGATGCCTCAGCCTGATCTGCAACCTCAGTATCAATGCCACCAATGACATCAAGGAGAGTACACAAGAATTTGCTCAACAATAAGCTCAGTTATGTATGATGTACATCCAACATTTAGCAGGTAAACCTGGAAGGTAGTACAAGACTCCCCAAGTCTAAAGATATGCAGACTAAGTCTGCAGGGGTCTTCAGTTTCCTTTACAATCAATCAATTCACACATTCATTGCTGCTCTATGACTGCTGCCTACTGCTATTCTCACTGCATCTTCCTTTTGCACTTCCTGCTCCCTCTATGCAACTTTTCACTGCTCCCACTGATCCAACTGTCCACTAACACTGCTGTCACTTGCTTACTCGTAATACCAGGTTACTGCCATCAAGAGGATTACTGTGTCATTGCCACTTTCACTGTCCATAGATCATAGCCATACCTCTCTGTCATGCTGCAGTCATCACTGTTGCACTGTTTGTGAAGTCACTGTCATGAGTCAAGCCATACAATCCTATCATGAATCACTTGTGCTCATCACATTTTGTAATATTATAATATTTCTTTGTGACTTTGTCTTGTTGTGACATTGTAAGTTGTAACTTCTAGTACAATTTGTCGTCTAGTATAGTGTTTATCATTTAGATTCTCCAGCTGTATGCATGACTTCTATTTATATATTAAATTGGTATGTTGGGGAGTTACATAAGGTGTCAAATTTATGATAGGGTTCCTTTTCTATCTAAGGACCCTCGCTTCACTTTTAATGGATAAGCTATGTTCTCCAAGTTAATAAAATTGAAGTGCTTTTGCTTCCCATCTTGCTCCCACCTTTAGCTTATACCTATTTTGGCATCAGAGCCTAAAGATTAGGTCTCTTTCACTCCAGTTGGTCTATGTTTAGATAAGTGCTACAGTTTACTATATCCACATTTCTCATCCTGTCACTTGTTTTGTAGAACTTGGGTATTTGTTGGTGCCACATATCTGTGTATTTATCTACCATATTTGTAAATTTTCATCATGGGCATGAGCACACTGAATGTAGTACCGACTCTGATCACAGGTCACAAGTTGTGCCTAAAACCGGCCGGTTTAGGACAAAACCGGCCGGTTTTTACCGGTTAGGTCAAAAAATCGGGCAAGTGATGGGTTAAACCGGGTTTTTAGGCCGGTTCCGACCGGCCAGCTAGCTAACCGGCCGGTTTGACCGGTTACCGGTTTTTCAAAACGGTTTTTAAAACTATGATTTTTCCTTGGCTAGCGCCACATCTTGTGTCCTCTTGTCTTGTCTTGTCTTCTGCGATTTATGTTTATGTCCTATCTGCAGTTTACTTTAATGCTAATGTGATTGCTAATCTGGAAAAGATATGGAGCTAACTGTGAAAATTGAAATAAATTGCTCTAAGCATAGAGCATAACTAAAATTAACAATTTGAAATAGAAGAAAATATGCGAGAAACCTAGGAGAAGAAGCCACACATCAAGAGAGGAAAAGGAAGTCTAGGAACCAAAGTATATTGACCTGCTTTTGGGCAAGAAATCCTTCACATGTGCGAGGAAAATAGTTGTCATATGCTATAGGAAGTCGAAGTCATTACAGTCAACATAGAAGACTAAATTAAGGAGAAAGTCTAGTCAATAATTTAAGCCGAATTTTAGAAGGGAAAGACTACATCCTAGTGAAGGGAATCAAGGTAACAATTTCTCTCACATGTTGCAACCAGGGTTTCTGAAGAAGGGCTGAGAGTTGTAGATCTGAACCAAGGGACCAAAATCTGAAGGATAGCCAAGATAGTGGGAGGAGGAAGTTTGACCATTGTTGACTCGAAGGAGGAGGAGTTAAACTAAGAAGGCTTGTGACTTGGTCTTGGAGAGGTTGTTGTGTCAAGGGTCTTGGTGTTGGTATTCATCAATTGGAGTCTTTATAAGAAGAATATTTCGTTTTGGGTTTTCCTCTCAAGTTGGAGAGGTTTTGGCCTTGGCTGATTGCCTACATTCTGTCTCTTGTCTCTATATTTTTTATGCTTTGGTAACTGTTTGATGAAGAAGAACACTATAATAATCTAAACAAAAGAGAAGAACCTAATCTAAAGAAGTAAAAATCATTCAAAAGCAGTCATCATTACAAGAGAAATCTCCTAATCCTAATGCCCTAGATTTCCCAACTAGGACATGAAGGATTTTGCAAATAATAAATAATATCACTATACCACTCAAGTTCTCCTAATCTTTGAAGCTTAGGTGAAGTTGAGACCTTCAATAAATCATTTTGATGAATCGTACCTAAAGCCTTCTCATTCTCTTCAGTCAAAATTTGAGCCAACCACTAGCCCTTAACTAGCTTAGTGGGTCTGATGTCCAAATCATACTCCTATATCTTCGTGACACATCTATCTCTAGCACCTAAGCAATCAGTTTGAGTTAATATATCTTTTATCGCAGAATGTGGGACAAAAGCAATTATTCTAGAATATCCCACATAAGTTCTAAAATGCTGAAGAGATTTGACCAAGGCATAAGCTTGCTTTTCCATGGTACTATACTTGAATTCAAAACCTTGAAGCGACCTACACATAAAAGCAATCGACTTCTCATATCCTTCATTATTTTTCTAGAGTAGCACACCTGCAATAGTATCCTCCGAAGCGAAAGAAAAGATCATAAATTCCTTCGAATAATCCGAGCTAACAAGAATAAGAGCCTTCACAATAGAACCATTAATCTCTTGAAAAGCTCTCCTACCATCATCTCCCCATGCAAATTTAGCATCTTACTTCAAAAGACTCTGGATAGGCTTCAGAATGTCCACATAATTTGGAATAAACCTCCTAAGAAAATTAATCTTTCCTAATGGACATAATGGGACTCAAACCCTGCGACCCGATAAAGGCTCTAACCGCTGAGCTATATGTCCCGGGCTCGAGGAGGGCTCGAGCTCATACTATGACTGCCTCTCAATTTAATACTCTAAAGAGTGCACCGGACTGGGTATGGAATTTTAGGAGGGATTTGATATTGTGAGGCAATAAAATCTTTTGAATTGCCTCAACTCTCTTAGGATCAATCTTGATCCCATCGTGAGAAATGATGTGACCAAGTAACTTTCCCTTAGTTACTCCAAACACAAACTTAGCAGGATTCAAGGAGATCCCATACTCCCTGCACCTATCAACAATTTGCCTTACATGATCAATATGAGCAATTCCATCCTTAAAAAACATCGTGAGATCATCCTAATATCTTTCAATGATTTTTCATTTAAGCCCTTAAAGGCATAATCCATAGCCCAGCATTGGTCAACCCAAAAGGGATCCTCAAAAGTTCCCCATGGTGTGGTGAAATTTGTCTCATATCTATCTTCTCTCTGAACCAAGACTTGGTTGTACCCTGAGAAACCATCTAACAATGACATCATGCTTGATCCAGTTATCCTTTACAACAAAGTTTCCATATTAGGCAAAGTATAGTTATCTTTCTTATAGGCTAAGTTTAGGTTCCTAAAGTAAACATATAGTCTTATTGATCCATTCTTCTTCCTTACTATCACCAAATTTGAACACCATGTACAATGACAAGTATGCACAATAATCCTAGCTGCAAGCATCTTTTGAAGCTCCTTCTGAACCAAGGGGGCCAACTTAGGATTAATCTGCCTAAGTTTTTGACGAAAAGGTTTAGCATTTTCATCCTTCAAAGGGATAGTATGTTCCATAACATCCTCCCTATAACCTTTTAACTCATCATATGAAAATGCTAACACATCTCTATATTCAAGAAGTAAGTTAACAAATTTCTTCCTTCTTCACTAGTACCTTTACCAATATCAATAATCTTTGGATCATGGGAGGTACCAATATTTACTTCTATGAATTCCCCTGGATCAATCTTCTTTTCTTCTTTCCTCTTTGTAGTATCATGCCTATCAAAGAGTCGTTCCAAGGCTACAATACCCATGGGAGTGGGATTTGTCACATATTTACACTCTGTATAATTGCATCCTTTGTCCTTGTGACCAATTTTGAAATCCTCAAATTCCTCCATATTATTTAGGAAATGAATCACCTGACTTTCATTGTTAAAAACTTGCCAATGCTCTACATTATTCGGAACCGATGGCCTAAAGATCACTTCGATTTTAACTTTATCTTGAACCAGTCCATTAGAAAACTGCAAAGTGGATGTTGCTACTGCAAGCTCATGAGCATGGCTATTCTTCTCTCTAGGGACAATCTTGATATTAAGTGCATGGAAAATTTCCATGGTGTCCCAAACTGCGTTTCGATACTTCCTGAGCCTATCATTCTTACAAGCAAATTCGTTTTTGACTTGCAGAATGACAATATCAAAACCCCCCTTAATACCAAGCAACTTTAGCTTCAAATCTTTTTCCAACTCAAGACCCAACAAAAGGGCTTCGTACTCCACCACATTGTTGGTTGCTTCAAACTCCAACCTATGGGCAAATCTAAAAACATGACCAAGAGGAGATTTGAGCACAACTCTAGCACCCTTACCATGCTTAGAGTATGCAACATCACAATACATATGCCATATTCCATTATTCAAACCCTCAGCCTTTCATCCAAAGGAACTATTGAATTGGACAAGATAGCATAGTTCTTGAGACCTTCTTGGTCATGCAATTCCATTTTTGGGCATCTTGGGGTCCTTAACATGAAATCTCCTTTCAAGCTCCCTAACAAGTCTAACAAAACCACTACCCCTAGGTGAGGGAATAGTAGCATAAGGCAAATCCATCTGAATACTCCCTCCTAGGTTCGTGGCCCATTTCCTTGATAGCAACATACCCCAAGCATCAAGCACATCGATCACAATAATGTGCATAACAATCATGATATCTGGTTGAGCAGATAAATGAACTTGTAAATCCTTAATCAAACCATGAACCTCAATCCTCTTGGAATCCATGGCACAAATGTTGTGATATGGCCTAGATATTCTCAAATTAAGTTGTTCCATGACCCTCTTGGTCATGACACTAGCTGATGCACCTGAATCCAACATGCAATTATATAGGCGAAAACCATTGACTAGCAAGGTGATGAAGAATGACTGATGATCCTTATTACCTTTACCCCGATCCATACTCTGAAGAATCACCGGAGCATCCTTCAGGCTCCTTTCCGAGAGGGGCATCAATGGATTTCAATAATTTCGACTTCTGAGAGGGGATCTTCAAAATATCTATTATAGGAACCAATATCTTTGCATTATTTATCCATCCTCCCAAGTCAACATTAAGACCAAAATTAAAAGTCCTAGGGGCACTTTGAGCCTCACTTTGTTCTTTACTCCTTTGATAAGTCAATCCCTTATCCTTTGCAATCTCCAAAATTTGTTTTGGAGAAGGATTTTCACCATACAAGTCAATGACCATGTCTCTTTCATCATTAAAATTATTCACACTAACAGAAGATTGAAGTTTCTTCACACTTTGAATTTTCTCCATAACCTCCATCCAATCCTCCATAGACAAGTGATGCTCCTTACCAACAACATTAATATGATCACTTGTCCTTGCCATTCCAGAAATGCACTTTCAATGATCCTCTTCACAACGTGGCAGGTAACCTCATCATGAAGATCATCACAAGGTCTACAATATGGTGGAGCCCGATCAACAAGGTTTGCAAACTCAAGTGGGTTTGGTAGCCTATGCTCATTAGGAGGGCCTCTCTTCTGCCATTTATCATTACTAATATTATTCTGAAACTTATTTCCTTGAGACCTCTCCATGGCAACTAAACAATTTTGAATGGCAGCCATTTGATTAGAATGATTAACCTCCATGGTCTTTATGAGTTGTGTCAACTCCTTAATGGGATCATTTTCAATGTCTTTAACTTCCTTTCCCTTGGATTCGTTCTTATGATGAGCCCTAGTAAATCTTGGAATTTCCGACTTCCCATACGCCTTTCTACATTTCTCCAAATTTTCAGCCAAAATTTGAGCAACCTTTAAATCATTATGCTCAACACTTCTTAGCTCATAAGAAGTATCAACTCCATATGCATCAACATAATAGATCAAAAGAGATTTTTCTGGAGGTTTAACATCTTGAGGCAAACTTTTCACAATATCATTAAATTTCTTATTAAACTCCTCCACTATCTCGTTCTCATTCTTCTTAATATGGCTAATAGCACTAAGCAAATGCATGTTTTCTCTCTTATCTCCATATTTCTCATTAAAGGCATTAATGATAGATCTTAAAGAATCAACAATGCTATCAAGAAACTCAATGAACCAATCAAGAGCATCCTCATCTAAAGAGAGGATGAAAAGCCTCATCTTAACATCCTCATGATTAGCATTATCACACCATTTGCTCACACAGGTTGAAGTTCCTAAGATGAGTCTTGTCACTAATAGCATTGTTACCTTGGAATGAAGGCAACTTTTTGATGGCTTTGTCTGGAATATATTCGGATAGCCATTAATGTTAGCAAAGTTACAAGGGAGAAACAAGTCATCCATGATGTCTTGCTCAACCTGACCTTGAAAAAGCAAATGGATATTAGAAATAGCCTCCTGCCCAAGATTAGCAAGAAGTCTACAAGAAGAGAGCTTGTTTAATCTCACTCTAAAGACCCTTTCAGGATCAAGAGTGGGGCTAACCAAGCTACTTGGATTCCTTCTAGTAGAAACTCTTGCAAAAAATGAATCAAGTGGAGTCGCCACTTGAACAAGAATCTAACTCTAAAAATCCAAAACGCAAAACCAAAAGTTAGTTGTACTCTATGTTAAAGAGGACTTATCCCTGACAAGGACACTAAAAAAATTGTTGACACCATGAATTGCACACCGAGGAAATGTGGGAAAAATCCTCAACCCCACAAGGTGTGTGCTTAGTGGCAATGCTTAGAGAAGGGTTGTCATCTAATCCCAACTCTTTCTGTCTATGCTCTCTCCTAGCTAAACCAAGGGGGTAGACCCTAAGGAAGATTCTAAAAGTAAATCTTGCTAAAGATAACAAGTTCTAGGGGATTATGATATTAGTTAAAGCAATTAAGCATTCACCACTCAAATAAATTGAAATATAACTTGAAAGCAATGAAATTGGTTTAGCAAATATAAATATTTATGAGCATATAAACATCAACAATGTAAATAGATCAAATAGATTTTAACAAGATATCCTGCAAGACAAATTGTAAGTAGGCCAGTGCCAATAATAAACTTGCAAGAAATATATGCTCAAAATAAAATCACAATACTTGTAGTAAAATATAACTTTCAAGTTACGATAAGTTGCAAGAATGGGAAGCTGCGAAAAACAAGTGTTGGTGGATCAAGACAAAAACAATAGCAAAAAATTATATACAACTTTCAAGACGAGCAACTAAATAGAAATAGAGCCTACAAGTAAACCATGCTTGTACTTGAAATTGAAATGCTCAAATATGATACAATGACATCAAAGGAAACATAACATGAGTATATAAATGAAATGGAAAAGTACAAGAAATAAATGTTTGCAAGTAAAGTAAATGACGCTCATAATCCAACTTGTATGTATTTGAGAAAGAGCTTGAATGATAATCAATTACATGCAAGGTGAACCAATGTTGTAGGTGAGTGTGTGAAGAAAACCAGTCTTAGTTAAGTTTATTAATGCCTATTCTAAGGTGTTACTTCCCCTCAATTCCTTCAACTTGGTAAGGACTCGAGGTGGTTGCAAGAAGGCTAAGTGAGGAAGATAAGGCATCATTAACGATACCCACTTAGTTCCTCAAGACAACTCGCATACCTTCGTTCCTACAAGGGACTTAGCCACGCAAGAGAATTGTGAGGTCATGAATTTTACCTTTCCTCCAAACTCAAATCTTGGGAAATGAATGACAATTGAGGAACATTTCCTAAAAGTCTATCAACAAGCTTATGCTTGGAGGTAAATTTTGGAGACAAAATTTACCAAATGTGAGTGAGATGTAAGGTTAGAACTTAGAACAAGTGCTTCAAACGAGATGTAGATTTGACAATTAAAATGAGATGCTTCAAGTTTGAAATGTCTTAGATAATCCAATAGAAAATAACATTCCACATTCAATGATCAAATCAACAATTAGTAAAGTGAGCACAAATAATGATATCAAAGTGCGGTTAGCTTATGTTGATCAATGAAGAAAGTAAAACTACTCAATGAAGCAAATGCTTATTAGTGAAAGTGAAGCAAAATGAGTGAAGGATCTACTTGCAAAATGAAAGAGAAATCAAGAGCAATCACCAATAGATCCTCCTACAAAATGAGGAGATCAGGATGCCAAGGGGAAATCCCCAAGCTTCCTCAAGAATATTTTTTTATTATTATTTAAAGAGAAACCCTCTTATAGAGAAATGAGGGTTTTAGATCTTGAGGAGGGTTTACAACAAGGAGCTGAAGAACAAATACCCCTCCTCAAAATACAATAAAAAATGAGAAAAATATATTACACTGCTTTTGCAAAATTACAATGAGAGAGTTCCTCAAGAGGGAACTCACTTATCGTTCCTAGAGATCTAACGTGAGGGTTTGATGTCCAAGCTTTTCAAGAGGGTGATGCACAAGAGAGGGAGAGAAACCCTCTTTTTTATCTACGGCTAAGGGTATGAAAGGCTTCAAAAAATGTAGATCTCTTGATTTTCAAGCCTCCAACTATTGATCTCTTCAAGATGTCTTCCAAAAACCCTCGCCTCAAGTCTCCACAAGGAACTGCACAAGCATAGGGATGAAGATCAGATCTGATGCAAGAGAAATCGAATCACAAATAGAGAGAATATACACTTAGAAATACAAATGCTAGCCACAAGAGTATGAGGACACCTCTGCTCTTGGGTAGCAAGGAGGAATTAACTCTCTAACTAAGCTCTAAAAGCCAGATCTGTCACTGAAAAACACATACAATAAGTAGAATTGAATTTCGATTTAATAAAAAATAGAGAGCTAGGGTAGAGACTCCCTCTTCAATCTTTAGATCAACCTTTGAGAGAAGTAAATCAATGTGGGTTCTTGCTCCTTTTGTTTGGGAGTGGGTTTGTTCAACCAAAAACTTACCCCACACTCAAGATCTGCTTCAGAAAAAATAGATCTTCTACACACTTGATAAAAAAATGTTAGATCCACAAGGAGATAGATTACACAATGAAAAAGAAGGCTAGGGGTTCAACCAAAAACCCTCTAGTGCTTCTTCCTCTAGAGTGGTCCTCTAACTCAAATATTAACACAAGATAGCTTACATCAATAGATCCAAACCCTAACAAATGGAAATAACAATTCGATTTAGCACAAGTAGAGCATTAAGCACAAATTGAAACAATTATACCTGAAAAGAAGAAGAATAACACCACATAGAATAAACCCCAAAGTCTTTTCTTTATTAGATCTGGAAAAATAGAGTACAAAATTTGGTAGAGCCGCTAGCCTAGTAGCTCGTCTAAGCATAGAGCATAATGATTACAAATGAGGAGCTCAAGGCTCTCTTAAATAGAAATATAGGAGGAGATCTCGATGATAACACACATCTCCAAATGCCAAGTGGTGATCCAAGGTAAAACCTCTAGATCTTATGAGAAATGTCTTGATCCCTTTGAGCAAATCATAACCCTTCTTGAGGCCATACGCAGATCTTGATGGAGCTAGCCATTTGCAACTGGAATAATGGGTGGAGTGGTTTGGACCACTTTAGAAAAATTTTGTTTTTCGATCTTGATGAAGTCTCATTTGAATACCATCAATTATCCTAGTCAAATCAATTAAATCGAACCTCCTTCCTCGAGAAATGCAAATTCGCTAGAGAGGTCATTGGGCCTTGGACCATTGAATTTTTTTGTGTGGTTAATTTCCTTCATCAATGGGATCCACATCACCTTTTTGACTTGACTTTTACCCCTTGGGAATTTCCATATCATTTTTGAGTATTTTCCACTTGGAGAGATTTTTTTTTTCTCCCAATTATTAATTTCTGGCTAATTTATTTGCTAGTTTTTGCCAAAACTTAGAAAAATGGGTTTTAAGGGGTAAATAATCATTTTTTGACCCTAAAAGTGTGTCTTAGTAGAAATTTTAGGTGTATAGGTCTAATTTTGAGTACTCATACCCCCTACAACTTCTCTAGACAACACTTATTACATCTTATATCAAAAATTTATTAAAAATCCCATCCTGCAAGAAATTTTTAATAATTAAAAATTGATCCCTAGACTTAACCAAACTCCTTGAAACTTTAGTGATGATCTAGTATGATAATATACATCAATTCTAGACAACAGGACTCACCTAAGAATCTACCAACAAGTCACACTCTAGCTTTACGGTATATCTGGGACAAAATCTCAACTAATTATAAGTGTTGAAAAACACAAATAATTAGCCAAGGAAAAAAAAACTCCTTAGAGTGAACTCACTTGCTAGTAAAGTCCTAAGCTACCTAGGCTTGTTACATGACTCTTTTTCATCATACTAGAATCATTTTTACAATGCCCCCATAGGGTTGCTGCATCTGAAAGACAAAATGATGAGAAGAAGAAGAAAGGGGCTTAGAAGCCCTGATGAGGCTTGGAAATATCACTGATATAATGGTGCTGGAATGCTCTAAAGTGTACTTTGATCATAGAGTCTTTGACAAATCTTTGAATGCACTTCTAGTGGTCAACGCTCCCAATGGAAGCACATTGAGATTCACGAGAGCTGGCGTCCCATTCAATTTGATTGGGCAAGCCCTCCCCTAATGGTCAACTCTTCTTTTTGTCCTTGTGGCTAGTTGAAATAGCCAAGACTCGTCGTGTGCTTCTAAACTTGTCCATCCAATTAGGAGAGTCCACCCTTCCTTGCTATCCAACTGATCTTTCTTCTCCATTTGTCCTCCCTTCTTCATATCCATGCTGTGATTGATCAGAGCTATACTGCACCATTCTACTATTCATTCCTTGGTCTGTTAGTTCTATACTGTACCATCCTTTTCTATTCATGTAGTCTTTGAACTTCATGTGCTGTCACACACACACATGAATGTTAGATTTAAATAGATTCAACTGCATGATAAACATTATCACCTTGGCTTGCTATTGGAAATCTGTTGGTGTAAGGGTAGCTGCAACATTACACCTTGGTTAGTACATTAATCTCAATGAAAACATGTCAAATCAACCATACTATACTACATGTAGATATCACAATAAAATATGCCAACCAACACATATAATCAATACAGAAACAACCAAGTTTCTAATTCTCAACACGAGGCTTTAGGGCTTCATTGGATCTTCAAAGGTCCAATGTCGAACCTTTGCTTGTAAATTATGTGATAGAACCCTTCCAATCCAAGTTTTGAACCTAGAAGTTGTGATACCACCTTGTAACATACCCCCTGCTATCCACAACCCCGACTAAGGGTAGGAGATAGTCACTGTGATGACCCAACTCCCATTGTCGCGTTATGGAAATAGGGTCTAAATTTTTTGACTGTTTTCGAACATCTCAAAATGAGAAACAAACGACATCATTGCATTTGTCTTGTTGAGACCTTCCAACGATATAAATTTTGTTCTAATTCGACTCCCAGATCAAAGGTATGGGCGATTTAGTTCTTGGCCTATTAAATAGTGCCATGTCATCAAGCTTGCCACATGGCGCTCACGTGGCTGTCAACTCGCAAGCCTCATCATGCCAAGTGGCAGCGGCTGACCCACTCATATTCCATGCCCTTCCAATGAATGAACACCCATACATGGACAAGGGTAGGTTAGGTAGGTGAGGGCTCCTCCATGGCCATGTCACCCTGTTGCATAGAACCTCGATGGGTTTCCATACCGCTCCCCATTGAAACTACTGGGGACATCCCTCTGGGCTATGTGGCAATGTGCACCTTGCTATAAGATTAGCCTTCCCCATGGCCTGTGAAAAGACACATTTGTTCGACATCGCATGCGTTCCCATTTAAATAGGCCCACACACTACGTCATGCTGCTGCACAAAACCCCATACATTCTACCGTGTGTGTTGTCTAAAATCTTCAGGAAATGTGGTCTGGGGTGACGTCACTGGTCAATGGGTCATAAGCGCTTGAGTGGCGTCATCTTGCGTCACACCTTCCACGTGGACTAGGTCCCACGCAATCTTCGAACCCCCGCCTTTCATGGCCTTCTCGTTAAATGCAATTTGGGGATTTTCCACTTTATTAACACACACGTCCACATAGAGGCCCACCATGCCACCTCATCCCGGGGACTTGGTCTTATGAGCTTCTCCTTGTGCTCATTTTGGAAGCCCCACAGAAAGACCTCTGATGAAGAACCTCCAGGGCCATCCAATTTGCCATCAATGACCCAGATCTCCCTTACTTACGCGCCTGGTCCTTGATCCTAGTCACTTGATTTATTAGGCTTGATCTAAGTTGCAGGAAACGTTGGAGAAGGGTCCATTTCCGGCCGGAAACAAAACGGAATCGAGGAAACTCGTACCATACGGCCTGGAAACGTGTTTCCGGACGTACTGGCGCATTTCTCGAGGAGGAAACGTGGCCAGTACAGCGAGAAACACATTTCTAGGCCGTACAACGGAGTTTCCTCTTCTAACTTGACTTTTTCTTGTATTTGTTTCTAATTTTTTCGCTTCTAATTTTTTATTGGGCGACTAAAATATCTTTTGGATGCCTCTCAAGTTATAAAAAAGAGGATTTTTTTTGAGTGGAGCAGCCTAAATTTCAAGCCTATGGCCCTAGTGTTGATATGCAGTTCATGGTAATGTTAAATTCTTAAAGTAAAAGTGACATTCTCTTTTATTTTTCATTTTTATCATTTACTTAATTTTTTAACATTATCATGAAATGACTCAGGATGTTTGAGAGTGGTTTTGCCCTCATTGGATTTCATATGGAGAAAGTAGAATTTTAGATCTCACTCAAAATCCAACAGACTTATTTGTTTTTCAGGATTTCAAGATTGGGGGGATTGCAATGTTTCCATTGGATTTTGTCATGTACTAGGGTATGGAACTTGTATTTAATCAAGAGAACCAAACCCTCTTTGTAGGGGAGACTCCCAATAATCAAGAGCACGTAGGATACTAGGGTATGGAACTTGTATTTAATCAAGAGCACTAAGGTTGTTCGACTATGTAGGAGGAGATTCCCAATCAAGCACGAGACAAGAAATTAGAAATTTCTCGTGGCTGATTTTGGATATTGCTATTTTCATTATGTGATCATTCATGAGTAAATGTGATATAAATTTAGAGACTTATAGTTTATGCATTGACAATTGACAATTTAATCATAATGTAATAAATTAGAATGTATCATATATGCTTTATGATTGCACATATTTCTTAAATGTCCTAACATATATATATTTTGCGTTTCCTAGTTTCCAAAATTTGGACGGGGGGTTCACGTTTCGTACCCGTGCCCGTTTCGGAAACTCGTACCCTTTTCCCCCTTTTGTGCAACTTAGGGCTCGACCTCTTGGCTCCTCCAGGTCCTAATATTCTAGCCTTGCGACCTTTGCAATATAAGAATGCTTGGTCCTTTCCGCCCTCAAAACTCGGTGACGACGATTCTATTGCATTGGGCCTATGGTGGCTTAGTGCCCGACTCCTTTGGTTATCAAGACTCAACCCTGATTGATGCATATGTGCATAGATATGCATAAAGCTTGAACTCGATGGTTTTTAAGGGACTCTTCCCTTAGCACTCGTTATATATATATATATATATATAGGCCTTAGATTATAACCGTCGTTATCCCTCCTAAGCTTATAGGTTATAATCTAAGGCCTAGTGGCCTCATTATTTTCATATAATCATTCAACGAATTAATAGAGGGTGTCTACCTCTTCATACACAGGTCATTTAGACCACTTTGCAAACTCAAGGTAGATACAAGAATGGACCATTCTCGAAGAAAAACATTCAAGAGCATTTCTACATAGGAATTCACATGTCTTATTGTGAGCATGACCAAGTTATTAACATAGTGACCAGATATACCAATAGGTTCAAGCAATTGATTATTCATTAACAAAGATTTCCATCTCTTTGTGTTCATGCAGTCTTAGGTTATGTTAACAGTGTTGGACTTGCCAACATTCAAAGGGGTCTCCCCGATATGTGGTCCCAATTAGATCTCACAGGATAGGAACCCCATCCAGAATACGTCCTGGTTATCATTTTCTTATAGGTTTGCCTTGGCTTTAACTGTCAACAAGAGAGAGGAATGCATATGTGCCTTCGAAAAACAAGTAGGTGTGCCTGGTGAGTGTTCGGTTGTAGGTGTGTCAAGGTTCTTCTACTGCGGAGGGAAAAGAAAGTGAGCCTCTAAGAGAGAGGTAATAGTACCACCCTAGCAGAGACACACATAAACAGGAAAGATTCGTCTAACATCTAGCGGAATAGTCCATAAAGATGCGACGGTCATTGCAACCATTACAACACATTCTCAATATGATAAGCACTAAAATAACCGAAATAGTTCAACTACTTTAGTATAGGTGAAAACAAACATGAATCATAAACATTCATAGAACAATATTACAAATATTCATAATCCATTCATGAAGAACGTGCTGGCCATCAGGCTTCATATATTAAGTAAAAGTTCCAGGACACATGTATACATCGAACACCACTAGCTCCAGTAGTGGAGCGTTGGAGCCACTACTGACTCCCCAAAAGAACTAGCTTGTCTCTCTAATTCCTTGTGGGAGAAGTCGAGGTGAAAAGTCTCGTTTTTGTACAATGAGGGTGTATATATAACAAATGGGGTGATCCTTCACCTCCCTTGTGACTCTTTGACTACCCTCATGATTGTTTGACTCTCCTATGACTTTTCGACTTTTACATGACTCTTTACATTCTGTACATGTCCTTTGGACTTCCACTTTACAATACATTTCAAATGAGAGTCTACAATATTCCACAGAATAATGTGGCGTATGATGACTCATGACATGACATGACACTAATGACATGGAATGCATGATGACATGGCAATGTTAAGACATTCTTACTGCTGCTTGCTTTGTGTCTTCTTGAGAATGATCTCTTTTCCACCTCCATATGGCTTAGACATGAGAAGTATTCAATGTTATCGGGTCTTGAGTTGTTGTCACAAACCAATGTCCCTTTGCTTTTTCCTGATTGATCAACTTGTATCTTCAGCCACAGAGGTGTCTTCTAACATAATCTCCTTCTCCATCTCCCTCTTCATCATTTTGTCATAGCATAATAGAGTACCTGCATCTGCAATTCACTCATGACAAGACGACATGAGTCTTATAAAACCCCTAGTCTAAGACGTTGCATGATGTTCGACTGGTTGAGCTGGAACTAGGTGGCAGGCTGAGGGGGAGGCTCAGTAACTGCGCAATGGCGCATCTCAGGTAGTCAAGGGTAAGGTTTAAGCCCTGAGACTGTGCAATGCGTAGTTCAGGCTTGACTGTGCTTGAGGATTGCACAATTGAGGGATCTGAGGAGCCAGGATGAGGGCTTGATGATTGAAATTGCCCACTGCGCATTACTAGAAGGGCAGGGAGGTTAGATGATTGCGCAATTACGCAGTTCAGGAGCTCAAGGGTTGGGTTTGAGGATTGAGACTGCGTAATGTGTAGTTCAGTCCTGGCTGGAGGGAAGGATTGCGCAGTTTTGGAGCTCAGGGGCTGGGCTTGAGCAATGAGATTGCACAATGTGCAGTTCTAGGAGGCAAGAACTGCGCATTGCGTAGTGCCAAGAGGCAGGGTTGCTACTTGAGGGCTGAGACTACGTAATGCGCAATTCAAGAACGCTGGATGAGGCTAGGTTGCCCAGTCAGGGAGTTGTCCAGTTTTGACTAAGTTTGGGATCCATGAAGCTCATATGAATAGTGACAAGATTTGATTGTGGCCACACACTTAGAACACTCGATGACACAACATAGATCATCCAAAACAGATGAGAAATACGCTGTCCTCAATGCGACAACTTTGCGACAAGCTTACACCAAGTGTGACACGAAAGATACACCTTATGAAGATTGTGACGACGTTTGTGCGATAATGCTTGAAACTTTGGAAATGAGTGCGACACATGTTTACATGGTAAGACCAACTCATTTACGCAAAGATTACCCCTTGAAACCACCAAAACTAGCTTTTGTGCATTGTGCGACACTTGACATGCTAAAAGATGTCACTTTGATATTCTTGCAAATGGGACAAAGAAAATTAGAGAAAACACATGCAATAACTCTTAATGCTTGCGACGACAGTATGCAAAGTCAAAGTAGGCTCTGAAATTTGGGTGTAGGCCAAATTTTTTGAGGGTGTTCCAGCATCGACAATAGGTTACTTTTAGGCTCAAAATATCCACAGGGATGAACCATTCCTTAAAATATTTACACAAGATAATAACATTCCATGCTCATGTAGGAAACAACACTCCTCAACATTAACATGGCAAAGGTTCTACACAATAAAACAAATATGTAATTCTCACAAGCACAAAACATAACAATATACTTATCTTATAATAGATCTAGCAACTGAGAGTGAGACTCTAGCTCTCCACCCAACCAAAGACAAGCTACAACCACTATTACCCCCAAGCCAGGTTCCAGTGCTTGAGGTAGAGTGCATCTGAGGGGAAACCTAAGTTGCACGAAACGGGGAAACGGAAACGAGTTTCCGAAACGAGAAGCGATACAAAACACGACCTCCCCAAATTTTGGAAACGGGGAAACACGAATATATATAATAATATATATATATATATATATATATATATATATATATATATTAAAAATATTTAAAAATTATTATTATATATATGTGCAATCATAAAGCATTAATGATACATTTACATTATATGATTATAATTTATTACATTTAAACATTAAGATTAAATTTACATCACATTTACTCATGAGTCATGAATGATCACATAATGAAAATAAAAATATAGGAAAATCCAAAATCAGCCTTTATTTATATTAGTATATGAGGCTACAAGTACAATAAAGACTATAAGGCTGCAAGAACTATAGAGACAAGTCACAAAAGACTAATCCTCATCATAACAATCCTCATAAAAAATAGAAGCAGCACAATGCTCAACAGTGGATGGTAGTGCTGAAGAAGATGATGCACCAATTCCACTTCCAGATTCGGCCTCAATATTCAGGGCAACAAGAGAGAGATCCAAATTAGGATTTTCTGCATCCACATCCCATTCTTTAGAAGGACCACTGTTGTATTCTGGACCCCTACGAGATGCAAGGCGAAGGTTGGAGTGCACATAAACAAGATCCTCTGCTTTCTGTGAGCCCAACCTATTGCGCTTCACAGAATGAATAAAACCATAAGTGCTCCAATTCCTTTCTGTTGATGAAGAGCTTGCCACTTGTGAAAGAATACGAATGGCAAGGTTTTGCAAATGTACACCATTTTCTCCATGACAAATCCACCACCTAACTGGATTCATGGTGCTTCTCTCCTCCAAAGCTGATATATCTGCATAATCATCTATTCCTGCAGCAAAACTGGCAAATTTCTCCTTTACCTCCCTATGTAGATGAGAAGGAAACATTCTCATAAGGGCTTTTTTCACCCCAGTAGCCACCTCTCTATCCTTATGGGGTGCCTTCCTCTTCCCATTGCTTTTAGCAATAAGCTCCTCATCATAAAATTTGGGGTTCAAAGCATGTGCTAAAGTATGCAATGGTGTATTGAAATTGTTCCACCTATCAACAATGATTTTCTTGATCAAACCAGCAAAATGATCATCAACAAACAAAAGTTGTGGAGACTCCTGCGAAATGATTTCCATAGTTTTCTCAACCATGGAATCCATGCCATCATATGCCTCTCCCAAGAAAGGTTGGTCAGTGTCAGCACTCCGGAGAAGCTCAAATGCAGGGGTTGTGAACTTTAGCAAGAAATCTACCTTGCTCCACCAATCCTCATCAAGGCACAATCTACGCACCATAGATCCCCGCTCTGAATCTGCTTGTCTCCACTCAATCCAAAGTTGACTCACCACCATAGAAACTAATGCATGCTTAACCTCAACAAGGCGGCGCAACATCACGAAGTTTGAGGCATATCTTGTCTCAGCAACTTTTAACAACTCAAATTTGGAGTACTCTCGAAATATGGCCTGAGATTGGTGGTGGTTGGTGATGAATTTGATAATCTCCCTTGCTTCCCTGTGAGTTCCTTTATCCAGGAAACTTTGTTGTCGATCTCCTCTAAGATCAGATTCAAATTATGGACAATACATGGTGTCCAAAAGATGTGGTCATACCTCCCCTCAATAATTAAACCTGCAGCTTTGCAAACCGATGCATTATCCGTGATAACTTGCACCACCTTGTTAGGCCCTATTTGTTCAATAGCTTTTATAATAACATCAGCAATGTACTGTGCATCTTTCACCTCTCCTGAGCAGTCTTCTGCCTTGATAAACATTGCTCCTTTGGGGGAAGTGGCAATGATATTTATCAATGGTCTGCGCCTCATATCTGTCCAACCATCTGAGACTATGGTAACCCCAGAGCTACTCCAGGAAGAACGAATTGGAGCTAAAATGTCCTCCACAAGGTCCTTCTCATTTTTGAGAAGCTGGGTTCTGACTTTCTCACAGTTGGGCCTCTTGTACCCTTGAGGAGCTTTGTTAACTGCCCTTATCATATCTTGCCAGTAAGGAGAGCGAACAACATTGAATGGGATACCACATGCATAAATGCACCTAGCCACTTTGGAATCAGTTTCTTCTCTTGCTTGCACATTCACCAATCTAGCAATTCTGCTATCCTGAACTGAAGGGGATGCCCCTGGGCCTCTGGTATTTTTGGGTGCTGGTTGTTCATGTTGTTGAGTGTGACCAACTCTTCTCTTTCTTGCTTCAGCTACAATCCTTGGCTCAATGTTAGATGGAGCTTGAATAAGCTCATCATGCCTTCTCTTAGTACCATTTGCCTCATCTTGCTCTCTTTGATATGCCCTCCTTGCCAACGGATCTGATGTTTTTGTGCAACCTGAAATCCCCTGTCCTCCTCCATGCAATAGATGCGCCTTCACTCTTGGGTAGGAGCCCTTGTACATATTATTGCAAAGATTGCATCGCCATTCCCATGAGCCACCACCTCCACATCTTTGAAGCTTCGTCACATGCCTCCAAAGAGGATAATATTCAGCCTTTGGGTTGGCCCTAGGGCTTGAACTTGCAGCTGCACTTTGGCTGGAAGCCATTGCTGCAAAAATAAATTAAAAAAACAAATCTATAAATAAAAAAGTTAAATAATAAAAACGTTTTTCATATTTTTGGCTGTATAAACCCTAGAAAAATTGAAGAAATAGTAAGAAAAAACTAAGAAATGAATGTGGCTTACCCAAATTAATTTTCTGTGGCTGAAACTACCCTAAAATGCCAGAAAAGAGGAGAAATATGGCTGTAGCTGAGCCAAATCTGCTGCAAAAATAAATTTAAAAAACAAATCTATAAATAAAAAACGTTTTTCATATTTTTGGCTGCCTAAACCCTAGAAAAATTGAAGAAATAGTAAGAAGAAACTAAAAAAATGAATGTGGCTTACCCAAATTAATTTTCCGTGGCTGAAACTACCCCGAAATGCCAGAAAAGAGAAGAGAAATATGGCTGTAGCTGAGCCAAATCTGCTGCTACTTAAATCTCCTGCTGAAATCTCTTTCTCTTGCTGCTGAAATCTCTTTCTCCTGCTGCTGAAATCTACTTTGCTCACTGCTCAAAACACCCTAGCTGAAACAACTGCCAGTCTCCAAGAGAAACGACTTGCTGAATAGTGTGATGAGAGAATGAGACAAACTGCTCTTTTATAACTTTAGAATAGGCTTCTAGAATTTACTGGAAACCTAAAAAAAATTAAAAAAAAAATAAAAAAAAAAATTAAAAAACAACACATTACAACTGGGAAACGTGGCTTGTACGGCCTGGAAACGCGTTTCCGGCCGTACTGCCACGTTTCCGTTTCGGGAAACGTGGCAGTACGGCTGGAAACGCGTTTCCAGTTTACGCGTTTCCCAGTTTCGTTTCCATTTCCTGCTTGAAACGACCCCTCCCCCCACGTTTCCTGCAACTTAGGGGGAAACTTTAGCTAATATGGACAGCTGAAACAGGATATCACAATGCGGCTCTGCCTTCATCCACCAGCTACACTAGCTTCTGTAGGAATTTACAAGGTAAGTTCCTTAGATAGAACAACAAAGGAGGTGCTCACAAATAGATCACTAATCAGTACACTAGTATTCTTGACGTGGTTAAAACCTTCAAAGAGGGAAACAATGCACTTCAGGCAATTTATTAATGTAAAAGAAAGAAAATTTACATAAGTTTCTCTCATGAACAATCACCTAACAAATGACCCTCCATGCTATTTAAATAGAGATCATGGACCAATCGGGTGTTAAGCCACGTATCAAGTGCTAGTAATACTGAGGAGAGAATGAATCGTCAGATCACTTCATGTCTATAACATATCGTGACTGTCAGATTGTAAGTTACAAGAAGTACATACTAAAGAAACACACTTTACGTAACTAGACCAAGTTATACTTAATTATTTCCTATGTGTCGGAATATCCTAACACCCCCCTTAAGAACAACTTGGGATAGGATTGAAGGATGTACAAAGTTGACACAATAGGAGAAGGAAGGAGGCATTAGAGCCTATCCCCCCTTAGTGACAACTTTTTGAACTCCAACCATAAATCGAAGTTTAGTAAACTTTGCCTCTGTGAGATCCTTTGTAAAGATGTCTACAACTTGATCATCAGTTGAACAATATTGCACTTCAAGAACATGGTCATGAATGAGATTTCTAATGAAGTGCATTTGTAGTTCAATATGTTTGCTACGCTGATGTTGGACTGGGTCTTTTCATAGTTGAATGGCACTTTGATTATCACACCAAAGTGTAGTCGGATGTTGCTGCTGAAAACCAAACTCTGACAGGATCTGACGAAGCCACAAGGCTTCCTTATTAGCTTCAACGACGCCACGATACTCTGTTTCTATTGAAGAAAGAGAAATGACACTTTGTTTCTTGCAAGCCCATGTAATAGTCCAGAACCAAGAATGAAGACATAACCTGCAGTAGACTTCCGATCATCAGGGTCACCAGCCCAATCAGAATCAATGAACCAACCAATAGAGGAGATGGTTCTGCGCTGTAATGAATCCCAAACTGAACTGTACCTCGAACATAACGAAGTATTCTTTTCGCTGCTTTCCAATGACTTTCATGTGGGTTTTGCATAAACCGAGCAACAAGGCCAACAACAAAGGAAAGGACAAGATGGGTATGGGTCAGATACAAAAGTTTTCAAACAAGCTGATGGTATAAGGTAACATCAACTGAAGGGGAAGTACAAGTGACTGAAAGTTTGGCTCCAGATTGAAAGGGAGAAGGGGCTAGCTTATAGTCGTTCATGTGAAAGTGGCGTAGAAGATCACATACATACTTGGCTAGGAAAGGGAAATACCTTCTTTGGATTGCAAGACTTGAAGACCAAGAAAATAATGCAAGTGTCCTAAGTCTATCATTTCAAATTGCTTTTTAAGGCTGGACTTCACATGGTTTATAAGGTTGGGTTCATTACCAGTAAGGATAATATCATCAACATATAAAGAACAAGAATGATAAGAGACTTACCCACTTTTTGGTGTAGACTGTATTGTCAGAATGACACCTAGAAAAACCAGTATCTAAAAGAAAGCTATCCATTTTGGCATACCAAGCCCGAGGGGCTTGCTTGAGACCATAAAGGGATTTCTTAAGCTGACATACAAGGCTGGAGTCTTTGTATAAAGCTACGAGGCTGTTCCATATGTATTTCTTCATGCAAGTTCCCATGCAAGAAGGCAAATTTAACATCCATATGTTGGACTTCCCGTTTGAAAGAGGCAACAAGGGAAAGAACAAGGTGGATAGAGTTCATTTTGGCAACATGGGAGAAGTTTTCAGTATAGTCAATGCCTTCAAACCCATTTTCATCTAACAAGTTTTCGTCCCTTTGGAAGAGGAACAAGGTTCCATGTATCATTTGCCAATAATGAACGATATTCTTCATTCATAGCTGCATCCCAATCTGGATGGCCTGAAGCTTCTGCAAAGGTGTTAGGATCATAATTTGTTGAAGCTTGAGCCAGTAAAGAAGAGGCTCTATCGAACTAAGAACGTGTACGACGTTGATCTATAGGATCACCTGCAAGAGCACCTGTTGCATCCCGAGTAGTGCGAACCCATTTTGGAAGCTGAGGAGCTGAAGGAGGATCCTGAGAAGGTGGGGGAGGATTGTCATCTGTGCTGTCATCATGTGAAGAAGGAATAGTTTTAGAAGTAGAAGGGATAGAGAGAGGTGGCACATCTGCCGAACTAGGCTCGTAGGTCGATATATTTTTAGCAAACTTTACATCTTTTCTAATGATGACATTTTTGGATTTAGGTTGAAGAAGTCTATATCCTTTGACATCTTTAGAATATCTAACAAAAATACATTTTTCACTCTTAGGTTCTAAGGCTTTATGTTTCTCATCTGTAATATGGGCCCATGCTTCGCTTCCAAAAACACGAAAGTGACTTACATCTGGTTTAATTGAGCTCCATGCTTCTTCTGGAGTAATATTCTTTAAAACCTTAGTAGGAGTGCGATTTACTATGGAATTTGCAAAGTTAATTGCTTCTGCCCAAAAATTAAGACTAAGTCCTTTAGATTGAAGCATACAATTAGCCATTTCCTTGAAGGTGCGATTCTTCCTTTCAACGACACCATTTTGTTGTGGAGTATATGGAATAGTATGTTGCAATTGAATTCCATGCTTAATACAAAATTTGATGAATTTGTTGTTAACATATTCTTCGCCATTATCAGATCTTAGCTTAAGAATTTGATGTCGAGATTGTTTCTCAACAAAGGCCTTAAAGGCTAAGAACATGTTAAAGACTTCACTCTTGAGTTTTAAGAAGTATACCCACGTGTGTTTGGAGAAATCATCAATGAAAGTTAAGAAATACTTGTAGCCATAGAATGAAACAACTGGAAGTGGACCACATAAATCACTATGCACAAGCTATAAAGGGGTTGAGGCGTGCCAAGAGGCACGTTTTTCAAAACTATCCTGATGATGTTTTCCGAGTACACATCCGGAACAAACACCATCTTTGCAAGATACTATAGCAAGACCTGTCACCATATTTTCTTTACATAGATTTTGAAGGGAGCGATAGTTTAAGTGACCAAATCGCTCATGCCAAAGTTTCTCACTTCATCATTATGAGCAACAAATACCGAGGGAAGAGTTGATGACCCAAAGTTGTTAAACTTATATAACCTTGTAGAATCATCAACAATGCCAATAGCTAAAATCTGTCTAGGATCTCTTAGGTACTTAATTACAACATCATGAGGTGAAAATTCAATGGTTTTACCTTCACCTGAATGAGTTATCTGATATACAAATAGAAGGTTGCAGGATAAGGTAGGAATACATAATACATTATTAAATTGACCATTGTTTAGATCAATTGTTCCAGTCTCTACAACATTAAGAGATCTATCATCATTGACATATATATTTTTGGTGTTACAATCATTTAAAGAAGAAAACATGGCTTTGTTTTTGGCCATGTGATAAGAAGCTCCAGAATCAATGAGCCACTCATGAGAATGAGAAGAAGAAGATACATTTAGTGCATAACCAAATCGAGATGCTTGACAACCACATGCAAAAAATGCTATTCCTTAAGATGAAGTTGAAGTTGAAGAGTGCTCCAAATGGATGTTATGCTTCTTCATTGCTGCTTCCAAGGCTTCCATCTTCTTAAAGCATTTGGATTCTAAGTGGCCATCATGATTACAAGAGTTGCAATGTCTATCAGTCTTCTTCCTTTTGTTTTTAGTTGTCTTATCATTTTTTTGAGTTGATTTTTCATTGTGAGACTGGAATTTCTTAGGACCCTTGTTTGGTTAAGGACCATTCTTTTTAGGATGCTATTTCTTAAGATTCTTTGAACTTGGTTGCTACTGGGCTGCTAAGGCTTTCTTAGAAGAGTTTCCAGTATTAAAAAGACCAAGATGTAAGAGTTTTTCTTCCTCTCTTATTAAAGTATCACAAAAGGCATCAAAAGAGGGGGACTTATAGGCTTGTTCTTGAGAAATAAAGTATTTTGTAGTAGAATGGAAGGTGAAAACAAACACAGAGTAGGCTGCTCATAATTTAGTAAGAATAGAATAGATAAGGCTATACCATCTTCTTTCTTAGCCTTAACACCTCCTCTGTGCCTCTCGCACTGCTGCAGCCCCCTCTGCGCTGCTTGTGACTATTGCACATTAGCACTCTCTGTCGCTTCATCCGCATCCTTTTCTACCGACATCCGCCAGTCCTACTACTCTCTCTTCGGGGTTCCCGTAGCAAGGTATAATCCAAGAGTTTGGGTGCGTCAAGGATTCTGCCCCTCATCGCCTATAGTCCTCCTAACTACAGCTCGATGTCTCCCCACCTCTTCTCTAGAGGTACATGAGAACTCATGGTACAATCATCATTCTCCTTTACCTCCTTTTTCGGCTTCGCTGGCGCTGCCTTGGAGTCAGACGCCTCTCCCTTATTCTTCTTCCTCAGACACTGGTTCGCGTAATGACCCAGTTCCCCACAGTTGAAACACTTAATCTTGGAGAGGTCCTTTTTCTTCCTCTTCTCCTGCTTCCCTGTAGATGCTAGAGCTGCATCCTCTTCCTCTTCCTCTTCCTTCTTGATCCAGACTCCTTTGCTCCTACTTCCCATCTTCGACAACCTTCTGATCTCTTCTTGGTGAAGAGCCGCGCACAATTCTTCCTAATCTGGAAGATTCACCCTGCCTAGAAGGCTCTGGACGAATGCCTCCCACTCCTCGGAGACTGCCTTTAGAGTGGTTTTCACCATCAACTCTTGACCCGGCGTGGCCCCTATGGAAGTCAGTTGGTCCCGGATCTCCTTCAATCTACCGAGGAAGTGATCTATGTGCTCCCCCTTTTGCATCTGGTATGACTGCATCTAATTCTCAAGTAGCATCTTCCTCTACAAGGAAGTATGCTGGTACAATGTCTTCAAGGTGTCCCACATTTCCTTTGCCGTCTCCTTCTCGGCAATATGCTGGACCACGTGATCCTTGACCCCATCAAGGATGATGCATTTCGCCTTGGCCATTGCCTCCTCGTACTTTTCATTATCAGTCGGGTCAACTGGGATAGCCACTGTTCTCAAGGCGAAGGCCTTGATGCGATGTCTATTTAGAATGGACAGGATCCTGGCCTTCCAGACCACAAAGTTGGATGCCTTGTCCAGCCTGTCCTGATCTCTTAGTCCATTCATGGCCATCTCTTTGCTCTTTCTTTCGACTACTCTGAGTCTCTACTGCCCTCTAGAAGTTCTCTCTTCGACTCCTCCTAAGTCTCTACTTTCCATCTGGAAGTTCTCTCCTAGACTCCTTCAAGTCTCTATTTCCCTCCTGGAAATTTGCCTGCCAACTGTCGAGTCGCACCTCTTTGATCTCCTATGCACCTGCAATACTGATCTGGATTTCTTGGCTAGAAACCCGCCTAGGTAGTGACTCCCTCCACCTTGGTTTTGCCCTGTTAGGTATTGTTTTGTCTCGAGAGCAACAACATCCCACCAGCGTCACTCCCCGCAAACTGCCCACAGCTTCCTAAGCCCCAGCAATCAAAGGACTGAGCCTCTAAGCTTGGCGCAATCCCGACACTGGCTGAAATGCTTCTCTAGCCAATTGCGTCAACCTTCCTGGTCTCTGCATGGCTCTTCGTGAGCCTTTTCTACCCTCCGCAACCTCTGCGCTGGCCTCTCTCTGGCCCGAACTAATGACGTAGTCCCTCTGCGTCAACCCTTCTCTGCCGCTTTCTGCTAGGAACAACTTCGATCACTCGGGACAGTTGTTTCTGCTGCAAATGCTCTGATTCCGCTGGTGCCTTCAACTCTCTTGTGATCTGCAACCACGCCTTGATACCGTGTTGAAATTTCTAAGTCTAACCCGTTAGAAATTTTATTTGTATTCTCTGGTTTATTTCTCCTACTTGTTATTTACGAAAAAATTATTTAAACATATAAATATCGAAATAAGCACAATATAGTCTCAACTATCTATAGATCAATAGCTGAAAGAAATAACAAACACGCAAGTGACACCGTTATTTTTGGACAACTTGTCCCCGAAAAAACCCAACTTGGGAAAACTGGTGGAGCAATTATGAGGGTTATTTTATTATGCAGTCTATCTAAGTACAACTGGGTACCAAACCGGCTCACTCGACAGAGAAAATAATCCGACAACAATACCTCTCTATTCGGAAGCAAATATTTAGAAAATCTGCCCCACGAAACCTTCTCCGGCACTGCTGAAACACTGCGTCAACCCTCCTGGCCTCTGCGTCAACTCTTTGAGGCTCTGCCCAGCCTCTCTAGCTCTTTGCGTCACTCCAGTAGCCTCTGCGTGGATGACGCAAGCCCTCCTGGTCTTTGCGCTATCTCTGTTAGCCTTTGTGTGGCTCCCTCTGGTTTCTGCGTCTGCCTCTCTGCCTCTGCGCTGGTCTTCCGACAATATATCTGCCTCTTTGTTTGATACTCATTGCCCCTCACTGCAAACTGATCACTGATTCAACTTCTCTTAGCAAACCTCGCTCTAGAAAATCGAATGACTGATCACTCTAGTGTGTTCTCCAACTGATCCTCAAGCCTCTTCTTATATTTTTCCTGTTGGTCCTTCAACGGCCGAGATTACATTTCTAATCAATGGCTAAGATTAGATTTGGCTTGATCCATGTCATTTAGAACCTTATAACCTAATTTTATATTAATACCCATTAATATTTTATTTTTCCTAAGTTTAGACTTAGGAACTCCATTAAAAATATTAATTATTTTAATATCTCTTTAACCGTGTAGAATCTGCCAAAACCATTTCTGAGTGTTGGATATCTCATGTGCTTAAGCCTCTCCACTGTGCTTAAGCCTCTCCACCAATTTTCATGGCTAGAACACATTCGATGCTACCCCAAATCAACACAGAGTAAGCTACAACATACTAGGCATTACAAGTGGATGGGGTTTTTACAACAGTTTCATTTGGTGATCAAGTATAAGAATGGCAACACAAACAAGTTGGCCAATATGCTTTCAAGGCGACCCACATCAAAGATTACAGCATTTGTGATTCTTATGCACATGGAGCCATTCACCCATTGATGCATACAAAGAGGCATATTTAGAAGATGAGGACTTCAAGGAGGTATATCAATAGTTGCAGAGTCAGAGTCATGTTCACGATGGCAACAACACCATTGACTAACATCTACAGGATGTCTTACTATACAGGTTGGATAAGCTATGTGTTCCTAAAGGTGAAAGTTTGCAGTTGATTAGAGAGGCTCACACCTCCAAGATTGTAGGGCACTTTGGTCTAGGGAAGACCTTGGCTAACTTGTAGAGGTATGTGTATTGACCCAAGATGCAAGACCAGATAGCTAGGTTCATAAGAGGATGCATGCTTTGTTGTACCAGCAAGCCTAGCAACAGGAAACCGGGTTTGTATCATTCCTTACTGGTACCTACTTGTCCTTGGGAAAGCATTTCCATGGTCTTTGTGGGAGGTTTACTGATGACCAGGAAGGGACATGATTCAACAAGATGTGTGTTCTGATGCCCTGTAAAAAGACCATCAACGAACAAGAAGCAACAAACTTGTTCTTTAGACAGGTCTAGGTGCACTTTGGGATACCAAGGAGCATCATTTTAGATGGGCACAATTTCTTAGTGCATTACATTGTGGGAGAAGATGGAAACAAAGTTAAAGAGATCTACAACATTCCTTCCACAGATAGATGGGTAGACAGAAGTAGTCAACAAGGCTTTGGTGCAACATCTGAGGGGATACAACCAAAAGCATCTGAAGGCCTGGGATGAAAATCTGGTATATATACAACATTCTTATAATAGAGCAATCCACACTTCTACAGGAAAGTTTGCATTTGAGACTTGTTTTGGATATTTGCCACCTTCACCTTTGGATATTGCATATGGGCAACAAGGAGGAGTAAGGGAAGATCTTATAGGAGATGCTTTGAGCGCTGAAAAATTTATATAGAAGATCAGGCAGATCCATTTATAGGTACAGGAAACACTACGGAAGTCGCAGGAGAAGTATAAGGCTAGGTATGATCGGCACAGAACAAATAAATACTTCAAGGTGGGAGACAAAATATGACTATAGTTGAACAAGGGAAGGCTGCAGGGGCTTGGTAAGAAAATCAAGGCTCTAAGGTATGGTCCCTTTGAGACATTAGAAAAGGTGGGTGATAATGCCTATCGACTCAATTTACCACCATATATGCGCATTTACTTAGTTGTGAATATAGAGAATTTGAAACTCTATGAGCCTTCCATGCTAGATCAGGGAGAGGAACATGTCCTACCTTCTATGGTGGATTTGGCACCAGATGCTCTGGAAAAATTGACAAAAGATATAGTTTTGCAGAAGAGGTCCATGACTACAAGATAGGGGCAGCATGACCTTTTGCAAATTGGGTTGAAGGGACAACTTCCAAGCAAAGCTAAATGGTACACTAGAGAGAAGGTGGAGGAAAAATCTCCTCACCTCATTCAGTAAAAGCTGTTGAGGACTAAAAGCCTCTCAAAATGGGGAGGTGTGATCCAAATTGGATCATTATATTGTTTTTCATCCATCTCGATGCATTTGGAGTGGAAAAAGTGGAGGAATCAACTCACGGACTGTTTTTCCCAGCGGGACCCAGCTTGGCGAAACAAGGTTTGAAACCTTTTGGGAGCATTTTGAGGCATCAAACGATGTTTTTGGGGGGTAAAACTTTGGCGCATGAGTGCAACACCTTTTCATTCTATTCTACACACAAAGACCTTTCCAATGGAGCAAGAGGCACGTCAATCGGAGTATGTATGCAAAAGTTATGCCACTCAAAAGTTGACTTTCCTGTTTTCACACCTATAGTTCGGGAGGATGCTGCATCCGCCCCCATTATTCAGGGAAAAGGGGCTAGCCACATGTTTGTGATGTAAAATACTCTAGAAGAGTCTATTTTGTAACTATAATTAAGAGTTGATGTGGTCAAGCTTAATCACTAAGAGGCTATCGGGTTGTGTTATAATCGGGCCACTAGTAGGAAGAGGCATTCCATTATTTTGAGAGCGTTTTATGCCATAGCTGAGCAAAGATAGTCAAGAGAGATAGGAGGTAGAGCACACAGAGAGGATCTATGCATTGTAGCAGCCTATAGGCCACAATCATTACTTCTTTGTACCTGCAACCATATTTCCAGAGAGAGAAAGAGAGCAAAGCGACCTCACCTTCCAGCTGGGTTTTCTCCCAAAAGGGTTTTCCAGAGAGCAGATCTTGTGTCTTATGTGTGTGTGAGCTTATTTTTTTGTTCTCTACTTTTCTGCATAATTTATATTCACATGCATGCATTAATTACAGTTAAATCCACAGATCTTGAAGTTTAATAAACTATAATAGTGTAGAATTTTAAGAGTTTTAATATAATATTATTAGATATGTTGTGACGAACTGTCCAGTGGAATATCCATGGCAGTTTATGGATCAATATGTTAACCAGGGGATGTCACAGTTCCCCCCCCGGGGTGGAACACTGTCCTCGATGATCAATAACCATATACAACGAAAACATGCTTTAGACCAAGCATTGCCAGTGTGGAGCTTTATATACACAACCCTGTACACCATTTACAACGTATTTACATTTGCTTTACTCAACAAATAAGAAAAGATATGTTGCCTGCATCTGGTCAACCATTTCCCATGTGGCTTCCTTAGGCTGAGTGTGCCTCCACTACACCTTGACTTGTTTTATTACTCCATTTTGGAGCGTGAACTACCTCCGATCTAATTTGCATAGAAGTTATGTTTGGAATTTTCCCTCTAGTTCTACCTGTAACACGGACTAATCAATTACATGATCAACATCCTACACATATATTTTAGTTAATGAAACATGAAAGAGATCATGAACTGTAATTGTTGGAGGCAGGGCCAGTCGATAGGCCACTAGCCCTATCCTTTCGAGCACTTAAAATGTCCTACAAACCCGTGGTGCCAACTTGGCACATGACTCAAATTTCAAGGAGCTCTTTTTGGTTCTAACACGCAGGAAAACATGTTGCCCAACTTGAAATTCCTTGTGAACCCTATGCTGGTTCGCATAACTCTTTTGCTTGCCTAATGCCACTTTTAAATTTCTTTTGATGGTTTGCATTTCTTGCTCCATGTCCTTTAGCATATCAAGCCCATTAAGGACCCTGTTTAGTGGATCGTTCTAGTTGATATGAGCAATGTTGCACGAAACGTCCCCCCATAGGGTTCTAGTCCTGGAACCACGTCCCATACGGATCTGTGAGGGATCTGCCGACAGAACCTCGATTCAGAAATCTGGAATCGCTGATTATGCGGAATAAGATGGTTCCTAGAAATTCGGAACAGTGCCGACCCATTTCGTGGTTCCAAATTTCTGAAATACGGTTCCATCGACAGATCCGCCTCAGATCCGTAGCAAATTTGGCACGGATTTGGGCAGATCTCGAGCGGTTCCAAAGCTTAACAGATGGTTCCATATTGGCCGACCCATAAATCATTTTTTATTTTATTTTATTTTTCTTTAACTTGAGTTGGGGTTGGGTTTAAAGGTGAGTTAGGGATATAATAGATGGGGATAAAGTTCATTTCCCCCTCTCATTTCCTCACTCTTGTATTTTTGGAGTGCTTGGAGAAGAGAAGAGAAGAGAAGAGGCTTAAGGAGACCTTGGAGGAGTGTATAAGGAGGAGGTAGGAGCAGTGAAGGAGGAGGAACTTGGAGGAGTAAAGAAGGGCTTCCATCTACAAGAGCTAAATAGGTAAGTGCAAACCCCAAATTCCCTCGTTTTTATGTCATTGTTGTTTGTTTTTTTTCTCCTCTCTCTCCTACTCTTTCCCATCTACAAGAGCTAAATAGGTAAGTGCAAACCCTAAACTCCCTCGTTTTTCTGTCATTGTTATTTGTATTTTTTCTCCTCTCTCTCCTACTCTTTCCCATTCTTTCTTCTTCGTCATTTGTCCATTAATATTCATGTTCCAAAATGGTGTTCTTTTGGCTTCTATATATTATTCCAATTTTGGTTTTCATGATGGTAACGGGGGGTAGGAATAGAAGGGAAGAAGAACAAGAGGATAGTGGTCCCCATATGAGTGACCCAATGTATGATGAGGAGGAAGGGTTTGAAGAGGAAGGGGATGGAGAAGACACTGAAATGCAAGAGGGGGACTGCATTGACACCCTTGTGGAATTATGTGACCAAACTTGAAGGGGGAAAAGGTGGTGGAAGCTACAAGTTTTTGTGCCATCATGGTTGTCATGGAGGAGAACCATATAGTGTTTCATATACTCGTGTGAGGAGGCATTTTTATGGGGTGTTGGAAAGTGATGACGAAAAATGTGTTGGGGGATAGCAATTTTCCCCATGGTTTCAACTTAACAAAGAAGAAAATACATCCAAACAGAGGAGGTTGCACAACAGAAAATCAAGAATCAAAAAATCGTTCTGAATCAAGTGCAACCTCTAGATTTAGTAGCTCATATCTTCATGGTACTTTTGCAACCTCTGGGAGTAGAAGAACAATAGGGGATTTCCTGAATGTTGCTGGGAGGGATGATGTGGATGGAAAGATAGTGCGATTTCTTTGTGCTTGCAGTGTACCATTCAATGTGCTTCGCTCTCCCTATTGGCATGATATGTTAAAGGGCATCAATGAAGCCCCAAAAGGATACACGAACCCCAAGTATGAGAAAGCTAGAACAATGTTATTAGAAAGAGAAAAAGCAAAGGTTCAAAGAGCTTTGACATGTTTTACAAATGAGTGGGTGGATTGTGGGGTATCCATTGTATCAGATGGGTGGAAAAATGTTAGAAACCAACATTTGATAAATGTTCTTGGTGTTTCTGCTAGTGGTGTAGTGTTTATTGCATGTCGTGACTCCTCCTCCATTTGTGCAACTTCCCAAAACATTGTAGATCTCCTATTGCAATCAATCAAAGATGTTGGTCCTGATAATGTGGTTCAAGTGATCACTGATAGTGCAGCAAATTGTAAGGCAGCAAGAAAAATTATTGAGCGTACTCATCCACACATCTTTTGGTCTGGGTGCTTGGTAAACACATTGAACTTTTTGATGCATGATATTGTGAAGCATAAAGAATGTGGATAGATTAATGAGCTTTACAAGAGAGGGAAGCAACTCATTAAATTTATCACAAGGCATACAAGGGTAAACTACTTTTATGGCACTTACTCCAAGTTGCAGTTGCTTAAACTTGCGAAAACAAGATTTGCAAGTTATTACGTCAACTTTAGGCAGCTAGTGAAGGTGAGACAAGCTTTAACTAATATGGTGACCTCTGAATCATGGGATGACATTAACATTGATAGAGATGGTGCTAATGTAGCCAAGGACACTATTCTCGACAGTTACTTTCGGTCACAAATTATATATGTTTTCCAATTCACCAAACCAATTTATTACATGATCAAGTTTGCAGATTCAGATCGGCTCATAATTGCGGAGGTGTATGAGCAAATGGATAGCATGTTGGGCAGATTAAAGACATTGTTAAGCCTAGAGATATCACCTTGTACAATTATATTTGTGCAGAGGTGGAAAAATGATGGGATATGCTAAACATTCCATTGATGCCTTAGCATATGTTCTAACACCTAAGTACTATCACCCATCATGGATTTCAACACCAATACCTGGGGGGGAGCAAGAGAAAACCACACCTAGATGCAAAGTTCTATCTGGTTATATGAAAGCATTGGATAAATTAGTCCCTGATGAGGAGTCTGCCATGGTACAGAAACATTTGAGCAACTATACACTTAGCACTGGTCCATTTGGGAGCATGCATGCAAATAAAGATCGAGAGAATTTATCTTCTCTTGAGTGGTGGAACATGCATGGAGGTGCTACTCCACTTTTACAAACTTTGGCATTGCAGGTGCTATCACAGGTGGTAAACACTTCTTTTGCAGAGAGGTGTTGGAGCTCTTATTCTTTCATCCGCAGTGTTAAAAGGAACATGTTAAATTTAGACTGGTCATGGAGCTTAGTTTATGTTCACTACAACTTGCGATTGTTGTCCCATTACTGTGATGATGCAAAGACTAATAAAGACCTTAAGGTTTGGGACAAAATTCCATAGGATCCCAATTTGGAGGATGGAGTGTTGCGATTAGAGAAATTGGCAGATACTCTTATCCAGGATGATGATGTTTGAGTTGAGATGCCACCCGCATCCGGTCCCTTGGTTCCTAGGTTCCATGCTTCAATACCAACAGTAGAGGCTTCATCTTGATTCGTTCCACTGTCACAACTTCTAGAGCCACCATCTTCACCATCTTCTTCATTGCCACCACATGGAAGTTCACGTATTGTTCATGGTGGAAGGAGGGGAGATTTGTAGATATATTCATAGTTTGCTACTTTTGTCATAGATTAGACTTGTAGTCTTGTTGTGAATTTGAACTTTCTTGTCTTACTCTTCCTAGTTCAGTGTGTACTTGAGTCTTGGTGGTGAGTGGCCTATTTTGTAAACATTATTATCTCAATTTTGGACATGACTCATGTTGATAGTTGATCACTCGCTAGATAAGTTACTTGAATGTTTGATGATTTTATCTTTTAAATGTTTTATGTTTTATGATATGTTTAAAATTTTGATGTATGTCTGTAATTTCTAGAATCTAGATGGTTGACGCTCGAATAATTAATCATTGATGTACAATGGAATCATAGATGCCATATCTATCTTGATTTATGTAAAAATTTGCATGTTTTCATGTCTTCTACAACTAATTTGGTATTTTGGATGTTTTTTTTGAATATAAATGCAAACATATATATATATATATATATATATATATGGTAGACGCTTCACTTCCTAGATTTTTGGGAAATGACACTTTCGCGTCCCCGCTTCCAAAAAACGTCCCCGCTTCCAAAAAAACGTCCCTGCTTCCAAAAAAATGTCCCTGCTTTATCCCCGCTTAGTGCAACATTGGATAGGAGTGTTACAACTGCCATAAAGAGCTTCAAATGGGCTCATTCTCAGTGATTCTTAATATCCATTAGTGTATGCAAACTCCATATGTGGAAGATATTGTTCCCACTTCTTTGACTAGTGCATTACATACATCCTTAGTATGTCCTCAAGAATTCTGTTTGTTCTCTCTATTTTCCCATCAGTTTGAGGATGATATGCTATGCTAAATGCCCACTCAGTTCCCAATCCTGCAAATAGTTCTCTCCAGAACTTTGAAGTGAGCTTGGCATCTCTATCTGAGATAATCTTCGTGGTAACTCCATGCAATCTCAGAGTATTCTTAATGAAGATTTGAGTTACCTCATTGGTTGAATTTGTAGACTTAACAACCACAAAGGGAGCCACTTTGCTCAACTTATCAATCATTACCATGATTGCGTCATTTTGTTTAGAAGTCTTTGGTAGCCCTATGATAAAATCCATAGAAAATTACTTCCCACTTCCATTCCGAGATGGGAATGGGCTGCAATAAACTAGTTGGGTGCTTGTTGGCACTTTATACACTTGGAGATGAAATATGCCACCTCCTTTGTTAGATCAGGCCAGAAATATAATTTCTTGATACCTGTTAGCGTCTTTTCGTAACTTGGTGTAATATCCCCAATTTTGATTTTTCATTTGAGGAGATTAACATAATTTATTGGGGAAGGTGCTAGTCATAGCAAGATTTTGTAGTTTGAGTTTTGGAGACGATTTCAGCTTGAGGAGCTTAGGTGGAAAATGCAAGATTGAAGCCCATTGGTAGGTGGGTGCCACGAGAGAATTCAATCAAGAGGGGTGCGCACTTGTGGAGGAAGAGAGAGAAAAAGGGAATGTGCACTTGGGGAGCAAGAGAGAGAAAAAGAAAGGGGGCGAACTAGTGGAGTGCAGGGGTCACCAAGGGAGAGAGAGGCCAACAATTATAAATAGAGCAAGGAGGCTCTCATTTGGGGCATCTTGGATCATTTTATCTTTCATCACTAGTTCTCTTGAGATGCTAAGCCAAGAAAAGACAACCCATGTTGTTTAGCACAAGGATTTCTTGAGTGAGAATTCCACACTACCTTCGGTGAACTTCGAGTGTCACCCTAGGAGAGCAGAAAGGAGTCCATTCAGGACTTTTGCAGAAGCTTAATTGCAGAGCACACTTCAGCTGGTGTGTGCTACAAAGGGCGTAGAAGAAGAATTCGTGGAGCTTATTGGAACCAATTTAGTGAGTTCTTCGGATTAGGATTTTGTCAGGAGATTTCTTTGATTTGGAGGGTGGTTTGGGAGCATTCTTGGGTGATGAAGTGAAGTGAGTTTTGGGGGATGAATTTCTCCCCTATAGATAGGGTGCAGGTGTTCTGGGAGAGACGTTGCGCAGGGGTAAAAGTAAGAGGAAAAGTGGAAGTCTAGGCTAGGAGAAAGAGGCGAGCTTCGGATGAGAATTTAGCTAGAGTTGGGAGAAATTTCTAGTGGTGGATTTGGACTTAATTCAGCAGTATCAAGACTTTGGGGCATTTTCTGGTTATATTGGCCAATTCACACTTATTGAGGGTCACCGAGGAGCGGTGGATTCAACCCAAATCCTTTTTGGGTTTTTGTGGGTTTAGTGAGAGGAGGCTAGGATTAATTTTGCAGAATTTTCTGAGCACTTCTGATGGCAGACATCCTAGTTCCATCCAGCTCGTAGCACCATAAATTGTTGGAGGGCGCTTCTCACTTTGGGAGCATTTCCACCACTTGGGTTCATGAGATATTTTTGGGTTTTGCTGGGTATCTAGTGAGGAGGTCTCCCATAGAGTTGCAACACATTCTAAGCATTCTTCAGGGAATATATTCCAGTTCCATTTTGTAGCCAGCAACAAATTGTTCTGGGCAAGGCACAGTTTTTGGTGGAGGACCTCTTTGACACTCGAGCATTGTACTCTCACCTGGTTTTTGCATAGCTTGTAGTAGCAAGCCCATGTTTTATCTTTCTTATCATTTGATCTACTTAGTTCTCCACATTAATAAAATGGCTCAAATATTCGCCCTATTTCTTATGTTTTATTGACTGGTGCATGCGTAGTAAAATTTATTTGCTATAACCTAGTTCATGTATCTAATATTTGTTGTATATTTCATTTTGGAATATTACAATGGTATTAGAGCATGATCTTGGCCGACTATGGGAGTAGCCAGCAAGATCATGGAAGATTTGGGCATGTATGCATTGTAATGGGTGAAACCATAGACAAATCCATGGCTCAAGCATTGTTGCAGGGAATGCCCCCCCCCCCCCAACCCACAAAGATCAGGAGGCGGAATGCGTCTCGTATGGATCTGCCATCGATCCTTAGGCGGAACCACATATCCGAAAATTGGATCTGCAGTTCCGCCATTTTTTGGCAACTCCTAGAAATTCGGATCTGCGGGGGCCTGATTTGCGGTTCTTGCTGCTTGATCTACGGATCCAGAAAGGATCGGGTGCGGATCCATGGAGGTTCGAGCGTGTATTTGCCGCAAATCCAAGAAAAGGTGGACGATTCACATTGTTCCGCGGGTTTTTTTTTTTGTTTTTGGAAAATTCAAATTGTTATGTGATGAACTAAGCTTTCCGAATACTCCCAAGGGTGCCCCTTGATGCTCCCTAGACGCATTTTAGATGCTCACTAATGGTAATGTTAAATTCTTAAATTAAAAGTGACTTTCTCCTTTATCTTTCATTTCCATCTTTTTGCTTAAATTTTTAACATTACGATGAAATGACTCAGGATGTTTGAGACTGGTTCCAACCCCATCAGACTTCATATGGAGAAAACATAATTTCATATCCCATTCAAAATTCAACAGACTTAACAATTTTCAGCATCAATGGGATTGACATTTAATTAAGAGCTTCGAGCCTTATATGTACCCTAGTGATGGTGTTGTTGATTGTTGAATTCCTTTGTCATGGCGTTAGCAAAAATGTACCTTTCACTCAAGTCAAAATCATTGATCAGGCATGTTAAGCTTTCTTGACCATATTATAAGGCTTGGATTAGGTTGTTTGATCAAAATTGGGCAATGTTGATTAATATCCCTAGAGAATCGAAGTAGAGGCAGAGGCTAGACAAGACAAGAGGAATCTAGATTCTAGATGGTTGATGTTGGAATAATTAATCATTGATGTACAATGGATGCCATATCTATCTTGATTTATGTAAAAATATGCATGTTTTCATGTCTTCAACTAATTTGGTATTTTGGATTTTTTTTTTGAATATAAATGAAAAAGTATACATATATATATATACATATATATATATGTACATATATATATATATATATGTATATATATATATATATACATATGTATATATATGTACATATATATACATATGTATATATATGTACATATATATACATATATATATATATATATATATATATATATATATATACACACACAGTAGACGCTTCGCTTCCTAGATTTTTGGGAAATGATGCTACCACAGATCCGCTTCCAAAAAACGTCCTCGCTTCGTGCAACATTAGGCTCAAGGGAGAGTGAGTATCCATGGACTCTAGGAGGGAGTCAACTGAAACAATGAGAAACCAAAAGAATTATGGGCCCAGTTGAGTAGAATTGAGGGAATAAACCAAATCCATCTCCATTTCTATGACACAGACCTTAGAGATAAGCATGCCATGGGGGTGAAGCCATCCATATCACATAGGGGAGATCAACCCAAGCAGGGCGTACAAAAGATGGTGGGAAAAATAACCCTTACCCACTTTGATGGTTCAACTAGGAGTTTTGTCAGAAAATTGGTGCAGGAATTGGACACATACTTTCGACTAAACCCCATGAGAGAGGTGGATGCAATTAGACATGCCACTTTGCACTTGGATGGAGATGCTATGGAGTGGTGCTACCAAGGGCTTATCCCTTTGGGACATGCACGTATCACATCCTACATACAGTTCACACGGAGGCTCATAGAGAAATTTGACTAGAAGGGCACCAGACCGCCTCAGAGGGAGTGGATAGGACAGGGTCAGTTAGAGGGTGAGGTCAGGAGGCGTTTCTGTTGGTGGAGACCTGGCGATAGATATCAGAAGCGTCAAGAGGAGGTTGAGCATGAGGACATGTAGGATGGTGAGGAGCACATCGATATGCCCAGTGTGGCACAGGAATCATCATTGTCGGAGACCTCTTTGGCAACAACAATTGACACCTTGGTGGAGGGAGTAGAGCATACACCCTTAAAGCCATCGGTTTATGAGCTACTTAAGGTTGTGTCCAAGTTTTTAGGTGAAAGTAGCCCACAATTGATTGATGAGGTGCTTGATAAGTGTCACTGTGTAGTTGGTGGATGTGTACTAATGGAATGGAGCCACGTGGCCCAATGAGAGGGCGCCACGTGGCCCAATCCAAGGAGGCTAAGTGGCCTTGTTCTACGGCTCAAAAATTTGGATTAGAGGTCCAACGGATTCGACCTCCTGACCCGCCGACTAAAACTTCTTTGCCTTACCGTTCGGGCAACATTAGTTGTTGTGATATGATAGGCGCATATCTCTATTTATTGTTTATCGACTCCATATTGGGGGAAGGGTTATGGCGAAAATCCACCATATCTGGCAGCGCTTCCATATCCCAAAGTTATATGTTTGCAGTGACATCAACACAATGCAATGAGAGTCAATATATATCACTGTGGCATGTTATGTATAAGGTTTGGGTGCGGTGGTCACGTTGTATGCAAAGGACCCCACCTAAAATTAAAATATTTAGTATATATTTGTATATAATCGCCCAAAAATCATTCAATGAATATCGCCAATTGTGAATTGAACCCACGCCCTGGGGCTATATAATTAGAGCATCCAACCATTGAGCCACAGTGGGGTTTTGTTGAATAATTTTCAGGGCCAAGCCCTTTTGTATTGTAGACAGAGAGTATTTTTGGCTTTTTGAAGCCATATGGAGACCTTTTTGAGCATGGGAAGATCCTAGATAGGGGTTTGAGGCCTTCTGAACGCAATGGAAGCATTTTTTTGATGATTTGGAGCTTGTAAACAAATGTATTAAGCATTTGAGCATCTTAATAAACTAGTCACACTGCAAGCGAAGCCAGAGATGTAGCCCAAGAGGGGTGAACTCCGTTATCAACTTGTCTTTTTTTTCTTGCTTCTATTTTTAGTCTCCATTCTTTTCTTTTGCTGCAAATTTTGATCAATTTTATGTGTTTTTGCAATTTCGATCCATTGCACAAGAATAATAAACTAACTTGCAATTCATTCAGCAATATGCTCACAAGTTTACTTGTATCTCATGAGCATATGTAAACTTGTAATCCCTATCATTGCTAACTTTGTAGATGAGGTTGTACTTGATGTTGTACCTCTTGACATTTGCGGGATTGTCTTGGGAAGTCCCTATCTATATGATCGAAAATCCATATTCTATCGCGAGGAGAAAAAATATCATCTCTTCAAAGGAGGGATTGAATACATTGTAAGAGCACATCATAAGAAGACAAATTTATCTCTTGTTAGTGTAGGACAAATGAAAAGACTTGTTAATGCTAGCAAGAATTATGTATTGTTGATTGTAAAAGCTAAGGATGTGATCCTAAACTTAAGTATGAATTGAGTGAAGTTGTTGATACTTATGGCAAGATGTTTCAGGAACCTGAAGGACTCCCTCCAAAAAGAGGAGTTCAACATGAGATTCAGTTGCAACAGGATGCTCCACTTCCTAATATTGGCATGTACAAAATGTCAGTTTTGGAAAGCATGGAGATTAAGAAGCAGGTGCAAGAGTTGCTTGACAAAGGGGTCATCAGACCAAGTACATCTCCTTGCGGGTCTCCTATTGTTTTGGTGCCAAAGAAGGATGGCACATGGCAAATGTGTGTTGATTTTCGAGCTTTGAACAAGATCACGGTAAAGAATCGTTATCCTCTTCCTCACATTGATGATTTGCTAGATCAATTAAAGCATGTTGTTTATTTCACTAAGTTAGATTTAAGAAGCAGTTATCATCAAATTAGAATTGTTGAAAGTGATATTTGGAAAACTGCTTTTAAGACAAAACATGGATTGTTTGAATGGTTAGTAATGCCTTTTGGGCTTTGTAATGCACCTGCAACATTTATGAGGGTGATGAATGATGTATTGCGACCATTCCTTGATAATTTTTTCATAGTCTACTTAGATGATATTTTGATCTTCAGTAAGACTCGTGAAGAGCATGTAAAACAAGTCTTGGGTGTCTTAGAAAGGGAAAAATTGTATTTAAAGATGTCCAAATGTGAATTTGGAAAGACATCTTTGGTGTACTTAGGTCATATTGTAGGGGGTGGTGAATTGAAAATTGATCCCTCTAAAGTTGAGGTTATTGTAAATTGGCCTAAGCCCAAAAATGTAATTGAAGTCAGAAGCTTCCTGGGAGCATCCCAATACTGGAGGAAGTTCATTGCAGGCTTCTCATCTATTGCAACACCGCTACATGCTTTGACAAGTGTGAAACAAGTTTTTCAGTGGGGAGGAAAACAACAAAAATCCTTCAATACATTGAAAGAGAAGATCAGTACAACACTGGTTCTAGCACTTCCAGATCTCAAGAAGCCATTCGAAATCCAAACAGATGCAAGTGATTATGCCATGGGGGCAATATTGATGCAGCATGGTAAGCCTATATGCTTTCACTCTGAGACTTTTACAACTGCAGTAATTAACTATCCAACATATGATAAGGAATTGTATGCTCTAGTACAAAGTGTGAAAAAATGGAAGCACTATTTAATGGGTAAAGAAACAATCATACATACAGATCATCAACCATTACAATATCTTCAATCACAAACTAAGCTACAACAATCAAGACACTTCAAATGGATGGGATTTTTACAGCAATTTCACTTGGTCATCAGATATAAGAAAGGCATATATAACAAAGTTGCAGATATGTTATCAAGACCTATAATCAATGCTTCTACAATTCTTAAGCATAATTCAATCACACATGAAAGCTACATTGAACAATATGCTCAAGATGAAGATTTTAAAGATCTATATGCAACTTTGAGTAAAGGCAATCAAATTGAAGAACTAGATTATCATGTTCATGACAAACTATTATATCATCTTGGCAAGTTATGCATTCCACAAGGTGAAAGAGTTAATCTTATAAGGGAAGCACATACATCTCTTATTGTTGGTCATTTTGGTGTAGGCAAAACAATTGCTCAATTGCAAAGGTATTGTTATTGGCCTCGTATGAATGAAATTGTATCAAGATATGTAAAGGGGTGTTCTATGTGTGCTACTAGTAAGCCAAGTAACAAGAAATTGGGTTTGTATACTCCACTTCCTATTCCTTCGCGTCCTTGGGAAAGTGTGTCCATGGATTTTGTGGGGGGATTACCTATGTCTAGGAAAGGTCATGATTATTTGTATGTTGTAGTGGATAGGTTCAACAAATGTGTATCTTAATGCCTTGTAAAAAACAGGTCATTGCTGAACAAACAACACAATGTTCTTTCAAAATGTATGGGTTCACTTTGGGTTACCCACATCTATTGTATCTGATCGAGATTCTCGATTTCTCGGGAAATTTTGGTCAAGTCTGTGGGAATTGATGGACACCAAGTTGAAGAAGAGCACAACATTTCATCCACAAACTGATGACCAGACAGAGGTGGTGAACAGGACAGTGGTACATCTACTCTGAGGATATTGTGGCAAACATCCTAAGCTTTGGGATGAGCACTTACACTACATTCAGCATGCCTACAATCGTGCCAAGCATTCATCGACTCAGACATCTCCATTCGAAGCATGTTATGGTTATTTACCAAAATCTCCTTTAGATTTCATCTTTGGGAAAGATATTGTAGTGGATGGACATAGTGATGTGGAGAAAGCCAAGCATTTCATTGAACAGATTCAGTTGGTGCATCAGATGGTACATGAACAATTAGAAAAGAGCTAAGTCAAATACAAGGCGAGACATGACAAGCATCGTGTTGATCACAATTTTCAGGTGGGAGACCAAGTTTGGTTATACATCAACAAAGAAAGGTTGCAAGGAGAAGGTAAAAAGCTCAAACTGATCTGATATGGTCCATTCAAAATCTTAGAAAAGATTGGTAATAATGCTTTTCAATTAGATTTGCCTCCTTATATGCAAATCTATTTTGTTGTAAATGTTGAAAACTTGAGATTGTATGAGCCTCCTATGATCATGGATCAAGAGGAAAGTATTCAGGTACCTTCCATAGAAGATTTTGCTCCTGAATACATGTATGAGTTGCAGGAAGACACCATTCTTGACAGGAAGACAAGGACTTCATGCAAGGGTGATGTGGAGTACCTTCATGTGGGGCTCAAAGGTACCAATCCAAGCAAAGCACGATGGATCAAGATCAGGAAGGTGAGGGAGCTTTATCCTCACTTATTTTTTGAGTATACCAAACTTTTGGTGGTCCAAAAGCTTCTAGTGGGGAGGAGTGATCCAGAGGATCCAAAAGATGCTCAAAGTTCCAGAAAATGCTCAAAAATCAAAGTTCTCAGATGCAATTGAAACTAGGCTCAATGCGTAGTGCTTGTCGCTCTGATTCCAACGCAACTTGAACGGGCGAAAACAGACATCGTATGCAAAAGTTATGCAAGGTCAAAGTAGAGGGTCAACCAGGTGGCAAGGTAGAAAGTCAAAGGTCAACAGGTCAAAGTAAATGGTCAACGCTTGTAGTTCCAACTCTGGGTTCTAGGTTCATGGTTCCGGCTAACATGTGGCGCATTCAGAGCTCAACAAGTGCCACTGTGCAGTTGGTGGATGTGTACTAATGGAATGGAGCCAATGAGAGGGGCCCATATAGCCCAATCCGAGGAGGTCAAGTGGCCTTGTTTTACGGGTCAAAATTTTGGATTAGAGGTCTGACAAATTTGACCTACTGACCTGTCGGCTAACACTTCTCCGCCTCGCCGTTCGGGCAACATTAGTTCTTGTGATATGATGGGCACATATCTCTATTTATTGTTTATCGGCTCCAGGATTTGGGGAAGGGATATGGTGGGAGCCATATCTGGCGGCTTTGCCATATCGCAAGGTTATATGTTGGTGGTGGCATCAACACAGCACAACGAGAGTCAATATATATCACCATGGCGGGTTATATATAAGGTTTGGGTGCGATGGTCATGTCGTATGCAACAAACCCAACCCATAATTAAAATGTTTACGATCTATTTGTATATAACCACCCAAAAACGATTCAATGAACAACGCCAATTGTGGATCCAACCCTTGCCCTGGGGCTATATAACCAGAGCAACCAACTGTTGAGCCACAATGGGGTTTTGTTGAATAATTTTCAGGGCCAAGCCCTTTTGTATTGTAGAGAAAGAGTATTTTTGGCTTTTTGAGGCCATGTGGAGACCTTTTTGAGTGTGGGAAGGGCATAAACATGGGTTTTGAGGCTTTCTGAACACAATGGAAGCATTATTTTGATGAGTTGGAGCTTGTAAACAGATGTATTGAGCATTTGAGCATCTTAATAAAGCGGTCACACTAGAAGCGGACTCGGAGACGTAGCCTAGGAGGGGTGAACTTCATTATCAACTTGTCTTCTTTTTCTTGCTTCTATTTTCAGTCTCCATTCTTTTCTTTTGTTGCAATTTTTATCAAGTTTATGTGTTTTCGCAATTTCGATCTGTTGCATAAGAATACATAAACTAACTTGCAATTCGTTCAGTAATACCTTCATTTCATTTTTGGATCATTTAGAGAGACAATTCTATCGCAGAATGTTGAGCTAGAGGGCACGAGAGCGGTCTGTGCCAAGTCAGTAGCCAAACTGACTCGTGTTGGGGAATGATTGGACTCCCTAACGATACTGCTAGGGGAGTGCACATTGGAGTGTCTGAGTAGCCCTCTTTAGACATACATAGACAGGGCTTGCAGTGATGCTAGTTTGCCTCTGCATGTTGGTGAGAGAGAGACTGAGCTACCTACACAAATTATATGTGTTGACCAAACTAGCAAGATGGGATGACATGAACTGCGTAGGGTGCAACATTCATAGGTTGGAGGGCTAATTTCGTGTACGAGGGTTCGTGCTTTCGATCGTTCCCTTGGGGTTGGATGTTGAGAGATTTTGAGTTGGTACCCAGTGGAGTGGGCTAGGCGTATGGAGTTAGTCATAGGCCAAAGTGAGAGTCAGCATTCAGGCATCGAAGATACTAGAGGCCCAGGTTGGCATTGGGATCCAGGTGGGACTACTTACCATTTACCAGATACACAGATTGACTATGGTGTTGGTGGTATAGTTGACCCAATGGTCGAGCGCACACATTTTCTAAGGAAGTTTCAGTCAGCACCAGTGGCCAGTCAGTTTGTGAGGGGACTCCATGGGTCATTTGGTTATTCTAGTTGTGCGTGGGATGATCAACACACTTTGGCAAGAGATTGTTGGAGGAGGTGTCATTGGTAGGCTACTAGACAGTGCCTTGTATGGGGCTGGGGAGTCTCCACAATTATCTGGGGCACAAAGGAGGAAAGCAGTGATGACATCGCTACTGGTACCTAGGGAGATTCATTTCTTGGGTCCCTCAGGGAGGATTTGGAGGGGAGATGCATTCATTAGAGGGTATGGTGATGCGATGGTGGAGGTGATGATGCTAGTTGGGTGCAGGCCGATGCGTACTGTCACAACTTTAGGCCATGACATACTGGAATGTGTAGGAGAAACCAATGTTGAGCAGTGGTTTGCAAGTGGGCATGGAGATGCATGGTGGTGTGCTATAGTGTGTTGGATTTTGATATGGAGTAGGAGGAGCGACACACATTGCAGTAAGTACATGCGTGGAGTGGCAGGTACAGTCTCACAGGTAGGACATGAGATGGAACAAAATGTTACAACAATATCAAAGGGTATCCAATGGTGTACATGGATGGGCTGCAATGTACAATGGCATGCAGAGGAGTACAGGGATGCTCGGTGGTATGTAGGGGCATATGGTGCTGCACAACAAGGTCTTGGAGTGTTTGCCTCCCAAGAGAGTTATGGACGGATACACCAGGCATATCTTTGGGTGTAGTTCACCCAGGATTGACGGGGACACAAATGAGCGACACTTGATGGCATCCATGGGGACTCACATGCCTGTCCCTCTTCTACATCGCTTGCAGACAATGATGATTTGAATGTTGTCCTTTGACACTCTGGGCACAAGCAATAGGAGGCGGGGAGCTCACATGAGATTTTTGGATGGGACTTAGCGCACTAAGAGAGAGACTTCTCAATGGTGGCATAGGGTCGGTGCATGAGTTGACAGCCACAGGGTGGGGGATGAGGTGACTTCCTGTAGGGGTGGCATATTGTTCATCACTGAGCCTACGCGTGGGGAGCTGGTCACGAGGGAGACATGTGCCACTCTTTTCGTAGCACGTGTCAGGATCTTGCATGAGCAAAAGATACCATGTACGACTTAGGCAATTTTCCAGTATGTGTCTGGGCTCCAGACATTGTATTGGCACATTATCGAGAGGCAAATGGAAGACTTAGTGGTGATGGTTGGCATATGTAGGACAGATCCGCATACAGTGAGTCGATTGCGAGTATTGGATACCCATCTATTGGTTGCATCCATGTATCGATACATGTAAGAGATCCTTGGTGCCTGGATCTCCTCGTTCCTCCTTACCCTCCATGGCTTCCTTGCGATTACCCTTTTTCTTCTTGATTGTAACATTACTTGTATCTCCAGGAAACATGCACTAAACTCACAGGCTGGCAGGATTCTTGCGCTCTGATACCACTGTAATAGGCTAGGGTGATTTTTAGCATTAGGGTTTCATAGGAATCCAAAAATAAAATTTCTTCTTTTTCTAACACAATTAATTAGGGTTTCATAGGAATCCAAAAATAAAATTTCTTCTTTTTCTAACACAATTAATTCAATGCATTTGGATACTTCTTCAAGAAATAAATACAATTACTAACATAGCAAAGTAGCATTTTCATGACCCAATCCTTTACTCAACCAAAAATTCAACAGTGCCACATATTGTTATAATTATAAGACAATAGTAATGCAATATGATCTACTTTTAACCAAAGTTTTTTTCTATTTCAATTTCTAGACGCCATGCGAGCCCTTATTTGATTAAAAAAAATGCGTGAACTTCTCCTTAGATTTGCACAACTCCAACCACAATTTTACTCAACCATCATGTTATTGCTTTTCTTGGGTGCCTATCTCGTCTGATATCAGAACTGCACATTGACCAATCGCTACAGGAGCTCGGGAAAACAAGATTTTATCTGAATTGTCATAGGCAGCTACAAAATCTTGACTGTCACAAATGCTTAAGTTTGGAACCCTTGCGGGTCTTCCTTAATTCTTGTGATGGCAATTCCCTCAGTTCCTAAACTCGCGTGACCTTAGACTCTACACCACATAGGCTCTTAGGAATTTTCTTCTCATGCAGGGTTGACGTCTTACCCCATAGAGTTCAACGATCTGCCCAACTTCTAAGGCCTGAGACGAACTTGTCTTCTATCTGGGTCTTAGCCAGCGAACATCAATAATACATAGAACCTTGCTGTTGCTTCAATGTTACTAAGGATGGTCAAACAAAGGTCTTTGCTATCTTCTTAGAGCCAAGGATCCTCGTTGCTTCAAGATTGTTTCCTGTGCAAAAACCAATACCCTAGAATTTGTTGCCCAATGATAAATCCTTGTACCCAAAACAAAGAGAAAAAAAATAAGAAAGTTGTCAACTAGGGTGGAATCTTTCACCACCAAAATTGACAAGAGAGAATGGGGTCTTAAAACGCTTAGAGCTAATGCTCAAAATATAATGAAATGATCCATAATGATGCTCAAAATGAATCCAATCCTCCTTTCTTTATAGGCTTCTGGGAGACTAAGGTTAATGGAAAGCTTATCAAAGATAACTTGATCTCAAGCAAGTAAATATATATGAACAATATATTCAATGATTCATTCACAAGATAAAGAACATGGAGCAGTTCTTAAACTATTAATTGCTCAAAGTAAATGACAAGTACTTGCTTAAATGAAATTCAAAATACAATGATAAGAAATCCTACAAAACCAATGTTAGATCAATAATGAAATATGAGAAAAACAAAATATCACTTGAAAAATATGAACGAAGATTGTACTTGTAAGGAAATGCTCAAATAACAAGAGATAATGACATCAATTAATGAAGAAATTCGTCATTAAAATAACAAGTACATGAGCTAAACAATATTGCAAGTAAATTTAAAATGCTCCAAGATGACTAAATTGAATGATGTGCAATCTATCTAATGTAGAATGTAATTATCTTGGTTAGTTTTAAACTATATGCCTATCCTAAGGTGAGAAATTTCCCTATAAAGTTCTTACCAAGGGGTAAAGATTGGGGTGACTTGCAAGGAAGAGGGGCTGAGGAGGCACAAGGCATCATTAATGATACCCTTCCCATAATCCTTACAAATCATGTGTGTTATCGTTACTACAATGGGACAAAGCCACCTTCATAACAGGGTTGTAATCAGCTCAAGGGAGAGAGGCTAGGCCTCCTCTAGCCCACTACCTAGTGAGAGAATAATGCTACCCTCAAGGTGGAACTCGACCTCGCATGAAATGAAGCCTCCAATGCCCATAACCTCCTTGAATATTAGCCTCAAAATGTGTGCCCAATGTCTTGCAAACAACTTGTTAAATGTTTTAAACAATAATTCCCGCACGATGCCAAAAGAGCAAAGTAATGATGGCTGCGAGACAAAGTAGAGAAAATGCAATCTATATATACAATATAATCTACAAGGGCTAAGCTAAAGAGTATGAGTAAACTCTCCTCTTTGCTTAGCCATCATTAAGCTCTTGAATAGCAAAATTATAACAATGAAGCACAAGATTTTGAGAGAGAAATTTTAAGTGGATTATGCTTGAAATATGAGCCAAGGCCAAAAGTCCCTGCAAGACAAATCGAAAGATGAGGCCTTGAGAATTAACAAATGTGGGTTCTCCTTCAAATATTTTCAAGAATGGGTTGGTTCCTTCAAGAACTTCCCCTCACGCTTGAAGCTTGATCCATTGAAAAGTCTTCTACACAACTTCACATATGGGTTTAATGACATGTAATTAGGTCCATATGGGTTTAATCACATGTAATGATGAGAAAATTTTAGAGATATATTGGACATCAACTAAAGCGTTCTCTAACTAGGGCAAGTAAATAAACCTTGTGCCAATGTAAGATAGCTATACATGAATACAACTTGAAAAGCATAATGGAAATACTAGCATAATAAAATGATTAGACAAATGAAATTAAATGATTAAGATATTACCTTACGCAGTGAGAACAACACCTCAAATGTAACCTCGAAGTCTTTTATTGATATTACAAAATACACAGTAGCAGAGCTTCCACAAGCATAAGAGCTCGTATCCAGATTACAAAGTGAGAGCCCAAAGCTCCTTTAAATAGAGAAATGAGAGAAAATCCCAAGAGAGACACCATGTGACAAGTGTGATTAGAGAAGATCCCAAGAAGAGAAAATCGAATCCCAAGAGAGAGAGCTTGAGACACTTGTGCAAGTCGAAATTCTCCTCTTGCCCTGCGTTTTTCCTTTGTGAAGAGCTCAAGTGGCCAAGTGGAAAAGGTGTGGGTGAATGAAGGAGTTAACTCCCATTCAATTCTCATCAACCAATCCAAGAGTTGACACCTCTCAAAACTGTGCCCAATTCGCCATGTGTAGGAGTCATCAAGGAATGCGTGTGGTTGCCTTGGAGAAATATGTGGTGCTTGAGGTAGAGTGTAGCTACCATGTGGAGGGATAGGTGGAGTTGAAGTGGAGTGGAGAATCCACTTAAATCTCCAAAATATCTCATGTAATATTTCATTGATCCTCAAGAAGGTCCCATATGCCATGTCACCAAATCGAATTCCCCAAATGTAGCCAAAAATTCGATTTCCCATGTGCTCAATCTCTTTGATGATGTCATGTGCCAAATCACTGCTTAACTGCCTCTTGACTTGCTCTTTGACTTGGGATAATTTCCAATTCATTTCCATGTTATTTTGTCACATGGATTTCTCTTATTTTTCTCCATTTAATTTATTTATGTGCTAATTTATTGCCACATTTTCCCATAGACTTAGTAAAAATGGGTTTTGAGGGTCCGTAACTTATTTTTTTACCCCTCAAAGTGTGTTTTAGTAGAAAGTTTGAGGAGTAGAGGTGTAATTTTGAGTACACATACTCCATACAACTTCTCTAGACATCACTTATTACAATTTACGTTCAGAATTTATTGACATTTCCGCCCTGCGGGAAATTTTAAAAATTAAAAACACTTACCCTTAGATCTAATCAAATTCTATGAAACCTTACGAGTGATCTAGTATGGTAATATACAATGACTCTAAACACTAGGACTCACCCAAGGCCTTGCAATCAAGCTGCACTCTGACTTTCGGGTTATAACTGGGAGAAAAAATTCAATTAATTATTAAGTACTGAAAAAGTACCTATAATTAACCAAGTAAAAAAAACTCCCTAGAGTAAACTTAGTTGATGACAATGTCCCAAGTTACGTAGGCCTGTTACATGACTCAATTCATCATATTAGCATTACTTTACATCATCCTCATAGGCCTGTTATGAATCTGAGTATAACATAAAAGAAGATGAGAAGAAGATAGAGCTTAGTAGCTCTAGTGATCTCTGAACTCTGATGGTACATGAATCCTCTGACATATCCTTGAGCACGGAGTCTTCAATTCTTCAAGTATAATTCAGTGGTCAACATGCCCTAGTACCCTAAATCTGACCTTGTAACCAGCCTTAGTAATTTTTGTTTCTTGTTGTCTTTGTGAGGCTACAGGACTACACAGAGATGGTTTGGTGCATAGATCAAGCTCCAATTCCAATGCACTGCCACATATTCCTTGCTGTTGTCCAACTGCATGTTGATATCAAGTAACCCTCTGTTTTTCAAATCAGACTTCAAGAGGGGTATGCTGTCACAATGAATCCTTTAATAGGGAGTTGCTGCCACCCACAGGGCCTCCAATGTTGCCACCGATTGTGTCCAAAATAGGGCGTTACCCAAAACTGCCTTAAGCTGAGTTGCACAAAAGTGAATCCTTATCTCAATGGTCTCCAACCCTATTCATTGTCATAGTTAAGTGATTGTCGATGGGCGACTGGCATTGGATGATGATTTTCTACCCTAAGTGAATCAGTCACCCTTGCTGCTGCTTCAGGAACCCTACGCTGCCATAGGGGGGGCAGAATCAGAGGGGTTTAGTGCCCTGGAAGGCTGGAACCATAGACAAACAACTTTGCTGCCTTAGGAATGCTTCCCACAGACCAAGCCCTAAAAAAGAGGGTCCACTAGCTCAGTTTTAGCCTCGAAGTGTTACACTGCCACATGTTAACCTTCAGAAATGTCCTCAAGGACAAGCTGCTGCTCAGATCTCTTCTTTGGATAAATTCACAGCCATAGAAAAGACTTGCTGCCCTGATAGAATTCACTGCCCTAAATCCACCTCAGCTAGACCTCCTTGCCGAAGTACTGCTCCACTGCTGCCCTGAACTGGCCTTAACAGGCTTATGCTGCAACCAAAGGACTGCCTGTGGCCCCGAATCAGGGTTTTGCTACCCTAAATTGTATTAGGCAGACCTTGGTGCCACCAAATTGCTCCTCATATTAATCACTCCACAAAAACCCTTCCTTGCTTGCGAAAATCAGAAGAAAAGTGCCTCAGAAATTAAGCCAGACAGATTAGAGAGAGAGAAGGGATTGGTTAGGGTGCGATCTTTCACCACCGAAATCAATCAAAGAAAAAATGTTTTAAAATCCTCAGATCCTCAGCCCACAAATCAGAAAGATCCACAATCATGTTGAGAAAATGATTCTCCTCTCCCTTATTTTAAGATTTTCTTTGGGGTCTCCTTTCCTAAATCTAATTTGAGAGGCTAACAAGTTTCCCTCCACTTTGCTCCAATTTTGGCTTCTTGCACAAGTTTTCCTCCAATTACCCCAATTTACTCAATTTTACCCCAAAACAATGATTAATGGGTTTCCCCCTTTATAATTTACTATAGCCTACGGGGTTGGATAGGGTACTTCATCCTCCATTGGGCAATTAATTAGAAGAGGACATTACAGCTTGTATTTGTATTTGTTTGTCTCTGAACCTCCAGCCTTATAAAATGTGCTAGCCTTTAACCCTCCAAATTTGCAAAGGGGCAAATTTAGCGGTTAACGGGTTTATACATGAAAAAAATTAGTATGTTATTGGAACCAGTTATAGTGAAAATCTGGTGCCATAATTTAACTGAAGTGGGACTGGTTTTATTTGAATCTTGGTTGCACCATTTGAACTGGCTAGTTCTGACCCAAACAAGTCATGCCCCTGGTGTTTTTTAAGCAAAAACACCTTCAAAACAGAAAAATACCTAAAAAGCATGGCACGTTTAAATCCCAATGCAAGGTGATTTGATGACGTCTTTTCCCTCTATTTTCCTCACACTTTCTCACTGATAATTTGAAAGCTTCTTTTTGCATCAAAGGTTCTAGGTACTAGTGATGACTCAAGGCAGGCAACTGGATGGAGAGGATGTTTGATATGTTGTAATGATTTGGTGTATAATGAGTTTTTCTGGACCTTAAAAAGTCTTTTAGAACTTTAGTGCTTATTTATTTTGGTTGAGATATATATCACACTCGGTATCTTTTTGTTATAAATATTTTATATATTATATACAATCTAAAGTTTGCAATATATATATTAAAATTCAAACATATTTTGCATCTACCGTTTTTCACTCTTGTTCTAATTAATTTTGAGATTTTGTTTTTTTCCTATTTTTGATCCAGTTCTAATTCAGATAACTGTGATGCAAAGTGCCTTTATTTATTGCATTTAAATGTTTTTAAAACTCGTATTATCTGTAATGTCCCAAAAAACTATGTTTTGGTACTGATCAATTTTGGTGTTAAACTCACCTAATTTTGATCTTGCTTGAGGTGACTGCTTAAGTTCCTCCACTTGCCCTCCGCTTTCTCTTTCTATAAAATGCCTTTGTACACTACTATTCATAATTAAAAAAAGTATAATCTTTTTGTTACACAATCACTTAAAAACAGAAGATCACGAAGTTGGTTTATCATTTTATTAAAATAATATTTTTTGATGCACAATCACTTAAAAGAAAAGAAGATAACAAAGAGTGACAAGATCACAAAGGAGGTTGAGTTTCCGGTTGAAACCATGAGATAAGTTTACCTATTCTATAATATGCAGCCCAGGGAACACCACATTACAATATCAACTTCTCACGATTAAAGTAAAACTGTAAAAATGATACCGTTTTAGTTTTCATAGTAAGCTTATGAGAAAACAAACAACTCTAGCTACCCTCAAAGTCGCCGATGGAGAATATATTCTCATCTTCTCAAAATTAAAGTAAAAAGGATTTCCTAGCAGCCTTATGAGAAGACAAACAGCTCTAGCTACTCTCAAAGTCACCGATGGAGAATATATTACCGTTTTTAACTTTCCTACTAAGCTTATGAGAAAACAAACTGCTCAGTCTACCCCAGTCACCGATGGAGAATATATTCAAAACTTTTGCGAATAATTCGATGCAATCTTTAGAGGCTTTGTGGTTCCTTTGAGTTTTCTTGCATTTTCAAGGATTGATTAGGATTTTCCCTTTTAACTATTGTTACATTGCATTTTTTTTTTTAACTTCCCATATTTTTTCTGTTTTTCTTTCCTTATCTGTAACAAGTGGATTACTCTTTTTGTTTGAGTATGTTATTCACTACATCTATTCTGTTCTCATTTTTATTGGCTTTAATACCATGTATCAAAATAATGAATTCAAAGGTCAGTCTTCTCGCTGAATAACTATCTCATTTTCTCCTACTATAGACTTTTTTGCTATTGCTGAATAACTTCTGTACTACTAATATTCATGCAAATGTGTCTCATTGCCATATCTGATCTAAACACATTTGTTCGTTATTGCCGTCTTTACTCTTTGCCTTCCATTGGTTCATTAAAAGGGTTTGTACATATAAACTCCCACTGGCCAAGTGGTCTCAGTACGACTCAAAGTAATTTTTCATTGTTTCATTTAGCTAGAAGAAAAGTTTATTTGCAACAACGCGACCTAGTTTCCTCTGATTTGGTTTTCTTGTGGTGCAAGCCGGATTGAAAGCCTTCAGGATGATACTGCATTAGAAGTGAATGTTCATGCTCTAGGTGAACAGGAAGTTGAACAAACCAAGCGATATAATTCCCTGCAAGGGAGGCAGCTTACACATTCCCGGACGTTACTTATATCCCCTTCTGGTCAATGTATTCCAGTGAATGAAAATGGAAATGAATCAGGACAAGGGACCTACTTTGAGCCTCCAATGGAGAGGAGAGAATCTGACAGTGGAAAGTTCAGTATTCAGGACGAGTTTTTGCAGCTTAAACATCGAAGAAAGGATAAGATTATACATGCAAGTGAGGTACACATTCAAATAACCAGCAGTGCTTTATCTCTGTCGCAACAACATGCTCTTGATACTTTTTGGCTTCGGGATGTAGGATGTGCTGTCCAGTTACCATGACTCTTATCTATATGGAAAGATAGTCCCGTCAATTAAAGTTCGAGCTGCCATTCGGGGTGGTAAATGGAGTCCTCTGCTTATGTGGGTTAGTATCTGGGGTCACATGTATTCTGGTTTCCTTCTACTGTCATTTTATTTCTTATTCTCGAATTGATAATGATTATTTGTTTACGATGGTGGGTAAACACCTATCGACATAATGTTAATCATCAAATGCAGTTTTTACATTCTATGTGGGTTATTCTTCTGCAGGTAGAATCACTGGCTGCTTTAATCTTGGTTTCTCTTTATGTGAGGTCAACGTAAGCATTATTCAGTTTCTAAGAACTTTAAAGTTTAAAGTTTTCAACTATATGCAATAAATATACGTTAGTTCCATGAAGGCATTACCAGTATATCAGGAAAAACATAATTGGACCTTCAGCAGCGTGTTTTCTTTAGAGATATTGATTTTTTAATTCTGAGTTGGTTTCTGTGGTTTGCTGACAGATATGGTTCAGGGGATGATCATGTTATTAAAGTGTTGAGGATCATCTGTTCTATTTTCTTTGTTGTGGACTACTTGGTGAAACTTTATAGGTGCAGAACTGCATTGTTACTGTTGGTGCTACTTTTCCTTTTGTCCATGAAAGAGGAAAATTTATTTACATTATCAGAAGATCCCTTTTATATTTTTGAAAGTTTGTAGTTTAACAGCAATGATGGTTTCTCCTTCCCATTCTGTGGCAGCGCACCTGTTCGACTTTACTATTTTGTGTCATTCACAGGCATAGTTGACCTCATCAGCACTTTTCCATTTTTCTTGACACTGAGGTTCAATTTATTGTTACAGTCCCTTATACCAAGTTTGGCTAGTATCTTTCATTGTTCGAATGGATTGCTTGATGAGAATAAATAGAGTCATTGACTTTATGCATGGATTTCTTTGTACTTTACAGTCCATGGAAAGAAGACGATGCTATACCACAGCTTGTATTGCTCTTACGCTTCTTAAGGTGCAGATGCATCCTGAATATTATTCAGTCCTGGGCAATAAATCGATAATGAGATTGCATAGCAACGGTGCTTTTGCTAGAGATGAAAACTGGAAGAGCAGTTGACTTTTGCCTATGCTGACATTCTCCTGTTTTCTTGTGCATTCTGCATGAATAGAATCATCCCTCGTCTGGTATCTGTGGTGCTTGCGGGGAATACCATTGGACAGCAAATATTTCAGCTGACTGTGTATACATTTGGCGTGGGTAAGCATATTTCCCATAAATTTTCAAGTTGTTGATTCTATGGTGGATATTCTGAAGCATTTGTCTCGGCTTTTCCGTAAGTGGGTGGACTGGCTTTATTTATGCCTCCGAATGTCAAGTTTCTCTCTCTCTACTTACTTTTTTATTTTGTTAAATTGAAATATGTTAAAAAGATTTTACTTATCATACAGGGCTATTTTTACAATAAAGCTGGGCTTCAACAGGTTACAAATTTTCTTGACATGATACACAGATCTGCACTTCCTATATGAGTTAAAATTATAGACCAATGAATCTGAAAACTTAGATATGCCTATCAAAACCTTTTTTTGCAGAGGAAAAAATGCTTTCTTTTCATTGATAATATAAAAAGAGAATACATATTCTGAGATATGTCTCATAAATTCATCAATTCTCAATTGTAACTTAAACATGTTTTCTATAGTTTGTGTGTATCTTCTGTTTTCTACAGTTTAACTTAAAGTTGATAGTTCCGTACAACCCCGAACAAAATGGAGTAGTAGAAGGGAAGAATTGTACAATTGAAGAATGCATTAGAGCTATGTTACAAGTTCAAGACTTACCTCATTTCCTGTGGGGTGAAGCATCGAAAACTGCAGTATATATTCAAAATCGAAGTCCTCATAAGATACTTGACAACATGACTCCTGAAGAAGCGTTTACCGGAAGAAAACCTTGTGAACATCATCTTTGAATATTTGGCTGCCCTGTCTACATTCACATTCCAAAAGATAAAAGGAGGAAATTGGATGCTACAAGCATGAAGGGCATATTTGTTGGCTATAGTACCTCGTCAAAGGCATATAGGATCTACATCAAGGAAGGTCACTGAATTGAAGTAAGTAGAGATGTGATTTTTGATGAAAACATTGCCTACAAGAAGTCTAAGGATCTCCCGATTGATTCCAATGATGAAGAACTACCTATATTTGAAGAATGTCTGAGGGAAGAAGAAGATACTATACCTAATCATGAAAAAGAAGGTCCCAGTGAACTTGTGCAGCAAGTCATAATACCTGAAACTCGTAAGAGACCCACCTGGTTAACATCAACTCTTCAAGAAGCAGAAGGACATGCTGCAACTAAAGGAACATTCAGGGAAAGTAAAAAGCCTAAAAGATATTCAAGGTATACAACCTATATGAAAAAGTTGATTGAAGAAGAAGCATCCTCTTTTGAAGAATCTGTCAAACATCAAGAATGGAAAGATGCCATGAAAGAAGAATATCAGTCTATAATGAAAAATGGAGTTTGGGAAATCGTTCCTAGGCCGAATGACAAATCTGTTGTGACTTCCAAATGGCTCTACAAGATTAAGCATGCAGCAGATGGAAGCATTGACAAGTACAAAGCAAGGTTTGTGGCTAGGGGTTTCTCTCAACAAGAAGGCATTGATTATGAAAAAACATTTGCACCTACAACAAGATACACAACAATAAGATCGTTAGTCTCTTTGGCAGCAACTATGGGATGGAACATCCATCAAATGGATGTGAAGACAACCTTCCTAAATGGCACCATTGATGAAGTATATATTGAACAACCCTACAGGCTGAAGAAGGCATTTTATGGTCTTAAACAAGCCCTAAGGGCTTGGTATGCTAGGATGGATACATATCTACAAAGAATGGGTTTTTCAAAGAGTTATGCAGATCCAAATCATTATATCAAAGTAGTGAAGCACTGAAGAGTGAACTAGTGATCATTCTTCTATATGTGGATGACCTTCTTATAACAGGTGTGGAAAGTGGTATTCAAGAATGCAAGAAACAATTGGCAATAAAATTCGATATGAAGTATCTAGGGCTCATGCATTATTAGTTCAGGTTGGAAGTTTGGCAAAAATCGGGCGAAGTATATCTCGGTCGAGGAAAGTATGTAATTAAGATGCTACAAAAGTTTGGCATGATGGATTGCAAACCTATGAAAACCCCCATGGTCACAAATTTGAAGAGGTCAAGAAGTTAAAAATCAAGCCTTGTCGATCCTACAAGTTATAGACAATTTGTTTGCTCTTTGATGTATCTTGTGAACACACGTCTAGATATTTGTTTTGTAGTGAATATTCTCAGCCAGTTTCAGATGGAGCCTAGACATTACCACCGGATAACATCCAAACATGTATTGAGATATCTGCGAGGGACAATACATTACTGCCTAAAGTATGATGGAAAAAACAATATCCAACTAATGGGATATACTGATTCAGATTGGGGAGGCAGTGAGTCAAATGGAAGAAGCACTACCAAAGGATGTTTTAGCTTGGGATCCTCTATGATCTCATGGATGAGTAGAAAGCAAGAATCAATTGCATTAAGTAGTGCTGAAGCTGAATACATTGCAGCGTGTGAAGTTAGTAGAGAGGTTGTCTAGTTGAGGAAGATGTTATCTGATTTTTTTGAAGGACCAATGGACCCTACAATTATACATTGTGACAACACAAGTTGCATAAGGTTGTCTGAAGACCCCATATTCCATGCAAAGATGAAGCACATAAACAAGTATCATTACATACAAAAATTGGTGCAAGATGGGGTTGGTGCAGCTATAATATATGTCCACTGATGAGTAGGTAGCTGATTTTTTGACCAAATCTCTTCCTAATAAGAAGCTTGTGTATCTGAGAAACAAGCTTGGATTGGTTGATATCTCGTCCCTAGTTGAGAGGGAGAGATAGACACATCATTCTTGTCTTCACATTATGAAGAAAGAATGGAGGATTGGGTAAGCATTTGAATTCCGATACTCTTTGAGGATGATGTAGGACATCCAATAGGTAAGAGTAGTCGGGGAGGAAATTCCTTGAGGATGTGTTAATCCAAGAGAGGAAAGGTCCTAAAAGGACATACCTTGTGATCATCCGGATGGGGTATGTGCCTTGAGAAACAATGTGATGGTGTCTATAAGTCATTGTCTCCCCAACATTGTGCTCTAATTTTATGGAGAGATAGATTTGTTAGTCAAGGCCTTGCTATATGACAATGCTGGTAGATATGATGAGATGCATTGATATAAGCTGAAAAGATAGCTTATGAGATGACATACCAATCCGACTCTTCTTATGAGATCTTTAGTATGAGAATGTCCTTGTACCATTATGAATACCTCTTTAGTTAAGGAGTCTTGAAATATGTAACTAGGTTCGGTCTTCATAATATGTAATGTACTCTTGCTTTTTGTATATTGTAAAAGAAAAGAAAAAATATTATTATTAGCATGGATTTCATGCTCAAGATTATTTTTGTTTTAGGTCAAAGCATGGCCAAAGCACCCATTGAGTGCTTCTAGGTTTTGTCATAGAGTCAAGAAGTCAAAGAGTCGCTGTCATATGTAAAATACCCCAATGGGCATCTTATAACATGCCAAAAGAATTATTTTTGAGTCAAAAGTATCAAATTACCCCTCCAAGGCCAAGTCGGCCTGGCAGTGGAGAAGTTGACCTAATTAGGGCAATTCGTACTCATGGAATGGCTATATATAAGAGACCATTCCCTCATTTGGAGAATCATTCATTCACTCATCAAGGAAGCAAGAACAAGAAGCAAGAAGGCAAGCGAAGGACTAGAAGGAAGAAGGAAGACAAAATTTCTAATTTTTACACTCTCTCTCACGTGCGAAGAAGGCTAGGGTTTTTGTAACTATAAGGCCAAAGTCTTGAAGTCATCAAAGGAGAGTCAAAATTGGAAGAGAAGTATATTTGGTCACCTACAAGCCCTCGAAGAGGAAGCAACCCAAGTGAAGGAAGGAGGAAGCCTTAGAAGCACTAATTCACCCACACGTGCGAAGTTGCAGCTAGTTGCAGGGGGCAAAAATTTCAAACTTGCAGTAAGGGTCGAAATCTGAAGCTGGGGGTCAAAGTTTTGCAATTGGAAGAGATTTGACTTGGTTTGACTTGGTAAGAAGAAGCTCATCCTCTAGAAGTTTTGGCTTGGCCTTGGACGAGTTTTAACCTTGGTCTAAAGGTCTTGGAATTCGTCATTTGAAGAATCTATAAGAAGAGAAGATATTTTTGTGGGTTTTCCTCTCTAGGAGAGGTCTAGGCCCTAGCTAGCAACCTACATCTTGTATCCTTGTGTACTATTGATCTTCATGTTTTTTGTATCTGTTTGATGATAACAACAACATAATAATAAGAGAAGAAGAAGCTAATAATAAAGAAAAGTAAAAGAGCATCACAAGAAATTATCAAGTTTAAGAGAAATCACTTCAATTGTAGCCCTATTGATTTCTCAACATTTAGGATGGGAGTAGAAGGACTCATGTGACAAAAGGAGCAACAGTGGCAAGAGGATTTGCTTCCGTGATAGAGGGAGCGGTCAAACCCTGCCTCAGTGTCAGGGGGAGTTGACCTCTGAGTTCGAGATGAATGATCTAGATTTGATGCATTACTTCCTTTGTCAAGGAAAGTATACTATTGAGATTCTTCAGATATTTAGGATGATGGACTACAAGTCCATGCACACTCCCATGGTGAACAATATCAAGAAATTGAGAGGCTTTGATTCAGATTTGGTGGATCCCACGATGTACAGACAACCAAGCAAAGAGAAAGGACCAACCATTCAAGTGGATGTCATGAGTTTCTCAGATTAGATGCTCAGGTACAGGAGGTCTCTAAGAGCAGTATGCCTTCTATGAGTGGACCATGCCAGACAACATATATGCTTTAGTGACTAGGAAGCAACAATGTTGGAGGAAGCATCTAGGATTGCACAACAGGATTTGTTTCAGTTTCAGAGGGAGCACCCAGTCAGAGTGACCTGAAAACAGTTGTGGTGATGGATCCAATATAGGAAATTGGTCAGATTATGGTTGAGTTGAGGAATGTAGCACAACATGTGTTAAGGTACCAACATGGTATAATTGAATATGGATTGAGATACGTCTCAAATGATGAAGTACAATTGCGTGGATACACATATTCAAATTGAGTAGAGAGTGCAGAAGACATGAAGAGAACATCTGGGTGTTGCTTCATTTTGAGTTTTGCTATGATATCTTGGATGAATAGGGAGCAAACGTTTGTCACACTTAGCACTGCAGAGGCCGAGTATATTGTAGCTTGTTGTTAAATTTCCACTAACCTAGCACCCGACAATAAATCTCAAACAAACTCTTAAACAATTTATTAATTTATGCACGCCTAAGTTCTTAACCAAAATTGCACAACGGAAACACACAGAAATCATCACACATTGGACACACGATTTACCCTAGAAAATCCACAAGGGGAAAAACCAAAAATGTTGTTCTATTAAGAACTTGGGCTCCTATACAAGGGATAATGGCCCAACTGAGGAATTACATATAAAACAACTGGATTTGATCTAGCTAATCAAGCCCTCCTTGGTTGTGATCTAGATCTCCTTGCTGCTTCTTGCACCTTCCTTAGATCTTGCCTGACCTAGCACATTGGAGTATCACACTCCTCCTGAGGCTAGTTTTGCTCAATGGTGTCTTCACCTCTCCCTCAGATCTCCTCTTATAACTTATTAATGACTAAAACCCTAACCTTAGATCTCAATGGCTAAGATCAGATCTTTCCATCTCAAGATCAACAATTGTGACTTAATCTCTTGTTGAGATCACTTAAGTGACTCAACGTTATAGTAAAGTCACTATTAATCATTAACTACAAAAGGTACTTTATAAAATCACTTTACAAAGTTTATCTAGAGAGGCAACCTTCCACATGCTAAGAAACAAAGAAATTGTGGAGGACCTACTGCGCTACACAATCCAACACTCCCTTTAAGCGAGGAAGGTATTTCCATAATTCAGATCTATCCTCAAGCTTCTCACATCCACTATAGTTGCTCCCTCTGACACATAAGCTTATCCGACTACTAGATATGAACCCTGAGCTGAGAACCGTGCTTCTAGAATCCTCCTGCTTCTGAGCATCTTGCATGGCCATGTTGACCATGTTTTCCCTGAGGCTGTTGATGTAGCCCTCTATTGCACATTGGCTGAGCCCACTATTTGAGCCATCTCCTAACTGCCTGAAACTATTGCCCATTGCTCAAAGCTTCTGTAGTTAAATAGCAGTGAAATTTTTAGTGTTTCTTCAATGCTGGCCTGCCTATCAAGCTGTCGGCCCTGGCATATTCATTGCTCCTCGTGCCAACGGTCTTTGGCAACTACAATTGCTAGCTGTTCAACCCAAACTAAGTCTGCCTGCCTTGCCTATGTTACACGGCCCGTGCCCCAGCCAAACCCTATTTGAAGTTTTCGAATTTACTGTGCTGTCCCCAACCATCTCTGCTTGTGCAACCACTTCTTCCTCTAGGCTCGATTAACAATTGATAACTCTCAACATCCCTATTGTGTTTAATTTTTGGGTTGCGCCCTACCTTCAGCTGTCGTGACACCTCGACGATTAAATTTCGACGACTGTGCCATGGCGGATTTCTTGGCGCTTAGTGGCAACGATTTTTGACACTTTGAATTTCCAGGTTGCCTCCTCCGCTCTGATCTATAGTGACCCTCATGCACACTAGACTGTCTGCACTGGTGCTTGGATCTGCCTGTTGCGTGCGTTGACTCATCCATAGAATCCACATTTTGACGACAACTATGTGAGCTAGCGGCCATACGACCTAGCGATTGTCTGACCCTGATCTGCTACTGACCACTCTAGTCTGATTGTCTCTCATCATCTTTAGAATATGCCCCCTTTCTCCTTTACATGACAATGCATTTCCAAGAAACTTATGAGAGACACAGGCCCAAGTGCTGAGATATTGCTTTGATATCATATTAATAATGAATACATAATATACATAATATACATTGGATATGTGGAATATATACTTATATTACAAGGGAGCCATTTTATGCATTTAGATGGATTGGAGGGATCTTATGCTTTGCTATAAGCATTCTTAGAGAGTAGGCTTGTAACGGTTCAGCCATGGTTTTGCAAGTTGTTGGTAACTTGGTTCCTACCATTCTCATGGAGGAGAATGGAGAGGAATAGAAGTAAGAGAATTCACTGCTAGAGCATCTTTTAGTCCTTAATACTTATATATGTTGTAGCAACATCCTACTAGAGAGGTCTCACAAATTGATTTGGGTGAGGCTGACAAAGAGTGTTGGATACTTTGGGCAGGAATGCTTGCTTGTGGATTGCTTGAGCCATGATTTCTATATGTTTGGGTTGGACACGATAGAGTTCTTTTCCTAGCGTAGCCTTTCCTTTATTTAGCAGTGGCTAGCATGGTTTTTGCATTATAGCTACATTTTAATTAGTAATTTCCTAGGGCATTCTTGTGCCTCCACCCATAGGCTTTGGGTTTGAGAGATGCATTTGTTAAGCTTTGATCCTCAAATTGAAGGTGGTTCTATTAGATGAGAACCAATGATTGGGTGAAAAATCATCCCCAAGGAATTGTTGTTATAGATTCTTGCAAAGTTATGTATTGTGTTGGGTAAAATTTATGAGATTGTTGTGGTTTAGCTTTCTGTATTTATTTTATGCTGTGGTAAATGATGAGATATTTGATTGTTCATTGCTTATCAATTCATGCATGTTTAGATGTGTCAACAATATGGGCTTCCAATGATTTCCACCATGTCAAGAAGGATATGACGAGATTTACTTCTGCTTTTGATGAATTTTACTGCTGAATATGATCTTAAGGAAGCGACCATAAAAGGAAAAATCAGATCTGACATCTCATGTTTAAGGAAAATTAATGGGTGCATTACTAAGTGTTACGCATTGTGTTGGCATAAGAATGGTCTTGTGCAGCTTGATGGTACATTTTATTCTTCAAAAGGGTGGAATGTTGGGGGAGGTTGCTTCATGGTTGTATCTTTTTCTTCATAGATCTTCTTCATGATAATTACCTAGTCACAACCTAGTCATTGTTACGTAATTTTGCATGGTTGTCGTTTAACATGATGCATTTATGATTTACCTAGTTCCATTCATATTCATGTAATTTCCATAGTTTTACCTAGGCAAATTGTCTATTGCAAGCATGTCATCACTTTTTCCTAAGTGAAATCCACTTCACTTGCATGTTATCACCACTTTCCCCAAATTCTCCTAGTTGATTTGTGTATCGTAGCATATCTTAACAGTTCAACTAAGTAAAATTCATTTTCATACCCACATACCACTTCACTCCATCTCCTAGAAGGTTCATGGTAGCTTTTTACTAGAATTCCCTAATTTTTAAATCATATTAACCCTTAAAATCTCATATTTCCTCTTTTTCTAGTGTGAACACACACCTGACTGGTTTATGATATTTTAATTGAAATTTAAAATCCTTAACCTTAAGTTGAGTGCCTAGTATTACTTTATTAGTACTTTAGTGTTCTAATCCTTTATTGAAGCCTTTTTCCATAAGTTTGACTTTTTAATTGGTCACTAGGAGTTTTAATGTAAAGTTCATGTGGTACACATGAGATTAGGCACTTCTCCTTTTGACACATGAAGAAGTGATACACTAATTCCTAATTATTCATTAAACTTTATATCGATGGGATACACAAAAGTTACTACCCCCTTTCGCATACATGTTGAGGAAAAAAACATGACAAAAAGCCAATTCGCTCTAACCTCAGTTTAGCCTTGTTCACACACGCTAAACCTCATTCATGCTTTATCCTTATCCATTAGCACGAGGTTTGAGGTGTTAGTTGAACATTAAGTTGAATAAGGAAGTCTAATGCCCATGTGCCCTAGGGTTTTGATCTCCCATCTCATCCATCCACCTCATCCACTCATGCACACATCCCTAGGTGGTGTCTATATGCACACGTTTTGAGATCTCATGGATTTGATGACGACTCATTTGCACAAGTGTTAAGGGCATTCCTTCTAGGGTGATGATTTCAAGGCTGACTTGTTCAAAGTGGGCACAAATGTATATCCTTATAGTGGAAATTCATGCATTGTGAAGGTTTAAATGTGAACAAAATGCATAATTCTTGGTAAAAGGGCTTCTAGAAAGAACACTCAAGCATTGCACTTGGCATTAGAATACATTTCTAGAAGAATACCTTTATAAATGAAACTTTACACATGGAAAACTGCTCGTTTTCTTGGAATTTCACTCTCCTAAGTAATATTATTGTTTGGAGATGGTTATTTCTAGGAAATTGTCTTCATTTTATCCACCACTCCCCAACTATCTAAGTCCATTTTCATGCTCCCATTACATATTGCATACACATTAAGCTTAGTAACCCACAGGGAAACCCCCTTAGGTTAGAATTCCAGTTACCCTAACCTAGAGTGCATAGGAGAGTTGCTGAGTTGATTGTGGCCAACCTCCTAATTTGGCAAGGCTAGTACTATATTGTTTGGACTTTAAGTTAAAGGTGCTAGTTTGTGTGGTAACACAAAGGAATGCCTAGATTTTATCTCCAAATCAATCACTATGTTATATTTTATCTTGTAGTCTATTTTGCCCTTTAGTGACTTAAACATGTGAGTGTTTGGTCATATGTATTATGTGACAACATTGTAACTACTTCGGTACTTGTGGGTTGTGAGCAATGTTGCACAAAGCGGGGATGAAACGGGGACGTTTTTTGGAAGCGGGGACGCAGAAGCGTCATTTTCCAAAAATCTAGGAAGCGAAGTGTCTGCTATATATATATATTTTTTTTTCTTTTATATTTCTTTGCATTTATATTCAAAACAAACATCCCAAATACCAAATTAGTTCTAGAAGACATGAAAACATGCATATTTTTACATAAATCAAGATAGATATGGAATCCATGATTCCATTGTAGTTACTAGTATGTACATCAATGATTAATTATTCGAGCATCAACCATCTATATTCTAGCAATTACAAACATACATCAAATTTTTAAGCATATTATAAAACATAAAACATTTAAGCATATTATAAAACATAAAACATAGAGCATATTATGATTTATCTAGCAAGTGAGCAACTGTCAACATTTGTCATGTCCAAAATTCAAATAATAATGTTTACAAAATAGGTCACTTGGTCACCGCCAAGTCAAAAAGGTTCAAATTCACAAGCCTACAAGTCTAATGATTAATATATGACAAAAGTAGTAAATTGTGAATATATCTACTAATCTCTCCTCCTTCCACCACGAAGAGAACGTGGCAGTGGGCCTCCACGTGGTGGCAATGAAGAAGATGGTGCCTGTGGAAGTTGTGGCACTGAAACTGATGAAGACGAACCCCCTGCTGTTGGTGTTGAACCATGGAACCTAGGAACCAAGGGACCAGATGGGGGTGGCATCTCAACTCAATCATCATCATCCTGGAATCGCTCAAAAAATTCATACCAAAAAAAACCACTAGTTAACAAAAAAAATTAAAAATAGGAATTAGAGAAATGCTTTATAAGCAAAATTCATACCACAATGGATATACCTAGATAAGAGCATCCTCTAATTGCTCTAATCACAACACTCCATCCTCCAAATTGGGCTCCTCTAGATTCCTGTCCCAAATATTAAGGTCTTTATTAGTCTTTGCATCATCGCAGTAATGGGACAATAATCGCAAGTTAATGAACATAAACCAAGCTCTCTTCCTAGTCTGAACTCAACCTGTTCCTTTTAACACTGTGGATGAAAGAATAAGAGCTCCAACACCTCCGCAGAAGAAGTGTTTACCACCTGTGATAGCACCCGCAATGCCAAAGTCTATAGAAGTGGAGTAGCACCTCCATGCATGTTCCACCACTCATGAGAAGAAAAAGTCTCTCGATCTCTAATTGCATGCATGCTCCCAAATGGACCAGTTTTAAGCGTATAGTTTCTCAACTGTCTTCGTACCATGGTAGCCTCCTCCTCATCAAGGACTAATTTACTCAATGCAATCATATATTTTTTGTGAGCCTCTTGATCTTGGTGTGGTTTTCTCCTGCTTCCCCCCCAGGTGCTGGTGTTGAAATCCATGATGGATGATAGTATTAGGTGTCAAAACATATGCTAATGCATGCCATGGAACATTTAGCATTTCCCATCGGTTTTCCACCTCTACACGAATATAATTGTACAAGGTGAGATCTCTAGTCTCAACAATGTCTTTAATCTGCCCCAACATGCTATCCATTTGCTCATACACCTCCCCAATTATTGGTCGATATGAATCTCCAAACTTGATCATGTAATAAATTGGTTTTGTGAATTGCAAAACATATTTAACCTGTGACCAAAAGTACTTGTCAAGAATAGTGTCCTTGGCTACATTAGCACCATCTGTATCAGTGTTAATTTCCTCCCATGATTCAACACACACCATATTAGTTAAATCTTGTCTCACCTTCACTAGCCGCCTAAAGCTGAGGTAATAACTGGCAATTCTTTTTTTGCAAGTTTAAGCATTGCAACTTGGAGCAAGTGCCATAGAAGTCGTTTACCCTTGTGTGCCCTGTGATGAATTTAATGAGTTTCTTCCCTCTCTTGTAAAACTCATTAATCCACCCACATTCTTTATGCTTCACAATATCATGCATCAAAAGGTTCAATGTGTGAACCAAGCACCCAAACCAAAGGATGTGTGGATGAGTACACTCAATAACTTTTCCTGCTGCCTTACAATTTGCTGCATTATCTATGACCACTTGAACCACATTATTCGGACCAACCTCTCTGATTGATTGTAATAGGAAATCTGCAATGTTTTGGGAAGATGCACTGATGGAGGAGGAGTTATGACATGTAATAAATACTGCACCACTAGCAGAAACACCAAGAACATTTATCAAATGTTGGTTTCTAATATTTTTCCACCCATCTGATACAATGGATACCCCAAATCTACCCACTCATTTGTAAAACATGTCAAAGCTCTTTGAACCTTTTCTTTTTCTCTTTCTAATAACACTGTTCTAGCTTTCTCATAGTTGGGGGACTTTTATCCTTTTGGGGCTTCATTGATGGCCTTTACCATTTCATGCCAATGGGGAGAGTGAAGCACATTGAATGGTACACTGCAAGCACAAAGAAATTGGACTATCTTTCCATCCACATCATCCCTCCCAGCAACATTCAGGAAATCCCCTATTGTTCTTTTACCTCCAGATCTTCCAGAAGTACCATGAGGAGATGAGCTACCAAATCTAGAGGTTGCATTTGATTTAGAATGAGTTTTTTGTTTCTTGCTTTTTTGTTGTGCAACCTCCTCTATTTGGATGTATTTTCTTCTTTGTTCAGCTGAAATGTTTGGGCAAATTTGCATGCCCACAACACCCTTTTTTTCATCAGTGTCCATCACCCCACAAAGATGCCTCCTCACACGGGTATATGAACTACTAAATGGTTTTCCTCTATGACAACCATGAGGGCACAAAAATTTGTAGCTTCCACCACCCTTTCCCCCTTCAAGTTTGGTCACATAGTTCCACAAGGGTGTTAATGCAACTTTCCCCTCTAGTATTTTAGTGTTCCCTTCAGGTTCAACTTCATCCCCTTCCTCTTCAAACCTTTCCTCCTCATCATACATTGGGTCACTCATATTGGGACCACTATCCTCTTGTTGTTCTTCCCTTCTATTCCTACTCCCCCTTGCCATCATTAAAACCAAAAGTAGAATGATACATAGAAGCCAAAAGAACACCATCTTGGAATATGGATAATGGTGGCGGACAATCTGCAATTAAAGGAGCAAGTAGAAAGAATGGGAAGAGTAGGAGAGGGAGGAGAAAAATACAAAAAACAATGTAAAAAAATGAGGGAGTTTGGGGTTTGCACTTACCTCTTTAGCTCTTGTAAATGGAAGTCCTCCTTCACTCCTCCAAGCTCTCCTCTCTTCTTCTCTCTTCTCCAAGCTCTCATAAAATAAAAGTGAGCAAATGAGAGATGAAAGGGTGTTAAATCCCTTCACTTCTCTCCCTAACTCAAGGTGGACCCACCCCCAACCAAGGAAAAAAAAATTAAAAAAAGAATAAAAAAAGTGACTTTTTTTGGCCTGCGCAGCGGAAATGGCAGACGCTCGGGCGAAGCGGTCGCGATCCGTATGGATCGGACCCAGAAGCACCACGCTTTGTACGACTGAATTGTTGTACGAAATGCGTTTCGAAAAAACCGAAATGCAAGTCGGTTGTACGATTCAGAAAATGGCAGGAATTGGATTTATCAGCCCGATCCGCATTTCAGTTTTTCCGAAACACGTTTCGGAGGGTAGTTCACCGCGCATCCATACGGATCACGGATCAGGTTTTTGATCCCGGGGGGGGGGGGGGACGTTTCCTGCAACACTGGCTGTGAGATCCCGCAAGTACCCGTGGGTCTTGGCGGGTTATACAGCGAGCCAGGTCACTCGCATAGAACCCGCGCTTAAGACCTGGACTCGACGGGTATTTTATTAAATTCGGCAACCCATATAAGCCCTCCGGGTTTGCCAAAAGACCCGCATCGGACCCTTATAAGACCTGCATCGAACCCTTATAAGACCCGTCAACCCTCAAAAGGCAATTTTTTCTTTTTTGGAAATGAGGAATGCTTTATTATTGTTGTAATAGGCCTTTGAAGGGGTGTTGTCACCCAGTGAAAATAGACTCTTCAAATTTGGTTATTTGATTAGTCTATTTCTTTTTCTTATACTTCGGAATCCTAAATTATATGTTCATCTTGGTTGGCTGACTTATTTTCAAGGTTTCATGTGTAGGGGGCACCTATCTAATAATTTTTCTTGGCAATACTAACAATTTTGAGTGTTCCAAAAGCATTTTGGGCCCTTTTCACATTTATTTGTTTGCTAGTTTTTAGATGGCTAGTGATTCTAAATGCTGGAAAGATTGTTATGAGACAATCATTTATCATTTATGACATGTATTTGAATTTTGAACTTGCTGACATTTTTTATTTTAATTATGGAATCATTAGTCCTTTTCTTATTCAGTATCTAAATGTTTTGCTTACAAAAATAGAATATGTTATGTTGTACTTTTATAGATATGAGACAATGTTATGAATTATTGCATATATTGTGGTTTTTATAACTTATAAGCATTGGAATTGTCATTAGTTTCTTTTTTTGTGCTTAAAATTTACCATATTTTAACTTCTTTTTTTTGTATTTTGATAAGTCTTATACAGGTCGTTCGAGAGTCTTATACGAGTCGATGAGTCAATAGTGTGACGAGTCTTATATGAGTACGAGTCATGCAACATTGTGTGAGATAAGTCAAAAGGTCATAATTAGAAAGCCCTAATTAGTTGGGTGAATGGTGTCTTCCGTAACTATCGTATTTGAAGGACCTAGTCTATATAAGAAGGCCTCTATTTTCAAATGAAATTGTCATCACAAGTTTAGCCATCATTGTGTCCATACCTTATGCCTGATCTCTTGATCATAAAAAGATATCTACCTAGACTGTTGAGTTGAATAAGACTATGATGGTATTCTTCATGCTCTTATGAATGGGTGTTATTCTGTTCTCCTATTTACATTATGTGCACATGTTGTTTCTTCATTAATTGTTTCATTTCCCTTACTCTAAACTCATAAATCCAGGTGCATTCATATTCAACATCAAGCATGAAAGACGATTTGGTTGGAGTTTGACTACAGTATTTAAATTAATATCTTCAGTCTTTATGCTTCTTTTAATTTGCCTATCTCCTCTATATCAGCATGAGGGACAGTTGCATTTGAATATGCTGCAATGCAGCATGAAATATTGATATGCACGAGACACAGTTTTTCTAATTTGTGTGCAATAAACAATATGCACCTGTGCAGTTTTTATTATGGCTGGTCTGCTGCAATGGGTGGAGCGGAAGGCCACCCCACTTGATGTCCAGAAAGAGAACAATTGTGGTCCTCATGGCTGTCTAACCTTTTATCATGCCATCTACTTCATAATTGTTACAGTATGATGCAAATCCTCTGTTCTTAGTATCTCTATAATTCTCAAATTTAAAATTATGACCAGGGATTCGCTGAAAAGCTGACATCTGGTTTCTCCTTCTGAAACAGATCTCAACCGTGGGCTATGGTGATATTACAATGCATTCAGATTGGGGCCGCGCTGTGACTTTATTTACCATATTGATAGCTCTGTTAATATTACCTGTACAGATAAATAATATTATGGAACTTGCATCACGAAGGTGCACATGAATACTGTACACAATTGCTTAATAATTATTAATTATTACTTAGATCATAAATGTTAGGTGGTCATAGGTTTTGTTCAATTGCATCATATTTTTCCCAAGCTATCAATATGATTATATTTTGTCAGGCCATATGGAGGAAAATTTACAGTGCAAAAGGTGGTTGGTTCAAGATTTGTAATAGTCAGCGGAAATTTATCCTACCGGACTGTACAGGACTTTCTTTCAGAGTTCTATCATCCTTCTCATGACAAAGGTTGTCAAGTTGAAAAACATACATGTCCTTAAGCCTTTCGAATGTATCACTTGTTTTCAAAATGTATACCTTGCAATCTTTCAATGCCTTGTGCATTTAGGCATATAATATCATTAAAATTGAAACTTGAAGGTATCAATTAATTCTTTCTTTGTACTTTATTTCTATCGCAGATATGCCTGCATTTCCACTTCGAGTTGTGATTATGGCCCCATATAAACCCTCGTAAGCGTGTGCTTTAAGATAAAACATTCCAGTTTTTGCTACATGATTCCGTAGACTCTGTTCATGCATTCGAAAATGTGTTGTTTATAGTAGAAATTCTACCTGTTATATTAATATACATTTCTATTTGGTAGTTGTAAAAAATTTAAACATCATCTGTATTCTCTGTGTATTGGTGCTCCTTCCTGTCTAGGTTTGAAATGAAGACACTCCTAGCAAATTACAAAGGTCGTGTAGAGTTTATTGAGGGCACTCCTTTAAAAGAATCTGACCTTGATCGTGTTGGTGCTAAGGTGGCTTCAGCTGTCTTTTTAATGGCAGATCGACAGGCTGTGGTGAGCTTCCATATTCTTTATTTGTTGTCTAACTTTTATTTTTGTTAACAGACTGTTCGAAAGCGTTTACTTGAAGTTTGTACCGAGTCTTAATTATGATATTTATGATATTATAATTTATTTCTTTTATCTTAAATCCTAGATTCCAAATGTATCCTCTAGTCTTAAATTAATGCCTTCCTTTTGGACCAAATATGGTCATGATAGAAGCTTTATTCTTGAAATTAACTAAGCTGTATTCTGTGAAATCTCATCTGATAAGCACGAGTTTGAAGAATCCTGATGCAGAAGATGCAGCACAGTTTGTCCGCACATTGACTGTTCACCGACATTGTGGTCCAAAGGTGAGAGTTATTGTAGAAATGTTGAAACCTGAGAACGAGGACAGTGCCATTTTAGATGATGCAGAAAATGTAATTGAGATTATTTGCCCAGAAGCTATCCGTTTCCAGTTGCTCGCCTGCAGGTTGGTACATTGTTTCAATAGTGAGGATAATTTGTCTCTACAACCATATCTTAATGTTGCTAAGTTTTCCTGGTCATGGACATTAAGTATATCTATAATTTGGGTTCTTTCTGTATCTTCGTTTCAGCTGCCATGTTAAAGGGTTGCCAACATTTTTGACAAATTTGTTCAAGTCTGGTCTGGCTGTCACTAGTCTTGGATCTGAACGTTGGATGCAGCAATATTCCAGCGGGCTTAAGCAGGAAGTCTTTCCAGTGATATTACCATCTTGCTTTTACACAGAAGGATTTCTTTTTGAAGAGGTCAGTGATCAGTATTGGATTGCAAGATGCCGTTTTATAGCTAGAAGCACAAAGAAAATAAAATATTTAGCAATCAAGCAAGACAGTTGTTCTAGATTTGGATCCATGCAATAGTGGTGGAGTAAATTAGACGAAGAAAACATTTGTCTGTTCTTTTTCACATTTGTAATTTAGGTTGAAATGATTGATGTATATTTAATTCCTTTCTCTTGATTGCATTTTCAATAGATTATGCATATTTTTGGAAAAAGATAGGGATGATTGTTTGGGGTGTGATTTGAACCTAGCAGACCTTTTTCATTCTCACTAACTCTGTAGTTGATGTAATTGTTCTTATTTGGTCCCCGTTATCTTAGAAAGATGACTGAACAGTAAGAAAACAAAACAGCTGGACTGAGCTTTTGATGCTCATCATTCATATATTGGGTTTTACATGTTAAATTCAATGTCGTCTACATGATCTCTCTTGTGTTGTACTGAATTAAGGGATGGAATTAGCTTTCTAGGTATACAATGAATAAAAAGTTAAAATTCGTCTAATTGGTTTATTCTTTTGTAAAGGTTGCAGAGGTCATTTACCGAAAGCATCAAGTTATTCTTTTTGGCCTTGACATTTTAAAGGAGGATATGTCAAGAGGGCGGCAGATTTCATCTTCGGATGTTGGTTTAAGATCTTTGGGCTGCAGAGGAGGTTTCCAAATTTGGTAGACAAGTTTCTTTCCTTTGCTCGATGCAGAAGCTTTCGTCTTAATACAAGATAGTGAACTGTTAGAGGAAGTTAAGAAACGCAGACTTATTCAAATTACAAGATCCTTGGACACCAACGAAACTGATTTCTCCATCTCCAGTGATCATTCTACGGGGAAATCTAGTTCTGGGGGTTCTGGATCACTTATAAGTTCTGGATACAGGAGTGGACATCAGAGTAAAATACAGAACATTATTTCAGCCAGTCATGATCAAAGTCAGTCATTGGATAGCTCTCTCATTGACACAGATATTCCTGTTGGAACAAAGAAGCACATATTTTCACTCGAGGAAGCGATAGATATTGCAATGAGCTGGCCGCCACCACAGAAGTGGGAGAAACCTGAACCTCCAGTGTTGGAAAGAAATGCAAATGTCATAATGGAAAATTTGTCTAACAGAACTATGTTAGTAGTCAATTTGAATGCACCACATATTTTGTTATGCATCCAGGGAAAGTGGCCGGTTAATATTTTCTATCTCATAAGCCATCTTAGAATGCCAAGTCTGCCAAATCCACCAGTAGTTATTTTGCATCCTCATGAACTAGGTTCTTCTGACTGGGGTTGTGTTGGAATGTTTGAAGACGTCTATTTTATAAAAGGATCACCTTTGTATGAGCTAGATCTGTTACGCGCTGGAGTAATGCAAGCAGGCATGTATCTTTTCTGCTTTTACTGCTCTTGCTATACATTTGATAACTCAATATCTAGTATTTCTTTATTTGATTTATCTGAGATCCAGTAGAGGTTCTTACAATTTGTGCAAATCAGAAATATTTTTTAAAAAGTTGTCTTGAAGTTGTTTGAAGGTATTTTGTTTTGGTATGTATTAATATCTGCTTAGGGGAGAAGCTTTCTATTTGACTTTCACATTTTCTTTATGACTGTTTCTCAGACATTTTGCAGTTTTAATTGGTTTGACTTTGTTTCTGCAGAAAGAGTGATCATATTGGCACAACGGTGCCGAGGGGAAGAAACTATTGATGCAAATGAATCATCTGCTACAGCGGTAGCTTCTTATGATATCAACAACATTCTCATAGCTGCAACTGTTGAACGCCTACTTCATCCAACAAGGGACCGAATTGTTGTTGAGCTACAACAGGAAGCTCAGATTCATAACTTGAGGCCTAAATTTCATATGAGCAAGGGGAGGTTTGATTCTGAGATATATGCTAGGAATCGGGATGCTGACTACATGTTTTCACCTTCATATATTGAAGGAAAGGGTTTTAGTCCTGCTGCACTCAACTTTTTACTGTAAGTTTCATTACCTTGAATTTATATTTATAATTAAAATTTTGTGGCGACCTATACTCAGCAGTCTTTTGGTTGCTTGTTAGTCTGATTTTATTCTATTTTGAACACTATCCTTCATCACATACATTGTGAAGTAAACTGGATTAGTTTGATCCCTACAAAGAAAGCTAGTCATTTTTCTTTGGTGGGAAATGGAGATCCTTGAATTCATCCGCAGCAATAATTAACTCACTAGATTTTGCTGAATGTGAATTGGTGCAGTGTTTATATAGTGTTTATTCTTTTCCACATATTTCTTCTATAAAGACGACCTTGCAGTTTTTCATGTTAATATCGATTATGAGTGTTTGGAAGTGTTGATTTTTTTGCAGATATGCGACATTTTTCAATCGTAATACACTTAGCATAGTGAAGAAGTTCTTATCAGGTGGAGTAAATGTAATGAGTACTGAAAACAATCAATCTTTTCTGGAGAAACTTGACCAGCATCCAATTCCAAAAGGTTATGCAGGGAGAACATTCATGGAGCTCTTCTTAGATGTTTTGCGAGATGACAATATTCTTGTATTGGGCCTTCACAGGCCAGCAGGCACATGCAACTCAATAGTTTCATACGTGTATACCAATCCACAACCTGCTGAGATATTGGTTGTTGGAGATTTGATGTTTGTCATACATGCATGAAATTGCACCACAAACTTCTCATACAACATTGGTTGGATGTAGATACTATCTGCATCATACTTCTTTTAGGCAATATATGGATTTGAAATGCATTTTGTAGAATCAGTTGCATTCTGCAGAATAGGTTACATTCTGCATTTCAAATAATTACTACTAGTATTTTTTGTGGCTGAAGATATTGGTCTATTCCATTCTATTATTGTTTTGGGCTATCAAAACTAATTAATTTTATATATTGTTTCCCAGCTCAAAACAGCTTTCATGCAAGAGGTTGAAATATCCATTATCCTACGATGCCATTGTGCTCAAGGAAATACAATGTGGAGAAGTGAATACTAAATAGTATAGAATAAAATTCAATAAACATTTACACATGAATGAACCCTATTAAAAAATTGTTATCTTAGTTGTTTGTGACATCATATAACTCCTCACATGGAGCTTGGGAATGTCTCTCACAGGATTTGCTGCTGAATATGCTACCACTGCTACTATTAATTGTAATAATGAAATTTTCGTTATTGTGTTCTGAAGATCCAAACAGGAAGTATGGGATGTCATAAAGGATAAAGAAATTATGATTCAATATTTATTGTATAGAATATACAAAATGCAAATTTTGCATATTAAAGATTTGTTTTCAACAAAGCCTACTAATGGTATTTTTTAACAAGTTGATCAATTTAGTAAACCATTTCTTATCTGCAGCAATGCATTCGACTCCCTGGGATGAAATTGATGCATTGAATGCTCAAGTCTGATTTGTTTATATCTGAGGCATTGAGTTTTGTTTTTGATTGCTTGTTTATCACAGTTAATTTTGTGTTCTCCTTTTCCCCTTCATTTCAATCTTCATGTTTCGAGTCCCAGGTTATGTGAATTTGTCCTTACCTTACATATAAATTTCCTTTGAAAGCCAGATATGGGCTTGCACAAGCATTTTTGCTCCATTCCTAGTCTTCATTTTTCCTATATATGGATACAGTGACAAAGTGTTTTTTCTTCCAAAGGAAGCATATCTGTTTTGTCTAAAAGGATTGGGTAGGGTGTGTCTAATCTCACTGCCGATTTTTTATGGATTGATTCAATTTTTTCCCAATCCTCTTGAAAATGTCCTTGCCTGGCCCTCAAATTAGGCTTCTGTATAAAAATATCGGCTTTACCCAAGTCCAGAACAAAAACTTCTTGGATTTTCAAAAACCATAAATGCATCTTCTTACACTTTCTCTGAAGAGAATAAAGAGCTTTAATCACCCCTATAATTCTTTTTCCAAGTTTTAAAGCCCAATACTTTTTTTTTTACTCATGTCATTTACTGTACCGGAGATCGATATTAGCTATATCCACAGAAAACCCACCTGTGTCTAGGTGAACTTGTTATCTTTCATGTAGAAATTACTTCCTAGGAGTGAGCATGTAAATCTCGGTGGCACTGGAACCTGGTTGGGGAGAAGGGAGAATAATAGGGGCTGCTCCCTACCACCCAAGCTACACCCACTTGACAAAAAACCCACTACCTAAAAAAGAGATCTCTATTTTTTGCCCGTCAAGAATGATTACCTTCTCTTTCTCTTGTACATATTATCATTACTCCTTTTTTTTCTCGATATTCACTTGTGGCCTTCAGTGTGCACAAAAATCTCTGGAAGACTCTGAAATGCCTTTGTAGATTCTACATCTTGCAATAAAAGACACATTGACATACAAGTTGACTGATTTTCGTTTCAATGTTTGCTTATCGTTCTTTAGTCAGATGCCATTGTTTTTGCAAAGCAGTGAGTTTATAATACACAAGTTCGATCACCTAATTTCATTTGTTTGACAGGACAGCTTGATATTTTGAAGCACAATTATAGCCGTGTTATGGTTAACTGGTCACAACATAAATAGTTTTGATTTTTCGCAGCTGTTTCTTTTCTGCATAACTGTACAAATCTTATTCTCTATCTGCATACGTATACCTGTCATGCTTGGGACCAGTGTTTTTGAAACCGGCCTAACTAACCGGTTACTAGTCTAACCGGCCGGTCAGCAAGGCCACCAGTTGGAACCGGCTGAAAACTCTGGCCAGGAAGGCAATGTGGCGAAGTTTTGGCCCTAACCGGTCCTAACCAGCCGGTTTAGGACAGAACTGACCGGTTTGTAATCAAACCGGCTGGTTCAGTCCTAAAGCGGCTGGTTACCTGCCATGCCAGCCTCCACCATTTGTATTGCTGGTTTGTTTGTGGGGATCCTATCTCTGACATGATTGGAAGCTTGGAAATGAATTGTATGAGGATGACCAGCATTCTCTCTCATCATTTGAACCATATATGCATGAGATTTCAGATCCATGGAAGAAATGTGTGACGAAGGCCTTGTTGTAGCACCCCATGTTTCTATTAAATAGTATGCATGTCATCATGTCTCAAATGAAGCACATTGTGATGATGAGATACACTTGCATGAAGGCAAGGGTTTGGTAAATCATATTCCCTTCCAAGTTTCTGAATTTAGTAATGATTCTTTTGATGATTTAGAGAGGGTATATTTTGTAGAAGAACCCTGAAGATGAAAACCTTTTAGGTGTTATTGTTCCCTCATGTAATGAAGAGCATGACGGCCAAGAGGATGAGGATTTTGACACTTTTTTGATTGTAACTTAATACATGGCATTCTGAGATGTAGCACAGCTATCAGTCATTCTACCTAGTACAGATTTTACTAACAAGAAGATCCTTGACCAAGGTGAAGGCATGTGGTGTGAAGAAAGTTTGCTATGGAAACTAAAATTGTGTCACTCTATGGTTGAAATTTGCATTATGGTTATGTTACTCGGTAGCAGAGGATTCTTCATTACAAGTTTTTTTAAGGCATGTTGGACTGTACAAAAACATAGACAATGTACTGATTTCATGTCCGTTGTTCCACTATGGTATTGGTAGCCTGTAGGGCACATTGAATTCCAACCGGTTGAGGATGGTAAGTTTGGAGAATTCACAATTTAAGGGCTGTAAGTGCACTGTGTCTGGTCCTGTTTCAACATCTCAGACAGCCTGCAGATTTAACACTGTTTCCAGTAGTGAAGTATATCTCCAGGAATCATTTAACAAAATTCAAGTAGCAAATGTATCAACAGAAAGAACACTCCAGTACAATGTTTGTTTTCAGATTATAAATGAATTCTGGTTGAACATGATTTCATGCTTAGATCATCCTTCGGCCAAACAGCGAAAAGACTAGAAATAATCTCCAGTGAACATGTAACAGCAGTCAAGTAGCAAAATGTATCAGCAGAAAGAGCGCTCCAGCAGAATGTGTTCTCTAGTTTAGAAAGAATACTGGTTGAACCTGATTTCATGTCTAGATCATCCTTGGGCCTAGCAGCCAAAAGACTAGAAACAATGGTCGCAGTCACCCTTCAGAATGTAACAAGGAATAATTTGAGCCTGTCTAAGGGAACACCTCACCTCTTATTGCTCACACTTTGGTTACAGTAAAAAGTAAGCTCAATATTGAAGGAAAAGGAATAATCAACCCTTGTATAGATACTGTATGCTCAGTCCTGTTCCTGGCAGCGGAATTAGAGAGGGTGCATGATTTTGGAACATTTTTGTGGTTATGGTGATATATATATTCCCAGCCTTCTTTCGTGTTTAAGGGCTGACCTAAGACAAGATGCGGGAATGATTGAGAAGACATATAGACTGAAGATTAAATTGATTTAAAATAGAGTTTTAAATTTGAGCCAACCTATCCATATAACCAGAAGCAGTTTAACTTGAGACCATGAAGAGCTTGAAAGAAAAACATGTTGACCCACTTGTCCATATATAAAGGTGGATTTGAGGTTTAGTTTACATGATGTGTACAAATTTGTAAGGCATAGATGGCATTTGTATTATTGGTTTGTTTGTGGAGATCCTATCTCTGACATGGATATTGAGAGTTTAATAGAGAAATGTCTAACTGGCATACTCAATTACTCCATTTCCAATTAGCGTCAAAGACCATCTCATGAAGCACAAAGAAAGCATTGTAGGGTCTATCTTTGATGATCTCAAAGAGCCAAACATGGTGGAGGCAGGTGAACCATTTTTCATTATTAATGAACAACCATATCTTTTCATCGTGGTGATTTAGTGCAAGATAACGGGTTTTTTTATGGCAATAAAATTGAAAACCAAACAAATTGTCTCCATTGGCTTGGAATCACGGTTTAAAATCTTAAAAATAGTTTTGTTTCATTAAAAATTAATTATTTAATGTATTTTTCTAAAACCGGTTTGTTTAGACCTAACCAGTCCTGGTTTGACCGGTTCCGGTCGGTAAACCGGTTCATTAGGTGGACTGGTCCGGTCACTGGTTCCGGTTTTAAAAACATTGTTTGGGACGATATAAATTGTTTTGTTTTCTACAGAAGTGTTCCTTCAGTTAATAGTACAAACCTTATTCGTTTTTGGCGGAGTGGTTCTGCAGTTACTTGTTTCAATTGATCTGAGGAGTTTCATGAGGCTTGTGGTTAATCCGAGACTTTTGACATTGGGTTATCATCTTCTAAACAATGTAGGATTGGAGTGTGGATGCAATACAATACATCACTGCCCTTACCTACACTTAATGAAATTTATGTGTCATTGGTTGTTTTCAGTTCATCATTGTCTCACAAATGGTTGGTTTTGTGAAAGGGTGAGTATGGGATCACATTTTTGTAATTTATACCTTTCTCATTTGACAAAGTCCCTTGCTGCTTCTTGCGTCAACATTTTCCTATTTAGATGGTCATATGCACGAAGGTCTTTCCAGGGTTATATATTTTAACAATCCAACAAGTTAATGGACAAAGTGAATGTCGTTCTGAACCTAAATGGCCAAAGTGAATGTGGGTTTGAAAGCTGACTCTTCCCACTCATTCAACTATGGTTCTATATAAAACAATCATGTTTTAGTTTACGCCTAGTTCATTAGTATTTTGAGCTTTTACTAGTTAATGGAGAGTATTTGTTTGGTAATTTACACATTTTCGTAGAGTGCCAATGATTTGGAATGATATTGCCATTTTTGGTTTTTCTCAATTGGTCGATTTTATTGACTCATGATAAGTTGATAATGAATTTGGATTTTTGGTCAATGATACATGTAACATGGAATATTTTAAGAAGTTATTTGTTTAAGACTTTAATTTAGTGTATTTAGTGTTATTTGTCACAAAACGATGGTTGGGTAGTGTGCAAGCTTTGCCCATTGACATTTTAGGGAAAGGGCTTGCCAAGCATCTCATGCATTGACAATATATTAGTTTTTTTGTTATGTAACAAATATTTAAGATAACACAAGAACTAGAGTGCATACCATATATGCCAAATGTGATTGTGGAACACAATTCACAAATAGATAAGTAAGTTATCTTGTAACTCAAATAAATCTTCCTCCAAAAATCTCAATACATTTATGCATCCAAATTAACTTTTTCCGTAATGACTACATGAACTATATACACGCGTATTCATAAATTGCACATGTGGTCACTTTATTCACTTTTATATATACATTTCAACCCATATATGCCCCCATTGGGCCATATCATAGTACCCTCTAGAAAGTTGTCCTCAAAGCTTCACAATCAAGGGCTTTGCATGTGATGAAATCAAGTAATAGGATTTTCTTATATTTTTGCTTTTTTGTTTCACTCTTGATAATCAATCCCTTTAGACTCAATTCTTTTGGGTCTTAATCCTTGATAATTTGTGGTTGCATAATTTTCTTTCTTTTGATTCCATGTGTTGTTGTTATAACCTTTCCAAATTGTTGTAATTTCTTGTATCTAATAATATCTTATCAAATAATGGTTGGTTTTGTGATGCCCCATTCTATAAATGTTGTTGATTATTCCAAGTTCTTCCTTGGTAATTTCGATGTTGATCTTCTTGTTTTCTTGGAAATGAGGCCGTCGATATCATTTCACCTTCATTATTTTTTCTTTATTTTGAATAACCATTTCTTCATTCTTCTTTTTATAGACAATGGAATCATCTATTCTTTTTGCTTGGTCTTTGATTACTTTAGACGTGGAGATAATGCCATCATATTTGGCATGTACATCCTCAAGTTGGAGCTCAACTTCTTCAACTATTTCCTATTGATATTCTTGAATCTCGTCTTCCTTCAACTTTTGAAGTTGTAATATGATAGCATCCATCAAATTCTTACATTCTTCATTTTTTAATTGCATTTTAATCTATTTTTTCGAATTCTTCATGTGTGGGGTAGAATCTAGTTCGAAATACTGGGAGGAGGGATGAATCAATATTTCATTACTTTTGAATTTTTTCACTTAATTAATCTTGAAACTCAATTCACATCACAGAATCAATATTCCACAATGTACGAACATAAAATATTAAAGTGCAAATCAAACTTTGAAGAACAATCTTTAATTTATTACAATCTTTTGTGAGAACACTAATCCTTTGTAAACACCAACTTACAAAAATCGCAGGCTCCAACTTGTCAAGAAGATGAGGACACCAATCCTTAGTAAGAAGCAACTTACATTAATTGCAAGTTCCAACTCAAACTTAGCTTTCAATACACCAAAACTTGGACTTCAAATTAGACCTGAACTTGGCCTTCAAGGCAGCATGACTTGGCTTTCAAACTAGTCCTAGACTAGATCTATAAATAGTAGGACTCAACGCTGAAACTCAGCCTCAAAACAAAAATACATTGCCTTGAAAAATAGACCTCAAACAAACGAAAAACCCTTCCCATGAACAATGCCAAAAACCCTTAAAAGATGTGTCAAAACCATTTTATAGAAAGTTATTTCAATTTAGGTTGACTTCACTTCTTCTAGGTTCATGAGGCATGAAATTCAAACCTTTTCCTCTCTCCTAAACACAAAACATAATGTTTGATTCAAATGATTATAAATGTTCCTTCTCACGCCTATTTATGGTGCATTTGGATGTTGCATTTGGTTGACTTGTCCATTGGCTAGGTCGACTAGTGCAACCAACATAATGTATAGTGAATATTCAAAAATTCATTTCTCTTCAATCATGAGGAGTTAGAAGACACACCATATACCATTGGAAGGGTCTCAGAATAACTTTCCAACCATATATCTTATGCTCCCATTTTGAGCTAGGGAATTGGAGTAAAAATTCCTTCAAATATACAATATCCAAATGGGGCCTACTTGTATTTTAGTTGGGTCATAATGATAAAGTATTTCATATCTCCTTATTGCTATGGAATTAAAGGGAGTGCCATATATCATTGGAATGGTCTTAGAATATGCTATTTGACTATGCAATTTAATAACAACCATTTTCAACAATCTCCTCCCTTTGTTGTTGATGACAATAATTTGATTCTTTCGACTCCTCCTATATGCATTCTCTTCATACTTTTTGTCAGTCGCTCCCCATGTTTGCATTCTCTCCGCCTTTGACATCGATGGAAAAAGGTGCTCCCGTTGAGTTTGCGCTCCCCTTGAGTTTTTTCTTTGCGGAATTGATACATGATTGGGATATGCTTTGTTCTTGAGTGCATGACATGATTTTTTGAGATATTGGTTGCACTAATGTTCTCGCAGAAAATAACAATGCACTGATTATATTCCACTTTGATGTCATGTAAATTTTGTTTCATCCAAAGAATTTGGGTACAACAATTTGTTGTTGTTATGTATTTGACTTCAGTTGTAGAAAAGAAATTGATGATTTCATTCCAATCGACCAAGATTGATCAATATCTTTTATTGCAAGCCTATGATTTATGAGGCTTAAATGGAATGTGAAATACCATGCTTGACAAAAAACATATTAAAAATATGATAACACAAATAAACAACTGCAGATAACATAAAAAAATACAAACGAGATTGATAATGGAGTTCACCTACTGTGGGCTATGTCTCCACGCTGCTATCAATGGAGTGACTTCTTCAATTATGATGCAAAATAACTCAAATTATATCAAATTTCCAATTTCCAAAAGCTTGCTGTCTAGTATGCAGTTTTACAAAAGACTCTAAGAAACCTTGCAACAACTCTCTTTCTAAATTCTTCAAAAGGGGAAAAATTCTATGATTTGTCACATAAACAATGGTAATCACGCTACAAAATGATAAGAGCTTAGCCTTTCTACACAACCACACTTGTATGGTGCAGTGGCAATTTATTTTACATATAGGCAAGGAGTGTCCGCACCTCGGGGTCAAAGTCACGGAGATTGCATCCTCGTTCGTTGGCATATTATATGGAAACAAGGAGCCACTGCGGTGGCGGTAGTCCCTGCCGGGGTCTGCAACGAATTGCAAAACTTGGAATAGTGGATGCAAATATTATTATGAACTTAACAGAAATGCACAAAATCATTTAGGAACATTCTGTTCAATCTTGACTGGAAAATTAGTAATTCATATAAGTCAATATTACATTGTAACAAAATAGCTATGGGGCCAGTTTGTTGACTGGACTGTGTCAGAAGCACTTCTTGCTGCATCTGTTGCATGAGCAACAACAATTCCTATCAGTCATTCCACATTTACGGTTAGAAGTTCATCCTGTTTGCAAGTGGGGCCAGAATAAACCGCATTGCTAGGACCCTTTGTTATTGGTAATGACTCACGAGTGAGGGCAAACTACACACATTCAAAAATATTGTCATAAAATGAAACCATATAAAAGCACACCGAAAATTGCAGTGCCAAGAAAAGAACTATTGAGTACATACAGAAAATGATATAGAGAAGGCAATGTTGTCAAAAACTCCTTTTAAAAACATCAATCGACTTGAAGCGTCATAGGTCCTGACATAAAACAACAATAAGATATCATGGAAATTTACGAGTCTGAACAACCCTCGAATAAGTTATTAAACTCTAAATTTCTCGGACTACTGAAAACAGGTCGAAAGTAGCACCTGGAGGAAACAAGCACTTTGTATAAGCATGAGAGGCCCTCGAGAAGATTAGAAAACTTGCCTAAGAACCAGTCAGGAAATTTACCAGCAGAAAAATATTCACCACATTGGTGGAATCAGTTAGTTTGTTCTAGGCATGCAACTAAAAAAAACATTTGCTAGAGTTAGTTTTGTAAACAAAAAGCCCCGCTTACTTATGTCGGACCTCACGTCGCCGTGTTGGTCTGCATGTAGCAAAGGGTGTCAGTGTACTGCAGTCATCCTGAACACAACCACCGAAGACTTTAACTAAAAAGAAGGTAGTGTGTCCGCTCATGGAGAGGCAAAGACCATCCTGGAATTAACAACAGAACTTGAGGGAGTTTGACTGTAAGATTCCCCAGAAAGCCTGTGCGGTTGATGGACCTGCAGTCAGTGCCTTCAATTCCGTTAAATGTCCAAGCAATAAACATGGAAGAACTGAAGGGTTGAACAAATTTCGGAATAGCAAAACTCATCGTGGTGTAGCGACTAAATGGCAACCTCTAGTGTTGAACTCACAGTGAAGGAAAGTGTTTGAATACAAAACCTTAACGCAAGTTGCAGAACTAACCTTCCATGTCAGCAATTGCATAATGATGCCGAGAGTAGCATCAGGAGGGTAGTTTCTCTAACCACCCTCTCTTGTGAGTCACTGATTTCAGCACGACGCATAGGATCCCTTGATCGGGCATCATACTACTTACAAGGAGCTTGATAGTTGGACAAAATCATGATGACTAGAAAATTTGAAACATATTTCACAAGGAAGAGTGAGAATGAAAATTCGGTGGTAGTAATATAAATAACATTTGAAAAAAGAACTTCTTGAAGGTAGTAACGGGGTTCCTGAAAGATAAAATGGGCTGCTGAGGCATGATATAAACAAATAAAAGAGAGAAAATGGCATAGCTAGTGAGGCTATGAATGGATGTTGAGATGACCCCTACACATGGCCAAGATAAGGCCAAAAATAATACGAAGCATAGGACAATTAAGAAGCTCAAAGGGGTTTATAGACAAACCTGTACAAGAATATTTACCTAACAACTGTAGGAAAACCGACTCTGGTCACAGTTGGAAGCCCTCTTAATTCATTCGTTATGTTTACCCCCCTCTCTATATATATTCTCCTCTGGAGAAGCGATCTTGAGAATTTCTCCACATTTCTCCTCTGTTTGTGTACACCAGCAGATTCATTCTTGAAATCTGAATCCGTTCCTATCAATTGGAGCTATAGCAGTGAATAATTTATAGCTCTATCCTAATCTTATACAAGAATTCTTAATGTTTCTATGGCTGTAAAATTATTTCCATGGATTTATTGAATGCCTTTGTATACTTGTGGACATAGAAATCACAGTAACAGTAATAGCACACAGTCGTAATCATAAGAGTGGTGGTTTGGCATGGTAACCAGTGAGAATGAAAATTCGGTGGCAGTAATATTAATAACATTTGAAAAAAGAACTCCTTGAAGGTAGTAACGGGGTTTCTGAAAGATAAAATGGGCTGCTGAGGCATGATATAAACGAATAAAAGAGAGAAAATGGCATAGCTAGTGAGGCTATGAATGGATGTTGAAATGACCCCTACACATGGCCAAGATAAGGCCAAAAATAATACGAAGCATAGGAAAATTAAGAAGCTCAAAGGGGTTTATAGACAAACCTGTACAATAATATTTACCTAACAACTATAGGAAAACCGACTCTGGTCATAGTTGGAAGCCCTCTCCATTTGGAGTGGCAGTATTCTAGTGTGAGGGGTGTGTCGCTAGTGGATGTATGCTGCCACCTATTTTCAAATGTGCACATATTCTAAGATGATTAGCACACAAAACACTCATTCTCAGACTGTTCATAAACAATCAAGAAAGTGGCTTGAGTTCAAATAATAGTTTTCAATTGGTTGGAATCAAATACCGAAGATATGTATAACAATGAAAAAAATGGAGGAAAGAATGTTGATTTAAGGGAAAGTTATTGAAAATAAATACACAAGGAACCACCTTATGCTACCATAACAATTAAACCAACACAACAAATGGATTCAGACCTCATATTCTATGTATATTGACATTGGTCTTTATATTATCTTTAGTGCACAACTTTGTATGAATATCTTTACAATTTCTTCATAGCAGAGATATTGCGAGTCACTGTATGTATAATTAGTTGTTCTGCTAATCTAGATAGCCATAATTTGAAACCAAATCATGAAATTTTAGATGAGCAAATGCTTCTTCGTGCCGAGTTTCATCATTATTCTCCTTGAACACTATCGTTGGGCAAGGGCATCAGACAGAACAGTAAATTTCTCACCTATATATATATGAAGAGATACACTCATTTTTTAAATTAAATCCTAGGGTAATATGTTATTTGGTTTCAAAGTGATTCAGGGTTTATGGGTGAAGAAGGTTGAGACTCTGCCACCCTCTCATATGAGAGGAACAATCCCTGTTAGGGTTTATGGGCGAAGAAGGCCTCATTTCCGGTGAAAGAGGCAGAAATAGAGATTAAAGAGCAGGCCAAAGCCTTCAAGACATGAGCAGAAATGGTAGGTAGTTAGGTAGTAATTGGCATAGATAAAATCATGATGACTAGAAAATTTGAAACATATTTCACAAGGAAGAGTGAGAATGGAAATTCGGTGGCAGTAATATAAATAACATTTGAAAAAAGAACTCCTTGAAGGTAGTAACGGGGTTTCTGAAAGATAAAATGGGCTGCTGAGGCATGATATAAACAAATAAAATAGAGAAAATGGCATAGCTAGTGAGGCTATGAATGGATGTTGAAATGACCCCTACAGATGGCCTAAAGCAGAGGAAGAGGTATTAATGAAAAAAGGAAGAGCCGATTGAAGAGTTCGTTCTTCCTTCCCTCCTTCAGCCTGGAGAGAAGCATCAATCAGACTCTCCATATGGCCGGCTGCGGCGGGCAATCGATCGCTCATAAATGGATTACGGTCCCCTTTCTCTTGCCAACAAAGCTCCTCTTATCTTAGACGATAGGCGAGACTGAATTGGATATTCAAAAACTCACTGACCCCTTTAAGCACAGGAGTGACAACTATAGAATTCACTAACGCAGCTATCATACGCATTCATATTCTAAGATGATTAGCACACAAAACACTCATTCTCAGACTGTTCATAAACAATCAAGAAAGTGGCTTGAGTTCAAATAATATTTTTCAATTGGTTGGAATCAAATACCGAAGACATGTATAGCAATGAAAAAAAATGGATGAAAGAATGTTGATTTGAGGGAAAGTTATTGAAAATAAATACACAAGGAACCACCTTATGCTACCATAACAATTAAGCCAACACAACAAATGGATTCAGAGAGCTAGAAAAGTCACTTGTTGCCCAAGACATTGTCTACACCATACAGAGTGATAGATAACAAGATGCCATTGGGTTCCTTACCTACGGTAGAGTTGGTGGTCAAAGTCTTCTGAATGAAAGAATCAGGATAATTCTGGTGATACAATACTGTCTAAAGATCGAAATTGTCCAATGCAGGTATAAAAGCAAAGACAAACTGTATTGTAACAAGGTAAACCATAACAAAGTAAAGACACAACTTTTAAACAAGTTAAATACAAAGCTTTTAAATAGACACTTGTCACACATGCAAAAATAAAGGTATAATACAAAAACATATTTCAAACATGTAGACTATCGTGGAGCCCACAACTTTACCAGCTGCCTGCCTATCGTCCTTCATGCATACCCAACGTCTTTACGTCTTTACCTCTGTCTCTTTTGAATGTCCAACATTACAAGGCTTAACCCTGAACCCAGGTTAACCCTGAACTTAACTCGCTCTTAGACAGCTGCCTGTCTGGACACGAAAATGCATGCGTGTCAGTCACTATGAAATGGGTAGCACTGAAATATCGGCTAATAGGATGCCCTGACCTGAACTTTGAATAGTAAGCATGCATCCCGGCTGTCAGTATGTAAAGCAGGAAAGACAGACGTGGGAGTGCATCCTGCCTGCTTGCTGGAAAAGGGTTGGATATGCTCTTTGAGGTTAAGAAATCACGTAGTACTAGTTAATCCTCCACTGTCTGGTTAAGACAGTCATTCGCACCCGCTTTCTCAGTAGGGACGGCAGGGAGTCGGCTGAAGATTCTCGAGCTGCAACGCCTGGCATGTTTGGGATTTCCCCCCTCGCGTTCGGCACATCGCTCCTTAACGCCTTGGCCTTCCCCGGAGAGTTTAGTTCTGGGGGAGATATAAAGCCAGCTCCATAGATCGGCTCCATAGAAGAGGAAGTTCATAAAGCTAAGCTGGGGCGGGGGAGATATAAAGCCAGCTCCATAGATCGGCTCCATAGAAGAGGAAGTTCATAAAGCTAAGCTGGGGTCTGGGGTTAATAAAGATCGGCTGGGGTCAGCGTTGGGTCCGATCAAAACCCAAGCTCCTTCCTTTCCTTCGGCCAGGCTCCTTTCTCTCCTTCGGGTCTTACCCAGAGAAATCGGCCCACTATAGACTACCTATAGATCAACTACTACCGATTAGCCCGATGTCCCTCTGGTTTGGTCCTCAATGCGGCTGCGCTTTTTTGATTCAATCGTTTCATAGATTAAGTAACAACATTCAAGTCTGTCCTTGCGGCTTTGGCCATAGAATTTCATGGGGCGCATTAGCTCTATGTAGGAGTAGAAACAAATTCCTCTAATATAACTCCAATGTTGAAGGCTCGAGGGTAAATCTCAAGTCGGGGGAATGCTTTGAGTTGCAAGGAACAAATTCCTCTAATATAACGCCATTTTAGAAGCTCGAGGGTAAATCTAAGTCCGGTGAATGCTTTCATGGTGGCAATAGCTCTATGTTGAACTGAAACAAATTCTTCTAATATAACTCCATTTTAGAAGGCTCGAGGGTAAATCTCAAGTCCCGGGAATGCTTTGAGTTGCAAGGAACGAATTCCTCTAATATAACGCCATTGTAGGATGCTCGAGGGTAAATCTAAGTCCGCGGAATGCTTTGAGCTGCAATGCTGAATTTTGGGTAAAAAATTTAGCATTTGTTAGTAGTTTAAGATTATAAATTAGTATAAATCTATTTTAATTCCTTCGTATTCATACGGCAATATTCTGGTTCGCCCCCCTAAAGAAAATGCCCTAGGAACGGGAAAGGGTACACGGTCAGGATTAGGCAACCAGCCATCCTTCTATGCGGGCGTAGCGGGAGGGAAGAAAGGAAGAATAGGAAGAAAGAGAGAATACTATAAGCTAGTTCATTGGGGTTCATGGTTAACTGAATCAACTGCGCTTTGCGGCAGGGCTCTGTGAAGCACATTGAACTAGCTGCGCAAAAACTGGCCGAAGCGAAACCAAAGAAATCCCATGAACAAAAACAACTGCAATCGTCATTGTAAAATGGGACTTACAAGCTGTAAACCTGAAGCTCCCCCCTTCACAGATCGTGCTGCTGCAGCTCGCCACTCTCTGCTCTGCTCCTCTGCTCCTCAAACTTACTCAGACAAACCATTTCCAGACCACCGTCGACGCCCCTGCATACCTCAACAATCTCCAAACCTCTGGCCCAGTTGAACCATATGCAAACATCTGTCCTGCATGCAGGACACTCAGAACACGTACCAAAAACTTAGGACAAACTAACCTGTGCTTAAAATGTTCAGCTCGGAATGTCTTGAAACCTGCGAAGCCGACAATAAGACCCTCAACTTTGTTGCCCAATCAGAAATTAGATAATAACTTTTATATTATTTGTTAATAAGAAAACTTAGGTTAAAATCGTGATGCACATCAACATTCTTGGTCAAACACAGGATTAATACCCGGTCTGTTAGCACTTGAAATTTCACCTCAGGCTGAAAAGGCAAATCTCAAAGCTACATCAAACCATTCAGCCTCGTAGCTAGCCCTACGGGGCAGGAGAAGGCTCTCTCCGGTCAATCTCGGTAAATTTTCAATAGGAAGAGATGACCAATCAAGGTAACACTGATATTAGGCTAGTAAACTGATTTGAAGGTTGATTTGGGGGTTTTTTGGGTTTTTGGTGGCAAATTGAGGAGCTGCAATTTAGGGTGCGGGGATTGGACACAGTTTCTGCAGGGGGGTCTTTGGGGCAAGGTAGGAACCTGTACTGATGTCTTTAGCTGAAGTGGATGATTAGGAAGGAAGAAAAGAAGGCTAAAGAGAGCAAACAATGGATTTGAATTCTCTTTAGACAACAGAAAACATAGAAATTAAACAAATTTAAAAGTAGAGCATGACAAGCATGAATTCTGACTTTATCACTTCATTTGTTTAAAATGCAGCAGTATAGAAAGGAAATGAATCACATAAAAAAGCTTACAATAACATGAAGAAACACACCATCAACACCTGAGTCCACATGAATCCCAAAGATGACTGCAAAACCCTGGTCTTCCTTAGCCAAAAATTGCAGAGATACAAGTGAAATATACAATGACAGCTCCTCCCTCAAGAGTCCAACCATGAAAATGAGCATGAAAGTACATAATATAGATGATCTAACCTCTTTCCCTGCTTCCATGGGTCGAGCTCACTATCCTAGGAGCTGTTTGAACAACTTCTAAACTAAGCACTACAAAATAGACAGTCAAAACAACTTGCCTCTAAAAACTTGGAAACCAGTTCATACAGTCAATTTTACCCCTTTACATGAGAGAAACTTCTAGAAGAGTAAAACAAGAGTAAAAGTATCCAAAAAGTGCCACAAGTACAGTCAAAAGGACCACCATCGACCTCAGCAAGTCAAACTGGAGCTAAACTGCAAATTCTGGGCTGAACTGGTCAAATCCGGCACAAATTCCTCAACGGGTCGCGCACATCATCCTCAACGGGTCGCGCACTTTGGAGCCCTGTTTGGAGGCCTTCCCGGTGTCAGAATCAGGTGCAGAATATCTCGTTGGAAAGGTCTCTGAGTCTACTTTCCAACCCAACCAGAAGTTTTGGATTTGGAGGTCATTTTCCAAGTCAAAAGTCAATTATACCAAGACTACTTCTGCAGCTCAAAAAAGGGGCAGAAAGTCAAAATTTGGCTGTATTTTGACCTTTTGGAGGCCCAAAACTCCATGAAAACTCAAGGTAATGGATGGGCATATGTAACTTTGCATGAAAAATCCAAAAATGCTGAGTTTTTGCAAAACGGAGCTACGATGACAAAGGGTCTCACCGGGGGTGAGACCCGTTGAGAAGCCAAAACCTGTAAATTGCCCAAAAATGCCAAAAATGAGCCAAAACTCCCAAAATTTGTTGTGCTTGGTGCTGTGAAGAGGTTAGTGAGTGTCATGATGAGTGAGAGAAGCCTCGGCCAAGATGCGGAGGGGATTGGTCTTCTTCTTCCTCTTAAGAGCCTCGGTCAACCTTCTTTGGAACATTTTCATCTTTGCTTTACAAATGTGCATCCTAGCCCAATAATGGTTTTTCATGTTCCTTAGCAGCCTTTTGTCTTGGTTGGCCTTAGCCAACAGCCTCTCCAAGTGGGAATTCTCCTGAATAAGCAATGACTCCCGGTCAACAGGCAATGGGTCACCGGGGCTCCTACGGTTTAGGACTCGGTCACTACGAATCCTCCAAATCTCATCAAGTGCCTTCTCCTCCTCCAGCTGTGTATTCCGCTGCTCTAGATATGTGATGGTCCATTGGGCACCCTCAAGTCTCCGCTGCAAAACATCATTCTCAGCCTGGAGCTGCTGAATGATCTCCTTTGCCTCTTGGCTCGGAGAACTGACCTCAAGATCAATCACCGGATCCTCATGAACCATGGGCTCTTTGCCCCTCTGCAATACCTGTGCTGGCGAAGAAAGCAAGGCCCCTTCCACCTGCTGTTGAGATAACACTCGCTGCTCTGAAGATGAAGGCGAGACCCCTTCCACCTGCTGTGGAGATAGTACTCGCCTAACTGCTGCAAATAAGGCCCTTGGGCCTTTCTGATAGGTGACCATAGGAGTGGAGCTGTCATGTCGGGTGATGGGAGCATCAGGCTGCTGAGATGGTCCTCCCTCCTCATGAATAGCCTCCTGATGTGGCTGAGGTGGCACTATGAAAAACTCACGGGGGATGAACTCCTCCCATGAGATACCCTGCTGAGTCAATTGATAAGAGACTATAAGCTGGATCAAACCATAGTGACAAAGGCTCCTGTACTGCTGGGCCGGGGTCTTCCTCTGCAACATGGGTACCATCCTCTGAATGTTTTGAAACAGGAATATCGGGAGGTTCATCATCCTCACCCGGGTGAAATGCATCAATAGGCGAATGTGATATGAATACACCTGTGAAAATCTGCCCTCACATGTAAAATAATGCATGATAAGTCTCATGAGGGGAGCATACTCACTCCGAAGAAATCTGAATGGGAAAACACCTATCAACAGTTTCACAAATGATGGCCGGACATAAGGCTCAAAGTGAACAAAATCAAGTAATCTGCGCTTAGGCCACACCTCACCCACATTTGGTATCCCTGTAGCCTCTGAGATCACCTCGGGTGTCAATATGAAATTCACCCCTGCAAGAGTGACATGTCCATCATGGAGGTGTAAGACAAACAAGCGGGCCAGCTCTCTATGATGCTGAATCTGAGAGAGCCTCTCACAAAACTGATAGCATGACATGTACCAGAAACAATTCAGTGCCAAAGGACAAGCCTGTAACTCTGCCAAAGAAGTAGGCTCCTCCCTCTTATGATGACCTCCCTTACCCCCTCTACGAGGCCTCCTGTGTTCCTCAATTTCTGTAGATGATGAATGGTCATCACCTTGCTCATAAGTCTTGGTATCTGACATGGTTTTGGAGCAAGGTGGGCAAACTGAAGGACAAATTGAACTGCTGCCTCTGCCTGCAAAAGTACTGAACTCTATGCTGTTTCAAGGGGAGAAAACATGAGGGGAATGTTAGGGGAGGGAATTTCTTAACGAGGAATGGGAATATATGAAAATAACAGGGAATTTTCAAGGGAAACTTTACAAATTGTCATGCATGTAGGAACACATTTTAACATTGGGAAATCATTTGCAAAGAACATCTCATATGGGATAAAAACATGTATGATAATGAACATGGAAGGGGCATATATGTATCAATAGGGACATAGGGACACCATACACCAAATTTGCTTATAGGAGTTCATGTGTGTCATAAGGCAAATTTTTGCTCTTTTTGTTCTTAAGGAGTACATGCACATTGTTTTCACATAGAGGGAAGGTTTTCATGTATAAGGGGATATCAAGGGTATATAGGGGTTATGTACATGCCTCTAGATATACAGCATCATTTATTTTCACATGACTGTTTCTTTATTTACAAATGTATCTTTTCTTTTTGTTTTATCTTTTTGCATGTGTATGGTAGAGGGAATTAGGGTTTTGTGTGCTTGTTGAGAGGGGTAGGGTTTATAGCTTAGGGATGGGGGAAAAAGTCAACATTTTATATACAAATAATGTGGGACAGAGATGCAAGCATGACTATGCATGAAAGAGGAAAAGAGGGAAGGGACCAAATGGGACAAAAACACTTGAAACAGTCACAAAACCCTAGCATTTTACAAACATTAGCAAACAGCCATATTAATCCATTCATTTGCAAATTTAGAAGATGAAATCATAGCATACATCCATATTTTCACTACCAATATCAACATCCATGCATTAAGAGCCTACCTCGACCGATTGAGAAAATTCGAAGAGGAATGAAGGAATTTGATTGAAGTTTGGTGGCAGACAGGTGAACGGGTCGCGCACGCTCCCCAACGGGTCGCGCACAGCCCAACGGGTTGCGCCCGTTATGAATTTACACTGCCAGAGTGCACTGGACGGGTCGCGCACCGCCCAACAGGTCGCGCACCTGCAAAACTGCCCGAAACTGTGCAATTTCGCCTCCTTCGCCTATCACTCTCTCACACTCTCTCTTGCAAGCTTGAAATGCACAATGAGAGTGAAAGGAGGGAACTTTACCTTTTATAATCTCATTTGAAAAAAAATTTCATCCAAAAACCCACTTTATAAAGTCTATTTTGACACTTTCTTAAAACACTGATTTTCTTGATTTCCTTTATCCTGAAGTTGACTTTTTGAGTGCTTCGACCTGATTCTTTTTGCAGGTAGATCATCTGAAGGACTGTGGCAAGGGGACCAGGGTTGTTGCTGCCTTTTTGAAAACATTTTGGAAATTTATTCTTTTTACAAAAATTATCATGACCTTGGCTTTAAAAACAGGGTTTTTAAATCCAAGGTTAAAAATGAACTGTACATGATGAAAATTTCAAAGGAACATGTTTAACATCCTCCCTCTGGCTTGCTGGTCACTCAAGGACTTTCAGAGACATGACCTTGCTAAGACAACTAACCAAGAACCCTAGACCTAGAATTTTGACATTAAGACCAAACAAGAGCAGCTTGACAAACTTCAATGACTGATATGACCTGATCCAGCAAAGCCAAGAGGGGTATGAATAGACCAGCTCCTCCATCAGGGTTATGGCATGCCTAACGGGATGCAAACTTTGACACTGATGAGACACCTACTAATGCAAATGCAAAGAGCTTTGATCACTGATGGAGGGCTTTCAAGACCGACACTAACATTGGCTCCAATGGGGATGGTAGCTCCGTGGAGGTACCAAGAACCTTAGACATCTGGGAGAGCAGACCAGTGCTTGCAACCATTGGGCGATGGAGTCAACTTATTCACATGTGACCAATCTTGAAAACAACTTTATTTGACTTAGACAATTGACTGAAATTCAAAACTATCTTGGACACTAACTCACTAACTCTATACAGAAAATGAACTGACATGAAACAACTTGTAAAACTCACACCAACTAATTACCATTTTCAGAATTATAGCCTTCACCGCGGGCCCCAAACTGAAGATGGAAATCAGCTTCACACTTGCTGCAGAAAGAAAATGACATGGTATTTACAATGAGAGTGATTAGAGCAGAAAATGCTCAAGCATGATACCTTTTGAGCAGCCGGCCATTCACCGACCCTCTAAGACATTCATCTCCGTTCATTTCTTTGAGAAGGAAAGCATTTGGACCACGGTATGCTGCAATTTTATAAGGACCCTTCCATAAGTTATCAAATTTTCCATGCTTCCCTTTATCCTCATTGCGGGCATCCCACCGTAACACAACATCATCAATATGAAACTCATCTGCCTTGGCCTTTTTGTCATAGATTCTCTTTATGCGCTCCTGCAACTTAAGGGAATTCTGGTGAACTTCTTCTCGTGTCTGCTGCAAATGAATCATTTGACTGATCCGTCGTTGCATAGGATCCTCTTCACCACTAGCTTCTTGAAACAACTTGGCTACTGGGACACTAAGTGAAGTAGGAAACACTGCATCTACTCCGTAAACAATTTCAAAAGGTGACATACCAATTGACTTCTTTTGACTTACCCGATCAGCCCATAGTGCATTTATTAACTTCTTATGCCAGCTCTTCTTGTTTATTTCCAGCAATTTCTTGATAATATTCACAAGGGATTTGTTCGAAGATTCGGCCAGCCCATTACCTTGCGGATGATAAGCGGTTGAATTCCCCAAACTGATGTTATATTTAAAGCAAAAATCAACCAACTTCTTTGATTTGAATGCATCTGCATTATCAGTAATCAACTTTCGTGGACAGCCAAAACGTGACAAGATATTATTTTCAAGAAAGGAAATAATTACCAAATCTGTGGCCTGCCGGGTGGGAATGGCTTCAATCCATTTTGTGAAGTAATCTGTAGCTGTCAAGATCCATCGATGCTGCCCGGAAGATGCAGGGTGGATTTCGCCAATAAAATCCAAGCCCCATTGCTGAAATGGTGCACTGATTTCCACCGGTTTGAGAGGCAAGGGCTGTAATTTCTGTTTTCCTTGAAAAATTTGACATTCATGACAGCTCTTTACCGCTTTATACACATCAGAAAATAAAGAAGGCCAATAGAAACCGGCTCTCAAAATCTTATTAGCCGTGGTTTTCCAAAATAAGTGACCCCCACAGTCACCTTTATGGAAGTCATCTACTGTTGTTTTTGCTTCCTCTTCGACCAAACAGTTCAGCAAGATGCCACCGGGATCCTTCCAATAAAGTGCAGATTTGATAATGCAAAATTTGGCAGCCTTTAGCTTCAATGTTCTAGCTTTGTTTCTAGGCATTCTAGGAGGTGCAGATAAGTTTTGAAGCACATAAACTATATCAGCATACCAAGGGGAAGACACAAAGATATCGGACACCTGTAGAACTGAATTTTCTTCATCTTCATCGGACAAGGCAGCAATCAAATTTATATCAAGGACATGAAGGTTCGCTTCAGCCATCAACTTAGCTAAGCCTTGGCCTTTAATCAACTTGGTAGGCTTAATTTCAACATCATATTCTAAGAGTGCAGCAATCCACTTACCCCTTCTTCCTTCCGGTTCCTTTTGTACTAAAACATCCTTCACAGCTGCATTAGGGACATATGCTAATACATGAGAATTCAATATGTAAACTCGGAAATCTTTCAATGCTTTGATCAGGGCCAATGCTTGCTTCTCAATGATATTATAATTCAGCGCTCCGTCTCTTATGATGCGGCTGAAAAAAGCTATGGGCCTCTCAACTCCATCTCTCTTTTGCATTAACACGGCCGCCAAGGTATGCTCAGAGGCGAATGAAAACAAGATAAAATCCTGAGTATAATCCGGGCTAATCAAAGTTGGGGCTGAAGATAAGATTACCTTTATCAAATTAAAAGATTTTACCGCCTCTTCGGTCCATCTTAGTTCACTGTCCTTCTTGAGCATATTGGTTATCTCTCTGAGATGTTCAACAAGATTGGGAATGAAACGACACAGAAAATTCAACTTACCATTAAAGGACTGAATTTATTTCTTGCTACGAGGCTGCTCCAATTGCTGAATTGCTTCCACTCGTGCAGGGTCTATACGAATGCCATCTTTAGAAATGATATGGCCTAGCAGCTTGCCTTCACTCATAGCAAAAAGACTTTTCTTCGGATTCAATGAGATGCCATATTTTCTGCATTTTTCAAACACCTTAGTCAAATGAAACAAATGCTCTTCATCTGATTTCGAAAACACGGTCAAATCATCAAGATAAACTACTAAAAAGACATCCTTCTCATTTGCAAAGGCCATGTCCATTGCCCGCTGAAATGTGGCACCCGCATTCTTCAATCCAAACGACATCTTGGCATAATGAAATGTACCCCATGGAGTAGTAAATGCTGTCTTGTCACGGTCATCTTCGTGCACTAAAATCTGATTATATCCGGAGTAACCATCAAGCAATGACATTCTAGATGCCCTCAGAACCCGCTGCAATATGTGATCCATCTTGGGCAGCGGATAATTGTCCTTTAATGACACTTTGTTCAGATTTCTAAAGTCTATACACAAGCGAATCTCACCGGTTTTCTTCCTCACGGGCACGAAGTTTGAGATCCAATCGGAAAACCGGATTGGCACTATGATCCCGGACTTATACAACCTGTTGACTTCCTTCTCAATTAATGGCAGCAATTTAGGATTAATTCTTCTCAACTTTTGCCGGAAAGGCTTTTGATTTGGCTTTATGGGGATGGTATGTTGAATAATGCTTGTGTCATAAGTTTTCAAATCTGAATAATCCCATGCAAAAACATTAGAATACAGAGACAATAATCTGATATACTCTTGCTTTACCTTAGGCGACAATGCTTTTGAAAGCTTCACCATTTTTGGATTTGCAGCTGTCCCAAGGTTCACATCTTCAACTCCTTCGTCTGTTGGCCTCAAAGTTGGCTTGCGGGCCACATCATCCTGATCAAACAATTCCTCTAAAGGAATCAATCCTTTTGGAATGTGATTGTCTTTGAGCTGCAATACATCCATCTGATTCACTCCTTCAGCTTCCGTATCTATTGAGATGTCTTCAAACTTACCCTTAACTTGCAGAAAATCTTCAATTTCTTCGTCATCTTGGAACACTTGCCAACACCTTTGGTTATCTGGAACTGTAGGACGATGCTTCACATATATCTCAAACTTATTGCTGGAATTCATGGGTATTTTCAGATTACTTGCCGCCTTAGCCAATGCATCCGCAACACCATTTTGAATCCGGGGCACACATGTCAAAGTATGTTCAGAAAATCTTTTCAAGATATCTAAAACAGCATTTCTATAAGCTCTCATGCGAGGATGTTTGGCCTGAAATTCACCTTTCACTTGCTTGATAACTAGTTCGGAGTCACCATATACTGCTATTTTCTTTGCCTTTAACTTCAGAAGGATTTTCAAACCAGCAATAAGAGCTTCATATTCTGCCTCATTATTCGAAACATCAAAAGCCAATTTATAAGAACATACTCGTACCTTGCTTGGAACTTGATCTTGGGCTGAGAATGGGCTTCGGATCCACACACCTATACCAGCACCATCGCTTCCCATTGCACCATCAAAATCCATTGTCCAAAGACCCTCTTCATCTTCTTCTAGGTGCTGAAAGTCTGATTTTGTTTCATGTTCTGTTTGCTGCCCATTTATTTCTGCAATTGGCCTTATGACAGCAGAACTTTCTTCACTTTCCTTTCTCAAAACATCCCTGAAATTTTCTGAAATGTCTGGTATATCTTCTACTTGAACTAACTGACTATCTACCTCATTGAAATTTTCCGCAAACAAAACAAAAGATTCTAAATCTGTTTGTACATAATTTACAGGATGATTCACGGGCTTTTCCTTACTAGTGATCATGTATTTCATCTTCTGTTCCCGATATAACTTCCTCATTTGACCGAAAACTGGAATTGAAGCATATGAAAAATCAAGCTGAATCGTACCTTTGAGTTTGGCTCCCCATGACCTCGACAACAACATGCCAAATCGTGGAGGAATGTCCGCCACCACCACATCCATTAAAACATTCTTCGCTGGAATTTGATCTAGACTCACCACTAAGTCTTTGATCAAACCAATGCATCTTACCCGGCTAGAATCAAACGAATACAAATCATGGTACTTCCTTGTGATGTCAAGCCCCAGCTTCTTCATGATTGTTTTCGGCATCAAATTATGTGAAGCTCCCGAGTCAAACATAGCATTGTGCAGCACAAACTCATGCAATAGCAAACTAATATAAAATGGAGGAATGTCACTCTCGGGAGACTCACCATTCAAATCTGGCCCAAAGATTAACTCCGGCTGATCATATTGTACATTCACCATGTCTAGCATTGGGTCAAAATTCAGCAATTTGGAAATTTGGCCTCGGTAAGTAGCGTTCTTCATAACCTCCGTTAAAGGAATAGGTATCTTCACCTTTGCAATTTCATTCTCCAAACTGAAAACTGGAAACTTCTCACCTTCCTTTGCCGGATTATCTCTCTTCTCAGCTTTATCCTTTGGTGCATTCGATGGCTGATCTACTTTAGCTGCCGATGATGTTTGAGTTGATGATGGACCGGCTATATCTTTACCTTTTGAAAACACCGAATCATTCTGTGCTGCAATGTCTTTCTTTTTCTGCACGAGATTTATAGGAATAGCCCAGCTTCTTAATTTCCTTTGCTGTCCTTGCTGAGCTGATAATGCATTCAAATACCCTCTTTGATATTCTTCAGATTCTTCTTCAAGTATCATATCATTTGACAAAATATAATGCTCATCTTGTGGAAAGACGAAATTACTCACCAACTCATCTTCTTCCGTGATATATGTAGGCATATCATCAGGGGTAAAGAAATGATTTTCCTCGCCAACATTATAACCCTCATCTTCAGATTCTTGATTAACAAAATTCTGCTGAAAAGGTGGTTTCATTTGCTGCTGAACTGCTGTGTCTTGTGCCTTTGTTTCACGCTGCTTGATCCTATATTGTTGCTGTTGACCTCTGAAATTTGGGTTACGAATCTGCGGTTCCGGTTTGTCAATTGTGACCCTTTCAAGTAACCTCTTCACCTGTTCAACCTGCTGAAGAACCTGATTTGATGTGGATGCCTCCTCCTTGATGGTGACGCACTTTTCTGCCTTCATTCGTGCTCTTTTATCATTCAAATTTGCCTCAACGCTGACATCAATTTTCTGCATATCCTCCAAGGTAGGGGGATCTCGGTCTCTCAGTGAATAAGCCATCTCCGGATCAAAACCATCCGGGAATTTGAGAAGTGCTGATTTTCTAGATGGCCTCAAATCATCGGGAATAGCATTATAAACTGTATTGAATCTGATTATATAATCTTGAACAGACTCACCCGGATTACGCTTGAGGTTGTTGTATTCGGCATTGATTTGAAGCGGATCCTTTCTGATTTCCCACCGATCTAAGAATTGATTCTGAAGTGCTTCCAAGGTAGCAATGCTGTTAGCTGTTAACCCTCTGAACCATTTTCTTACTTCTCCGGCAAATGTTTGCTCGAACAACCGCATGGTAACATCTTCTTCATCTAACTCATATAGATCAAAGAAAGTAGACATTTTATCGATATGTTGCTGAGCTGTAATACTTTGTGGAGTGCCATCAAACATGGGGATTTTACTTTGGTAATCAGCAGGCATATCATGAAGATTAGCAGGCAATGCAAGTGGGGCAAACCGGGCTGCCATTTTTCTAGGTAAGGTAGGTCTTGGAGTAGCAGGCGGAGTAGGTGTAGCGGTATGAGGAGTAAGAGGAGGAGAAGCAGTATGTGATGCTGAAGGCGAAACAACTGTAGATGGAGGATGAGTAACTATGGGAGAGATAACAATAAAAGGAGGATTTGTCTGTTCATGCGCCGTGATAGAAGAACCAATATGACCAGAGATATTTTCAAGGAAATCAGCAAGAGTAGTAGCTTGTACACGTGTCTGGAGATTCCTCAAAATGAAGTTTTCAACTAATTTGTTATGCCTCTCAAATTCAATAGCAGCTGCAAAATCAGGATTAGGAACTAGAGTTGCAAGTGCACTTTCAGATTTAGTTTTGAACAGAGACAACTCAAAGCTTTCGTCAAAATCCAAATCTTCAAGATAATAAAAAATAGCTGGGCATGAATGAGATCTGAAAATGGGTCTAGAATCTGTAGCCAGCTTGTTTTCTCAGAATAACCAGGAAAGAAAAAGCATTCAGCCTGTGAAAACTCTCAACCTATCATCCACGGCTAAGAGTTAACAAATACAAGGGGATAAGATGTCAAAGAAGCGCTATGCTCACAAGCTCACGGAGATTGACTGAAGCAGCGTTTATCTACTTGCGCTGATGTAAAACAAGAGCGTTTTCGAAGGCTACCTGGCGTAACTTCAGGCTCCGTCTAAGACTTATGAAATAACACGTTCAATGAGCAAAGGATTAGATGTTCTCCCCAGTATGGTCGCCAGTATGTTAGCACTTGAAATTTCACCTCAGGCTGAAAAGGAAAATCTCAAAGCTACATCAAACCATTCAGCCTCGTAGCTAGCCCTACGGGGCAGGAGAAGGCTCTCTCCGGTCAATCTCGGTAAATTTTCAATAGGAAGAGATGACCAATCAAGGTAACACTGATATTAGGCTAGTAAACTGATTTGAAGGTTGATTTGGGGGTTTTTTGGGTTTTTGGTGGCAAATTGAGGAGCTGCAATTTAGGGTGCGGGGATTGGACATAGTTTCTGCAGGGGGGTCTTTGGGGCAAGGTAGGAACCTGTACTGATGTCTTTAGCTGAAGTGGATGATTAGGAAGGAAGAAAAGAAGGCTAAAGAGAGCAAACAATGGATTTGAATTCTCTTTAGACAGCAGAAAACATAGAAATTAAACAAATTTAAAAGTAGAGCATGGCAAGCATGAATTCTGACTTTATCACTTCATTTGTTTAATATGCAGCAGTATAGAAAGGAAATGAATCACATAACAAAGCTTACAATAACATGAAGAAACACACCATCAACACCTGAGTCCACATGAATCCCAAAGATGACTGCAAAACCCTGGTCTTCCTTAGCCAAAAATTGCAGAGATACAAGTGAAATATACAATGATAGCTCCTCCCTCAAGAGTCCAACCATGAAAATGAGCATGAAAGTACATAATATAGATGATCTAACCGCTTTCCCTGCCTCCATGGGTCGATCTCACTATCCTAGGAGCTGTTTGAAAAACTTCTAAACTAAGCACTACAAAATAGGCAGTCAAAACAACTTGCCTCTAAAAACTTGGAAACCAGTTCATACAGTCAATTTTACCCCTTTACATGAGAGAAACTTCTAGAAGAGTAAAACAAGAGTAAAAGTATCCAAAAAGTGCCACAAGTACAGTCAAAAGGACCACCATCGACCTCAGCAAGTCAAACTGGAGCTAAACTGCAAATTCTGGGCTGAACTGGTCAAATCTGGCACAAATTCCTCAACGGGTCGCGCACTTTGGAGCCCTGTTTGGAGGCCTTCTCGGTGTCAGAATCAGGTGCAGGATAGCTCGTTGGAAAGGTCTCTGAGTCTACTTTCCAACCTAACTAGAATTTTTGGATTTGGAGGTCATTTTCCTAGTCAAAAGTCAATTATCCCAAGACTACTTTTGCAGCTCAAAAAAGGGGTAGAAAGTCAAAATTTGGCTGTATTTTGACCTTTTGGAGGCCCAAAACTCCATGAAAACTCAAGGTAATGGATGGGAATATGTAACTTTGCATGAAAAATCCAAAAATGCTGAGTTTTTGCAAAACGGAGCTACGATGACAAAGGGTCTCACCGGGGGTGAGACCCGTTGAGAAGCCAAAACCTGTAAATTGCCCAAAAATGCCAAAAATGAGCCAAAACTCCCAAAATTTGTTGTGCTTGGTGCTGTGAAGATGCTAGTGAGTGTCATGATGAGTGAGAGAAGCCTCGGCCAAGATGCGGAGGGGATTGGTCTTCTTCTTCCTCTTAAGAGCCTCGGTCAACCTTCTTTGGAACATTTTCATCTTTGCTTTACAAACGTGCATCCTAGCCCAATAATGCTTTTTCATGTTCCTTAGCAGCCTTTTGTCTTGGTTGGCCTTAGCCAATAGCCTCTCCAAGTGGGTATTCTCATGAATAAGCAATGACTCCCGGTCAACAAGCAATGGGTCACCGAGCCTCCTACGGTTTAGGACTCGGTCACTACGAATCCTCCAAATATCATCAAGTGCCTTCTCCTCCTCCAGCTGTGTATTCCGTTGCTCTAGATATGTGATGGTCCATATGGCACCCTCAAGTCTCCGCTGCAAAACATCATTCTCGGCCCGGAGCTGCTGAATGATCTCCTTTGCCTCTTGGCTCGGAGAACTGACCTCAAGATCAATCACCGGATCCTCATGAACCATGGGCTCTTTGCCCCTCTGCAATACCTGTGCTGGTGAAGAAATTGAGGCCCCTTCCACCTGCTGTGGAGATAACACTCGCTGCTCTGAAGATGAAGGCGAGACCCCTTCCACCTGTTGTGGAGATAGTACTCGCCTAGCTGCTGCAAATAAGGCCCTTGGGCCTTTCTGATAGGTGACCATAGGAGTGGAGCTGTCATGTCGGGTGATGGGAGCATCAGGCTGCTGAGATGGTCCTCCCTCCTCATGAATAGCCTCCTGATGTGGCTGAGGTGGCACTGTGAAAAACTCACAGGAGATGAACTCCTCCCATGAGATACCCTGCTGAGTCAACTGATAAGAGACTATAAGCTGGATCAAACCATAGTGACAAAGGCTCCTGTACTGCTGGGCCGGGGTCTTCCTCTGCAACATGGGTACCATCCTCTGAATGTTCTGAAACAGGAAGATCGGGAGGTTCATCATCCTCACCCGGGTGAAATGCATCAACAGGCGAATGTGATATGAATACACCTGTGAAAATCTGCCCTCACATGTAAAATAATGCATGATAAGTCTCATGAGGGGAGCATACTCACTCCGAAGAAATCTGAATGGGAAAACACCTGTCAACAGTTTCACAAATGATGGCCGGACATAAGGCTCAAAGTGAACAAAATCAAGTAATCTGCGCTTAGGCCACACCTCACCCACATTTGGTATCCCTGTAGCCTCTGAGATCACCTCGGGTGTCAATATGAAATTCACCCCTGCAAGAGTGACATGTCCATCATGGAGGTGTAAGACAAACAAGCGGGCCAACTCTCTATGATGCTGAATCTGAGAGAGCCTCTCACAAAACTGATAGCATGATATGTACCGGAAACAATTCAGTGCCAAAGGACAAGCCTGTAACTCTGCCAAAGAAGTAGGCTCCTCCCTCTTATGATGACCTCCCTTACCCCCTCTACGAGGCCTCCTGTGTTCCTCAATTTCTGTAGATGATGAATGGTCATCACCTTGCTCATAAGTCTCGGTATCTGACATGGTTTTGGAGCAAGGTGGGCAAGCTGAAGGACAAATTGAACTGCTGCCTCTGCCTGCAAAAGTACTGAACTCTATGTTGTTTCAAGGGGAAAAAACATGAGGGGAATGTTAGGGGAGGGAATTTCTTAACGAGGAATGGGAATATATGAAAATAACAGGGAATTTTCAAGGGAAACTTTACAAATTGTCATGCATATAGGAACACATTTTAACATTGGGAAATCATTTGCAAAGAACATCTCATATGGGATAAAAACATGTATGATAATGAACATGGAAGGGGCATATATGTATCAATAGGGACATAGGGACACCATACACCAAATTTGCTTATAGGAGTTCATGTGTGTCATAAAGCAAATTTTTGCTCTTTTTGTTCTTAAGGAGTACATGCACATTGTTTTCACATAGAGGGAAGGTTTTCATGTATAAGGGGATATCAAGGGTATATATGGGTTATGTACATGCCTCTAGATATACAGGAGCATTTATTTTCACATGACTCTTTCTTTATTTACAAATGTATCTTTTCTTTTTGTTTTATCTTTTTGCATGTGTATGGTAGAGGGAATTAGGGTTTTGTGTGCTTGTTGAGAGGGGTAGGGTTTATAGCTTAGGGATGGGGGAAAAAGTCAACATTTTATATACAAATAATGTGGGACAGAGATGCAAGCATGACTATGCATGAAAGAGGAAAAGAGGGAAGGGACCAAATGGGACAAAAACACTTGAAACAGTCACAAAACCCTAGCATTTTACAAACATTAGCAAACAGCCATATTAATCCATTCATTTGCAAATTTAGAAGATGAAATCATAGCATACATCCATATTTTCACTACCAATATCAACATCCATGCATTAAGAGCCTACCTCGACCGATTGAGAAAATTCGAAGAGGAATGAAGGAATTTGATTGAAGTTTGGTGGCAGACAGGTGAACGGGTCGCGCACGCTCCCCAACAGGTTGCGCATAGCCCAACGGGTCGCGCCCATTATGAATTTACACTGCCAGAGTGCGCTGGATGGGTCGCGCACCGCCCAACAGGTCGCGCACCAGCCTGGACGGGTCGCGCACCTGCAAATTGCCCGAAACTGTGCAATTTCGCCTCCTTCGCCTATCACTCTCTCACACTCTCTCTTGCAAGCTTGAAATGCACAATGAGAGTGAAAGGAGGGAACTTTACCTTTTATAATCTCATTTGAAAAAAAATTTCATCCAAAAACCCACTTTATAAAGTCTATTTTGACACTTTCTTAAAACACTGATTTTCTTAATTTCCTTTATCCTGAAGTTGACTTTTTGAGTGCTTCGACCTGATTCTTTTTGCAGGTAGATCATCTGAAGGACTGTGGCAAGGGGACCAGGGTTGTTGCTGCCTTTTTGAAAACATTTTGGAAATTTATTCTTTTTACAAAAATTATCATGACTTGGCTTTAAAAACAGGGTTTTTAAATCCAAGGTTAAAAATGAACTGTACATGATGAACATTTCAAAGGAACATGTTTAACATCCTCCCTCTGGCTTGCTGGTCACTCAAGGACTTTCAGAGACATGACCTTGCTAAGACAATTGACCAAGAACCCTAGACCTAGAATTTTGACATTAAGACCAAACAAGAGCAGCTTGACAAACTTCAATGACTGATATGACCTGATCCAGCAAAGCCAAGAGGGGTATGAATAGACCAGCTCCTCCATCAGGGTTATGGCATGCCTAACGGGATGCAAACTTTGACACTGATGAGACACCTACTAATGCAAATGCAAAGAGCTTTGATCACTGATGGAGGGCTTTCAAGACCGACACTAACACGGTCAACGCTGAATCGATCGCTATTAGTCCCAGGCAGGGACTAATAACATGTATTAAAGATTTTGGTTATAACCATACACTATATATTGTCCATTGTTATAATCATGTTATAAATAAAAATAACAATGTGGTGGACTATATTATAACCAAATTTAGCATATTGTTAATTCCTGGGCGGACAACCATATCCATATCCTAAATTCAACGGTGTCTAATGTACCACCCTAAGCCATAACTCAACATGTGGTTGAATCATATGTTGGCCGATAAACCATCTAACACTTTAACCATAACATAACCACTAGTGGGATTATATACTATGTAAAACCAATCTATAACCACATCCTCGTTGTCATTTATCCATCCACGCAAGACTTGTTTGTTAACCAATCATTGTTGGCGATCACATGGAGGTTGCGGGGTTAGGCTCACGACTTCCATCTTTTATTTTGTATGTGGATATAATAAAATTTGTATAGATGGTCCCCCTGTCCATTTTCAATGATCATTTTGTGGTCCATTGGTGGAGCACTTGGTTGATTTGTTGGAAGTTATGGCTTCAAATCTCGTCGATGCCAATCTGTTGGGGTAATCCATATTTTTCCATTTGGTGGTGCCACATGGTGCCTTCTAGTTAGGCGATGTGTCATTACCATATTCGTTCACTTACTTGGAAATTGTGCCCGGACACCCAGTCATATGATGCCATGTGTTGACCTTTAATCACTGCCCATGTCGTCCATTGGTCCTGCCACATGTCAACCTGAGAGGCTGCCACATGTCATGGTAGGTTGACTTTTTCCCTGTTGTTGCAAAACCTCAAACTGCGATAACTTCTTCATACATAATTAGTTTGACGCGATTCAAGTTGCGTTGGAATCGTCTCATCGGTCTCTTTGAGTTGACGGTATTTCCATCAAACTTTGAAGACTTTTAATTCTAGGCCATCCTGAATCCTCCTGGATCAATCCTCCCCACTAGGAAGCTTTTGGACCACCAAAATGTAAACTACTCAATAAATAGGTGAGGGTATTACTCCCTCACTTTCCCTGTCTCAATCCAACACGCCTTACTCAAATGAATTCCCTTAAGACCTACTCGAAGATATTCCACATACCCAAAATGTTAAGTCCTCGTCTTACTATCTAGAATGACACCTTCCTGCGACTTATCTAGATACTTGGGAGAAAAATCACCAATGGAAGGAAATTGGACATTCTCAACTTGATCTATGGTCATTGGTGGCTTATACAATTTCAAATTCTACGCGTTCACAACTGAATAAGCTTGCATATCTAGTGGTAGATCTAACCGGAAAGCATTACTGCCAATCTTCTCCAAAATAGTAAATGGGCCATACCAGATTGGCTTGAGCTTCTTACCTTCCCCTGTTAACCAACAAAAATAGGTTAACAAAACTCGATCACCAACTTAAAAATGATGATCCTGCTAGTTTTTGTAGCATTAGATGTGTTCTAGCCATGAAATTTGGTGGAGAGGATAGAATACATGAGATCTCCAAAACCCAAAAATCGTTTATGGAAATTCTTCCTAGAAGTGTCTCAATTAGATTATTAACCATTTTTTAAATATTTCTTAAGTCTAAACTTAGGGAATATGGTTAATTAATTGTTATTAATTGAGATAAGGCGAGAATTGTCCAGAAATTCACACAAGTCGATTTAGAGATAATCCTGGCCATCGATTATGTTTTAATCATGGGAGTTGGTGCTCCAATATAGGATTATAAGAGGAGGTCGATGTGGTGATGGGGAAGACATATTGGAGAGCACTAGAAGTTCGATTTCATGGCAGATTGATTTCCAGAGTAGAAACAATTAGTTACTAGCGAGAGCTAGATATCGAAGCAATGTGTGAGGGGCAGAGACAATGAAGTTGTAAGAAGTATTCCAGATCCAGCGAGTGCATTTTCAAAGGCAGAAGAGCCACAGAGAAGTTGATGCAGGGACTACGCAGTGGCTTCTAGAGGCACATTCGATTTTTTGAGAGGGAAATATGTCTTTAGTTCCAGATGCTGAGAAGGAGTCCCAGAGTGTCGGAGAAGCATTTTTCAACCAACAGAAGGCAAAACGACTTCATCAGATACTAGACGAAGGCTTGACGTCAAGTAGACTGCGTAGTGCAGCGTACAGGCTAACACAGAGGGTCAGAGGGCCGAGTTTTTTGAAGGAAAGTTGTGTTAGGGTTTGCCTGTGGGGTGAGGAAATTTCTCACTAGATTTTTGACAAAATGTTTCTCTGTAGGAGCCAGATTTTGGCATTTAGTTGTACTCAGAATTTCTCACTGTTGCATAAATATAAAACCCTTAGTTGCTGCACCGGTTTTTCCAAGTTGAGTTTTTCTACGGCATTTTTTCCAAATATAATTGTGTTATATTTTATGTGTGTGTGCTAGTATTTCTCAGCTTCCAATGTTTTATTTTTCCGTAGAATTTTATTTGTGAAGGTTGCAGTGTGTTTGTTTTGATATTTGTTGTAGCAAATTAATTGTAAAATTAATTAACAATTAGGAGAAATAATATAAGTCGCTGCAATAGTATTCTAGTGTGGGAATTTTCACATGGTATCAGAGTGCAGTTGATCATTCAGAGAGCTCAAAGGCAAAAAAGAAGGAATTTTCACTGCTTAGTGTGGGCAACATGCCGAAATTCCCTGGGGTAGCACAATCTTTTGCCAAGAGTCCGAATTGCTTGAGGAAGTTCGAATTTTCTGAGAGGGGCAAAAAAGTTCAATTATTCTAGATCAAGTGATTCCAAAGGCAAATGGAGAAGCTCAATCATTTTTTTGGCAGATCTCTAATTGGACGCAAAGGGTTTTGCTACAGTATGCTAAAGCAGAACCAACGTCAGGGTGAAGGGAGAGAAGCACACACAGTTGAGGGAAATTTTTCCTCAAGGAACTTCTAGTCTCAAGAAGTTCGATTTTCCTTGCAGATCGACAACAGTTGTGAGTAGATATTCTCACTCCAGAAGAGAGTGTGAGTAGCAGAGCAACATCCAAGCAGAAGGAAAGAGGGTGTTTTCAACAGTTTGTTGAGATGGCCACTGCAGGGATTCGTGATCAGGATAGGTTAGATGGAGCTTCTAATTATGTCATATGGAAGGCTAGGATGTCATTCCTTCTAGATGAATATGTTTTTGTTTGTGGAAAAACCTGTGAACAGTTATTGAAACCAAAGTTTCGCACTGGCTTAGTGAGTCCATCATCAGGGCAATGAGATTTGTATTTTGAGAAGAAAGCGTGAAATTATGGAGCTATTAATAGTTAATTGAAAAATATTCAACGTTTTCTTTTAATGTCGACTTACAAATGACTAACAAATTAATAATTATTTCTTTATTAATTTATATGTCTATTAATTAATTATTATTATTAGTCTTATTATCATTAATTTATTTTTTATTTTTTTAAGAGATGGATTATATATATATATATTTAAATTTATTTATTTATTAATTATTTTTTTAATAATAAAATTAGTTTATATAATTAATGTATTTGTCTTAAGAAATATTAATAAATATCAATCTGGGAAAGATCTAAAAGATTAATGTTTAAGGAATTAATCTAATATTAGTAATACATTATATAACTTAACATATAAACAATTAAATAATCTATTAAGATATTAGTATATTGTTAATAGTTAATTAAAATTATAGATAATATTACTATGTTACTAACATAGCACTATAATATTAATATATTAATATTTATATAATGTAATATAATATATAATGAAGTGTCTTTAATGAATTAATGGATTAATACCCTAATATCAAGATAATAATCTATTAATTTATTATGGAAATGTGTTAATAAATTATTGTATTAAAATTAATATGATATAGTAATAAATTAGTAAATTAATATTAATGAAAAACAATAACAATTTTAATTAATTAATTAATTAATTATTATTATTATTATTTTTTATTTTCTTATTTTTTAGATTTTAATGTTATGTATTTAAGTTCTTTGCTATGTATTAAATACTATACTAGTAATGTGCTTAATCAAGGTTTATTTATGTTCACTAATTAGATTTTGTTTAAAAGAGGGTTAAAATTTTATTTTATTTATTTTATTTTTTAATGAATGAATGTTTGTATATCTGTGTTTTTTAATTTTATTTAATAAGGGTTTCTAGGTGTTACTTAATTTTAGCCCGCCGTCTGTATTTATGTTGTTGGCAGATTTTTCGATTTCAATCGCTTCTTTCACCCTTCTTTTTAAATAATGGTCTTCCTTGTGAATTTATTTTGTTTGTTCCATACAAATATAGTGCGAGGAAGAACATGCATGCTTTGCTAGACCTGATTTTTCTGACCTGTTTCTTGTAATATCATTAATGTGTTCTTTTAACCTTATGCCAAAGGATCTCCCTGTTTCACCTATATATATTTTTTCACATGAGCAGGGAACTGAGTATACTCCTTTGTGATTTTTTGGGTCTATTATGTCCTTGGCAAAGTCAAGCATGTTTTTTATGGTGTTAGGGGTCGTGAAGGCAACCATGATGTTATGCTTGGAGAGAATTCTGGCAATTTTGTCTGTGGTCCCTTTTATATAGGGTAAGGATATTCTAGGGTTTTCAGGGGTTTTTCTTTTTTGGATATTGGTTGACATTAAAGCTTACATTAATGTTGTAGTGACAGTTCCCCAAGATGTAGATCAACATAAAGAATACAAGAAAGAGATGGTGCAGGAGAAGTAGTTGATCTTGGATGGAGTCCGGGATCATATAGTCTCACATAGCAAAGATACTGCCAAACAGATGTGGGATGCTCTCTCCACATTATACCAGGGTACTTATGAGCATATGAAGATGTACTAGAGGAAAAGATGAGACTCATCACGATGTAGAAAAGGGAAGGCATAGACCCCTACTTTTACCAGAATTCAGGAGGTCTGAGACTAGTTGCCAGTTGTTGGGGCAATGCTTCAAACCACAAAGTTAGTAAGATTGGCGCTCAACAATGTCTCAGAGGACTGGAAAGTCTTTGTCCAAAGCATATTAGGCAGAGACAAGTTACTAGAGTGGGATAGGATGTGGGATGATTTGCAGCAGGAGGAATTGAGGCGAGCTCTGTTAAAGAGTTCCATCAGTGGTAGTAGCAGTAGCGAATCGAAGACAATGAAGGAGGAGGAGAATGTGGCCCTCACATCAAAGGGTCCCAGTCAGGGGTAGTGTGAGCAGAGGAAGAACAAGAAGAACCTATCAAAGGTAAAATGCTTCAAATGTGGTGAAATTGGTCACTACAATACCCAGTGTCCTCTTATGAAGAAAGACAAGGAGGAGAAGCAGGACCAGTAGGAAGCTTTAGCAGAGATCAATAGGTTTTCCTCCAAACCAGAGGAAGACTTCACTATGTTCGTCAATATACCTCCAGGAGTGAGGTGGGATGACTTGGTGTTGTAGCCCTAGAGCGCTATAGATAAGCAAGATCCTTGAGGAATCCACCTCCTGGATAAATACCTTACTACTGGGGCCCACAATATTCAGTAGTAGGATGGATCAGTGATAGTTGATGCAGTCAGAGACCGAGTGAAATTTGCAGAGACTAGTGGCAATCAGATGTTGGGGAGCGCAATGCAATGTTGACAACAAAGCATGTGGCTCAGTGCAGAGTTAGAAACAACATAGATTATTCAGTGATAGTGCAGATGATAATAGAAGTTAGAGACTCAAGAAATAGGTGCATCATACTGAACATAGTTGATTCAATATTTTGGATACTTAGTTGCAGTAGTTGCAGTTGCAACAATAACAAATGAGAGGGAGTTGTAGTGCAGATGTAGAGTTGGCAGCAATATGGCAGTGTTAGCAGTAACATAGATGCAACAAAGATTTAGCTACAGAGTTGTAGCAAATGAATCAGAGTTGCATAGTAGTTGGTGGGCATTATGGCCATGCATCAACAATGTGACAAGAGATGATGCAGAGATAGTGTGTTGTGGCAGGGAGTGCAATACTATAACACATTCCTCACTAAGAGGGAGTGTTAGTTTTTGTAGCATTGGATACATGAGATCTACAAAACCCAGAAATCATTTCTGGAATTCTGCTCAGAAGTGTCTCAATTAGATTATTAACCGTTTTTTAAATATTTCCTAAGTCTAAACTTAGGGAATATGGTTAATTAATCAATATTAATTGAGATAATGCGAGAATAGTCTAGAAACTCACACTAATAAATCCAGATATAATCCTAGCCATCGATTATGTTTTAGTATTTGTCGTTGGTGCTCCAAAAAAGGACTATAAGAGGAGGTTGATGTGGTGATGGAGAAGACACATTGGAGAGCACCAAAAGTTTGATTTCCTGGCAGATCGATTTCTAGAGTAGCAACAATTATTTGTTGGAGAGATTCAGAGATCGAAGCAATTTGTGAGGGGTAGAGACAGTAAGGCTAGAGGAAGTATTCCAGATCCGACAAGTGAATTTGTAGAGAGGTAGAACAACCACAAAGAAGTTGTCGCAGGGATTGTGTAGTAGCTTCTAGAGGCACATTCGATTGTCTGAGAGGGAAAGACGTCTTCAATTCTAGAGGCTAGGAAGGAGTCCCAGAGTGTCAGAGAAGCATTTTCCTAGCCAATAGAAGGCAAAATGACTTCATCAAAGACCAGTAAGAGGCTTGATGTAAAGAAGACTACGTAGTGCAAAACAGAGGGCTAGAGGGCTGAGTTTTCTGAAGGCAGGTTATGTTTGGGTTTGCCTATGGGGTGAGGAAATTCCTCACTGTATTTTTGTCAGTATTTTTATCTGTAGGATTTCCAGATTTTGACATCTAGTTGTACTCAGAATTTCTCACTGCTGCATAATAATAAAATCCTCGACTGTTGCACTGCTCTTCCCTAGTCGGGTTTTTCTAGGAACTTTTGTCTAAAAATAATTGTGTTATATTTTATGTGTGTGTGTGCTAACATTTCTCAGCTTCCAACATTTTATTGTTCTGCATAATTTTATTTGTGAAGGTTGCAGTGTGTTTGTTTTGATATTTTTGTAGAAATGAATTGTTAAATTAATTAACAATTAGGAGAAATAATATCATTTGTTGCAGTAGGATTCCAGTGTGGGATTTTTCACAGATCCATCTTATGTTTGTCATGCTTAGCCTTATACTGGGCTTGGCTCTTCTCCAACTATTTATGCACAACTTGATCACCATATGGATCTTCTGTATGAATTTTCGGGCTTTATCTTCATCTCTCTGTTCATGAGAATCAACATATTTCCCAAAAACCAAATCCAATGGAAACTTTGATAGTACCCAAAACAAACTTCAAATGGAGAGTAATGTATAGATGAATGTAATCCACTTGCATCAGTCTCTATCTCAAATGACCGTTGTAAATATGGAAATGCTAACATTGGGTGCAGTGATAATCTTTTATTTCAATGTATCAAAGGCTTTCAACTGCTTGCCTCCCCACTGAAAGACTTATCTCATGCTTGTCAATGCATGTCTCTGAGATGAAATAAGCGAAAAGTTAGCAATAAATTTCCTCCAAAACTAGACTACTCCTAGGAAACTTCTACTTTCCGTTGTTGTTGCAGGCTTGGGCCAGTTCACAATCACTTCAACCTTAGAGGGATCTATTTTCAATCACCACTTACTACGACATAACCCAAGTATACTAATGATGTCTTGCCAAATTCACACTTCGAAAATTTCACATACAACTTCTCCTTTTTCAAAGTATCAAATACTTGCTTGACATGTTCATCCCAAGTTCTGCTAAACACCAAAATATCATCTAGATAGACAATCACAAAGTCATAAATGAATGGTCTAAAAACATTGTTCATCACATGCATAAAATTTGCCAGGGCATTACAAAGCACAAAAGGCATCACGAACCATTCAAACAAACCTTTCTTCATTTTGAGAGTGTTTTTCCAAACATCACCTTCTATAATATGAATCTGATGATAACCACTTCACAAGTCTATCTTAGTAAAGTAAACTGCATCTTTCAAGTGATCTAACAAATCATCGATACGAGGAAGAGGGTGTCGATTCTTTACCATGATCTTATTTAACACATGAAAATCAACACACATTCTCCACACACCATCCTTCTTTGGTACCATTACAATAGGTGATTCACATGGAGAGTTATTAAGGTTTGATGAAACCCTTCTCAAGTAACTCTTGAACTTGCTTCTTAGTCCTTTCACTTTCAATCACAGACATCCTATACATTCCAATATAAATCACAGACATCCTATACATTCCAATATTAGGAAGAGGAGCACCTTCTTGCAGCTGAATTTTATGCTATATCTCCCTCTTAGGTGGAAATCCTTTAGGTTCATGGAAAATCTCATCATAATTAGAAATAATTTTAACCAATTCATCCTTTTGACCTGGATCACAACCCTTAAGAGCATCATATTCACCAATAGCATTTTCTTTCACAACCAAAAGTACAAAATTCTTGCTAGCATTAATGAGTCGCTTCATTTGCCCTGCACTAACAAGTGATCAATTAGTCTTGTTGTGCACTCTTACAATACAATCAACAACATCTTTGGTGAGGTGATATTTGTTCTTCTGCTTAAAGAATACTACTTTCCTATCATACGAATAAGGGTTTCCCAAAAAAATTCCACAAATATCAAGAGGAACCACTTCTAACTCAACTTCGCCAATAAATTTTGAAGTGATAGAAAATCTAAGTTTACACTACTTTGTCACTTGCAACTTCGCATTATCACAAACCCAACCAAGAGGATAGGGTTTCTTATGAGGTGTCGTTTCTAATCCCAAGTTCTTGACAATTGCCTCATATATTAAATTAGCTTGGGAACCAATATCAAATAAAGTATTTACTTTCATATGCTTAATAATCTCCCTTACATGAAAAAGTTTACTTCTTTTACTTTCAACAATAGGAGTAAGAATATAAGAAATAGAACTAGCATGATTAAATGTTTTACCTTGTACTCCAACAACTGTGACCTCAGTTCCATCACATGAATTATATCCCAAATCTTGTTGTGCTATCGCAACAATATTCTTCTTTCCTTTACCTCCAAACCTCTTAGGTATTTGATCATGATGAAACTTCCAACAATGAGCATCATCATGCCCTTCCTTCTTAAAATGCGAGCATGTTGGCTTCAATGCATCTTCTTTCTTCATTGTCACAACTTTATTATTTTTCCTCTTTCCTTCAGATTTTCCTTTAGCGAACTTGGATGTTTGCTTCTTCACAAAATCATTCTGTACACTCTTTCCCCTAGACACAAGAAGAGTAGCTTGGACACATACTTCATCCAAATTAGTGGAATTAAATATCAAAAGAGTATGGCGAAGCTAAATATGCAATGCATCAATATATTTCAAAAGAGTCTTTGGAGAATCTAATGGAATATTCAAAGCTAGTGCTTTCTTCCTAAATTCTTCAGTAAAAATTTGCACGTTTTTTCCTTTTCCTTATCTTATATTTTTCCATTCCATTATTGCTTTATGAGTACAATGTAACAGATAAAACTACTTCTTTAATGCATTAGTGAATTCTGACCATGAAGAAAGGAGCTTACCATTCTTTTTGCGCCCTTCTCGAAGTTTGGTTTCCCACCATACCAATGTTATACCTTCAAGACAAAGAGAGGCAAACTGAATGTTTCTTCTTCATCGATCTACTGAATACAACAATAAATTTCTATATGTCAAATCAAATTATCCAGTCATTCTGCATTAAGCTCTCCATTATACAGTGGTATGTCGAACTTAACATCCAACTTCAGCAATGGCTTCTTTGAAGAAATCTTCTTATGAGGAGATGGTGGTGGAAACGGAGAAAAAGGAGGTGAGGAATGAGGAGGAGGAGAAGGAGGAAGAGGGGAGTGATCATCCTTGTTCTTTACTTGACTGGTACCTTCTCCTTTCCGAATCTATTTTTCTTTATATATCTATTCCACCGTTGCCCGCAACGTAGAAAACGCCTCAAGAAAATCTGCCTTAGAGTTAAAAGGATTCTCTCGTCTTGGTGAAGACATCTCTCCTCTTTGAGTGAAGCTCCTTGAACCAATTTTAGGAGTGTAAGCTTCAATTTCACCTTATCCCTTCTTAATCTTATACTTGGTAATCATTCATACTCAAAAACCAAAAGAAAACTAGCTCATCATGCTCTAATACCAAAATTGATCAAGATATTTTATTGCAAGCCTATGATTTATCAGGATTAAATAGAATGTGAAATACCAAGCTTGACAAAAATCTTATTAAAAAAATGATAACACAAATAAACAATTGTAAATAACATAAAAGAACACAAACAATATTGATAATGGAGTTCACCCAATGTGGGCTACATCTTGGGCTTTGCTTCCAATGGAGTGACCTCTTCAATTATGATGCAAAATGACTCAAATTACATCAAACCCAATCTCCAAAAGCCTGTTCTCTAGTCTATAGTTTTGCAAAAGACTCTAAAAAACCCTCACAACAACTCTCCTTTCGAAATTCTCCAAAAGAGCACAAATTCTATGACTTATCATATCAATAGTCATAATCATGCTACAAAATGACAAGAGCTCAAACTTTTTATACAATTATACTTGTGTGGCGTAATGGAAATTGATTTTACATATATAGGCAAGGAGGGTTCGCACTCTAGGCTCAAACCCACGGGGTCAGTGGTGTATAATGTACATCCTAATCCATAACTCAACGTGTGGTAAAATCATATGTTGGCCCACAAACAGTTTGACATATGCCATATATAACCCCCAACCGACATATTTAACATATTCATCATATATAAAATATGTTGTGTTGGTTATAATTGTTGGCCACCATACTATATATATTAAAACACTTTAACCATAACATAACCACCTATGGGATTATATACCATGTAAAACAAATGTATAATCACGTGCTCGTTGTCATTTATCCATGCACTCAAGACTTGTTTGTTAACCAATCATCGTTGGCAGCCACATGGCGGTTGAGGGGTCAGGGCCACGACCCCTTTTATTTTGTATTTGGATATAGCAAAATTTATGTAGATGTGCCGCCCATCCATTCCAGTAGTTATGTTGTGCTCTATTGGTGTAGGGCTTGGTTCATTCACTAGAAGTTATGCCTTCAAATTCCTTTGATGCCAATTTGTCAAGTTAATCTATATTTTTCCATTCTGTGGTGCCACATGGCATCTTTCAGTTAGCCAATGTGTCATTACCAGATTGGTCCACCTACCTGCCAACTGTGCCAAATCACCCAACCATATGATCCCATGTATCGATTTTCAATGACTGCCTCATGTCGTTCATTGGGCCTATCACCCTAGGAGGCTGCCATGTGTCATGGCAAGTTGACTTTTTACATCTTGTCGCAAAACTTCAAACTGTGAAAACTTCCTCATACAAACTTTATTTGACATGATTCAAATTGTGTTAGAATCTTCTCGTTGATCTCTTCAACTTGAAACTATTTACATCAAACTTTGGAGATGAATTTTAGGCCGTCCTGGATCCTCTTAGATCAAAGGTACAAGGAAATCTCTCAAGAAAAATGCATTCCCACTAGTACTTTTTCTGTCATCAATGCTACCTACCCAATCAACATATATGCATGTTATTAATGTGAAATATGTGCCCTTGGGATATCAAAGCCCAAAATTGAGTGTGCCCTTTAAGTATCCAACTATCCTTTTTACCTCTTGCATATGTGATTCCTTTGATGCTAGATGAAATCTTGCAACCATTCCAACTACTTGCATAATTTCTGGTCTTGAAGTTGTCAAATATAGTTGACTCTCAATCGTAGATTTGTAAATTGTTGAATTGACTTCAGGAAATTCATCATCTTTAATTTGCATCTGATAATCATAGGGGTAATAATTGATGCACATTATTTGATTCCAAAAAGCTTGAGCATCTCCTTGAGGTATTTGGTTTAGGCAATGAATATTCCTCCGTGGCTTTGAGAAAAATGTAGTCCAAGAAGAAGGATAAATCTCCAATCACTGATATGTCAAATTCCTTTGACATTTCCTGGGAAAATTCATGAATCATATCATCATTATTGCTTCCAAAGATGAGGTCATACACATATACAAGTGTAATCAATAAGCTGACATTTTCCATTTGATATATATATTATTATTAGAAACCCCTCTTTTGAAACATTTTTGTTGAAAATAGTGGTGCAACATGGCATACCAAGCTCTTGGAACCTCCTTTAACCCATAAAGGGATTTCTTCAATTTTCACACATAGTCTTTATTTCCAGACATGTCAAAACCTTCTAGTTGTTTGATGTATACTTCCTCCTTTAAGCATCCATTTAGAAACACTTATTTAGCATTCGTTTGATAAAATTTGAAGCCGTTCGAACACACAAATTCCAAGAACATTCTTATTGCTTCTAATATGGAAACTAGAGAAAAAGTTTCTTCAAAGTCAATTTCTTCAATTTGTGCATAGCCGTTATAGACAAGTCTTGCCTTGTTTCCGATAATCTATCCCTCTTCACTCATCTTGTTTTTGAATACCCACTTAATCCCAATTGTATTTTTATCTTTTGGTCATGGCAGAGGTTCACAAGTTCCATTTTTCTCAAAATTTGATTCAATTCTTGTTCTGTAGCAGTTGCCCAATGTTGGGCCTTACTAGCATGTGCAAAGTCCTTTGGCTCTATTTTAGGTAGCAAAGAAAGATTGTCTTTTCCTATTAAATTGGTCATTATTCTCTGGTTTTGTATTCCTGCATCAACATCTCCAATAATTTGGTTCTCTAGGTAATGTTTTTGTACAAATTAAAAATCTATCTCGGATGGAGACTATTCTTACTTTCTAATAATATCTCTTGGTCCATGTAGATGGTATCTTCTGAATTCCCATTTGTTTTCTCTACTTCTTTTCGTGGCGCAGCTTCATCTATTCTTACATCAATTGTTTCCACAATTTTGCATAGTATTTCATTGTAGCATTTGTAAGCTTTGTTTCTTGTTGAGTATCCAAAAAAGATTCCGTCGTCTACTTTAGAATCAAATTTTCCCAATTTATAATCATTTATCTTCTTGTAACATTTTCTTCCAAAAATTATGAAATACTTAACCAAAGTTGGCTTGCCTTTCCATAACTCATACAATGTCTTGTTGCTATCAAGTTTCAACTCAGAGTTCTGATCTGTTCATGATGTAAATTGCTGCAACAACTACTTTCCAAAAATTATTTGGTAATTTGGCTTCTAGCAACATTGTTCTCATTGTTCCTTGTACTAATATCTTCTTTCTTTCTATGACTCCATTTTTGTATTCTTGCAACTTAAAATTGTCTCTTGATTCCATACTTCTTACATAATTTATTAAAATCACTTGAAGCAAATTATCCTCTATTTGATATTAAGCATTTGATTCTTATATCACTTTCATTTTTAACTAAGGCTTTGAATGATTTGAAAGTATTTAGTGCTTCTGATTTTTCTTTAAGAAATGAAACCCAAACCATTATAGTATAATCATCAATAAACAACATAAAGTACCTTTCACCTTGTAGGGTTGGTGTTCTTTTTTTTGCATAGATCAGTGTGAACAAGCTATAGTGGCCTTGATGTCAATCACTCCTTTGATTTGAAGGTTTCTCTTGTCTATTCCCCATGTTGGAAGACTCGCAAATGGCACTTGCTGGTTTCAAGATTATGGAAATATCTCTTATTGCTTTTGTTCTATTGATTTTTGCCAAATTGTCAAAGCCGAAGTGTCCTAGCCTTTTATGCCATAACCAACCCTTATTTTTTGGTCTAATGTAGCATTTTTCTCCTTGAATTTCATCAAGAATATATACATTGCTTTCTTATCACTCTTTCCACTAATCTTAGTGAATTAGTCTTCCTTATTTCACAATCTTTAGCATGAAAAGTGAGATCATAACTTTGATTGCACATCTGGTTGACACATAAGAGATTATGTTTGAGTCCTTAAACATATAATACATTTTTTGCTTCCATTCTATGATTTTCAAGGCTTATGATACCTCTTCGAATGATTTTTGAAGATTCATTGTCTCCAAAAGACACATTTCCTCCTTTTTCTTCTTTTAGAGTAATACATTTATTTTGATATCTAGTCTTGTGTCTAGAGCACCCGCTATAAATGAACATTGAGATTTGATTTTTTCAAACATGCATAACTTTTCCGCATTTTTTTTTGTTCTTGGTTTTTCCTATTTTCTTTTCCAAAACATTCTCTTGATCTTGTAGGACAGTTTTATACCACATGTCCAAAATTGTTGCATCTATAACATAGTATTATACTTGGTAATGGTGCAAATGAATTATGATTTCTACTATCATAGATATCTCTGATTATCATGTCTACAAGCTTATTTTTATAGGTTTGATGAAAAACTCTTTCATAATCATTTTTCACATAAGCTTTACAATCTCTTGCTTGATGACCAAAATTTTTGCATGAAAAACAATGACCTAGAAAAATAGTTTGATAGCTAGTTGAGTATGGTTGCCTTGATGTAATATTTATTTTGAAGTTGATATGCTTTGGAGATGATCCAAATATTTTTTGGTTCTTCTCCCTTATCATATTGCTACTTGCATCATGAATGGAACCCTTAAGAGCATCACCATGGATTTTTGGTGCGGCAATGTTTCCAGACTCCTCCTGTCTCTTGTCCTTAATCTTGTTGAGATTGGAGCTTTTAGATTTTTCTTCAACTTCCTTACCTAGTGACTTGGTGTTTAGATATTCTTTGTATGATATCTCACCCACATAACTAAGATCGTTCTTGTAATATGGTAATATTTGATTGTTGAGAATAAAATTCAGAGATTGAGAGATTTTCATGTTTTTGTTAAGTTTATCCAACACTTTCCTTAATGAGAACATTTATGCTTCAATCTTTTCTCATTTTTCTTCTTTTTCTTTTAGTTGATTTTTCAACACTTCTTCCACTTTTTTTGCTTCCTCTCTGAAAATCTTGATGAAATGATTTCCTTGGATAATCTCTTGTTCTTCTTCCCAAGGTTATCAATTTATTTTGATGCACTGATAAGTTATCCTTCAAGATCCACTATGCCTTCAACACTTTCTCCTTCTGCTTTTTATTTTTTCTCCTATGATTTTACAATTTTGGATTCCTCAATTGTGGCTAGAAATAAGATATCTCTTCTATCATCATCATAACCATATTCTTCTTCTTTAGAAAAATCATTATCCTCTTTGGAATAGATATTTTTATTTTTCAACACTTCTTCCACTCTTTTTTCTTCCTCTTTGTCAATCTTGATGAAGATGATTTCCTTGGATAGTCTCTTATTCTTCTTCTCGAGGTTATCAATTTATTCTGATGCACTGATAAGTTCTCCTTCAAGATCCACTATGCCTTCAACACTTTCTCCTTCTGCTTTTTCTTTTTTCTCCTATGATTTTTCCATTTTGGATTCCTCATTTTTGGCTAGAAATAAGATCTCTATTCTATCATAATTACAACCATATTCTTCTTCTTTATAAAAATCATTATCCTCTTTCTAATAAATAATTTTCTTTTCCAAATATTTTCCTTTGAAGACCCTTTTTATGGGTTCCTCTTCATCATCACTATCTTCCCTGTAAGGAAGCTTAACAACAAAATGTCCTATCTTACCATAGTTAAAACAGATGAGAGGTAACTTACCTTTGAATTTGGATTTGTTCTTTAGTTTTCTGACTAGTTGAACAATTTCAATATTGTTTTCATCAAATAAGTAATCACCAAATTTGAATTTTCTTGAGTTCTTTGATTCTTTAAATGATGCTTCCTTATGTGACAAATTTCCCATCCTCATTTCATATGTAGTGACAATTCCACAAAGATCGTCCATTTTCAGATTCTCCAAATTTATTATTTCTTCTATTGCAGAGATCTTGGCATCAAAATACAAAGGAAGAGACCTCAAATTGTGCTTCTTTATATTCTTCATCAAATCCTTTGAGAGAATTAACCACTTTCAAAGAAAATTAGTGGCAATATCTTTTGCATCATTCATTTTGAGGCTTTAAAATTGTCTCTGAAAAGTCTAAAGCTTTTCCTTATTTTCTTTGTCACCTCCTTCATAGTTTCTTACAAGCTTGTCCCACATCTTTTTAGCTGATTCACACTGTATAAATTTAACAAATTATAGATATGACAAGCCACCTAAAATGGATTTCATAGATTTTGCATTGGATACATAATCCTTTCTCCCATCTTGATCAGTTGGAGGAGAGGATGGGGCCTTATATCCATTTGTAACAGTCTACCAAACTTCAACACCAAGAGACATCAAGTGTGTTCTCATTGTTATCTTCCAAAAAAATAAAATTTGTTCCACCAAACAAAGGAATTTTGATTGATGCTTCTTGACTGACCATAGCCCCTTGTAAGATTTTATTCCAACTATTTGACCATTCTTGGAGAATCCTGCTCTGATATCAATTTTTGGAACTACTAAGAGGGAGGTGAATCAATATTTCATTACCTTTGAGAAATTTTCACTTAGTTAATCTTGAACTTGAATTCACACCACATAATCAATCATCCACAATGTATGAACACAAACATTAAAGTGGAAATCAAAATTTGAAAAAGAAATACTTGAAAATAATATTTAATTTATTACAATCTCTTGTGAAGACACCAATCCTTTGTAAGCACCAATTTACAAAAATTGCAGGCTCCAAACTGTCAAAAATATGAGGGCACCAATCCTTAGTAAGAACCAAATTATAATAATTGGGGGCTCCAACTTGAACTCAACATTCAATACACCAGTTTTGGAGTTCAAATTAGGCTTGAACTATGCCTTTAAGATGCCATGACTTGGCCTTCAAACCGGCATGAACTATATCTTCAAATAATATAAATCAACCCCAAAACTTGGCCTCAAACAGTAAAAATCATCCTTAAAACTCGACCTTCAAATAGAAATATAATGGACCTTAAACAAACCAAAACCCTTCCCAATTGTAATTCCAAACACCCTTCAAAAGATGTGCCAAAACTATTTCACAGAAGGCTGCTTCAAATCGACTCCACTTCTTCTTGGTTCACGAGGTATGAACTTCAAACCTGCTCCTTTGTTCTCCTAAAAACATAACCAAATGCTTAAGTCAAATGGTTATAAATTCCCCTTCTCATGCCTATTTATAGTGTGTTTGGATGCTAGGTTAGGGCCGACTAGTGTAGTGGGAAAAATGTATAGTGAGGATTCAAAATTTCATTTCTCCTCAACCGCAAGGAGTTAGAATGAATGGCATATACCATTGAAAGGTCTTAAAATAATATTTCCAACCATATATACTATGCTTCCATTTGAGCTAGATAATTGGAGTACAAATGTCTTCAAATATAAGGTAGCCAAATGGGGCCTACTCATACTTTGGTTGGGTCATATTGATTTTTTTTTTTTTTTTTTTTATATTCTTATTCCTATGGAATTACAGGGAGTTCCATATATCATTGGAAAAGTATCAAGGCATCCTATTTTACTATGTAATTTCCTCTTTCATTTGGACAACCTTTGACATCAATAAAAACCATTTTCAACACTAGTATATTCATCAACACTATCCCACCAATTAGAAGATTCACCTTGAAAGTAAAAGTTGCCCCAAAATGACTTTGATTAGTTTTCTTTACTATCCCCAACCATTCTATGGGATTTATTTCATCTTTATCTTCATTGCCACTAGAAGTAAGAATTTCCATTGTTCTATTATTGAGGTATAATCAAAACCTTTAAATTATAGCCCTAATGGATTATAAATTATGAATCAATTAGTTATAATTCATTTTTCAATGTATTCTCACATCTCCCCTATTTCCAGCAATTTTTGAATCACCTCAATTAAACTTCCAAGTCAAAAGTTATGGTAAGTTTAAGTCAACACACCTTTTAAAACCTTGATTTCGAGATTGTCCAATTGGTTAACTGATTTTAATTTAAACAGGAATGAAACAAATTATAGTTATAACCATAAATATAGAGATGTAGCAGAAATAACACTTCATTTCATTAATATTAGATACTGAAATATGCTTACAAACAAAATGGAAATAATACTAGCTTAGACGATGGTAGCTTATCTTTGAGGAGAGATGTGGCAGCTACATGCCTTTGAATTATGTTAAAATGAGGCTTGAAGGCCTATTTATCATTGAGGAACAATGGAAAACCCCAAACATCCAAAACCTAACCCTAGGAGATGAAACACCAAACTATGGGCCCCGTTGGGGTAAATTGATACATCAACTTCCCGGGGTCGTAACTTTGGCATACGATCTCCATTTGACACACACAATACCTCGTTAGAAATATCTATTCGAGGACTACAATTGATGAAAATGAATACCAAGATGAAAATTTGTAATTTTCATTGGTGATTTTCGAAAAAAACATCATTTAGGGCCTCAAAACGGCTCCGGAAGTTTAGGACCCAAAAAACTACCAAAAAATGTAAACTAGGCTACAATTAAGAAAATTGAAAAATTGAAAGAAACAATGGTGGGGGTCCAAGTGAATTAGGTGTGTGGCCACCAATATCCACCTGGATCATTCCTCCTCCCTAGGAAGCAATGGTCCCCATTGCGTTGAGTTCGTCCATGAGATGAGGAAACTTCTACTGAACTTGGTCCCTGGTGAGTGACTTGCCCTGGTGAAGGAGTTGGCCTGATTTGACAACTCGATATAGTTGGATCCTTTACTGTCAGGTGTTATTGATCTATGTGTCCATGATCCAATCAGTTGTGGTTTGTTCCATGCAGTCTGGGTTTAACTCTATTGGTGTGAGTTGTTTTGCAATGTTAAATGTGTCCAACAATGGTGGAAAGTAGGGCCGAAGGTGATCCACATTGAACATTGGGTGCGAACCAAGGAATGGTAGAATATTGAGCTTGAAGGCATTGTCCCCTACTACCTTGGTGATGGTGTATGGCCCATATCGAAGTGGGTGAAGCTTGTGGTGGAGCCCCGTGAGGCGCTCCTTCTACAGATGAAGCCAAAATTTGTCATCCACTTGAAAATTGTGTGGCACCCAATGTTGATCATTCCACTACTTGTATTTAGCATTGGCTCTGTCCAATATGTCATGGACCTATTGGCGAATGTGCTGAATATGCTCAATGAAGTTGTTTTCCTTGTTGGATTCAGACTCGACATGAGCCAAATCTCTCTAAGTAGCTGCAAATGGTATGGCCACATCAATGGGACATAGTGGCTGGAATCCCAAGCCCACCTGAAAAGGGTTGTGGTTAGTCATATTGTGGTGAGCCAAGTTATAGCTGTGTTGGACATAGGGAGAATCTCATTCCATGTGCGTGGATTCTTTGAGTTGTACATGTTCATAATGCGTCTGATTATCCTATTGACGACCTTTGTCTGGCCATCAATTTGGGTATGGAAAGCTGTGGACTTAGTGAGCTTAGTGTCCAACATCGACTAGAGACTAGACCAAAATGTATAGAAAAATTTGCTGTTCTGATCTGAGATGATAGACTGTGGGATCCCAAAGTGTACCCACACTCATTAAAAGAAGAGTTTAGCAGTGGCTTCTGCTGTGATATTCTTCTTGCAAGCTTCCATAATGGTCATCTTCGAGAATATGTTGACAACCATAAAAACAAAATTGTTTCCATGCTTAGTATAAGGAAGGCCCAACATGTAATCCATGGAGATGAATTCCCAAGGTTGACTAAGGGTAGGAAGCGAAGTATAGAGGCCTTGCTTCTTTATGGTCGGTTTGGAAATGACACATGCAATGCATGATCTGATGTACTTATCGACATCTTGTCAAAGATTCGGCCAATAGAAATACTTCTGCAGTACTGCCACTGTTTTCTCGAACCCAAAATGCCCAGTGACCCGACTATAGTGTGCTTCCCAAAAAATCTTGGCAGACTCGCTTAAAGGAGCACAAGGGTGTCCGAGGTGGCATAACAGTGCATCCTAGAGGTGAAAATGTGGAACTTGTTGGCCCTCCAAGAGTGTCTAGTATGTGTGGCCGAATTCTAGGTCGCTTTTGTAGAGAAGTGGCCAATCAGAAGTTTCATGCCCACAACAGTTGATCACAGTGGTTAACGCCATGATCGGTGGTCAGTTGAGGAAGTCTGCAACATTATTAGTGCTACCCTTCTTGTACTTGATATTCAAATGGAATTTTTGCAGGTATGTGGATCACTTCTAATGGCGATCATTCTGCAACTTCCCTTGCATTTGTATGAACTGCAGGACTCGGTGGTTTGTGTTGATGACCGCTTCCTTCCAAAAAATGTAATGCTTCCATTATCCACAAGTTTGCACAATGGAATACATCTCTTTATCACAAGTGGGATGCTTCCAAACTATGTTTGAAAATGTCTCACTGTGATATTCCACTGGATGCCCCTGTTGAGTAAGGAGTTCCCCAATAGCATAGTCAGAGGCATGTTTGAAAATGTCTCACTGTGATATTCCATTGGATGCCCCTGTTGAGTAAGGAGTTCCCCAATAGCATAGTCAGAGGCATCTGTCTCGATCTGAAATGGTTGTTGAAAGTTTGGTAATGTGAGCACAGGTGTAGAGAAAAGGCGATGTTTCAACTCTGAGAATGCCTTCTGTTGAGATTAAAACCAAAAGAATTTTTCTTTTGATACTCCCTTGGTGTCTTGACTCAAGGACTAAGTGATATGAGAGAACCCCAACATGAACCTGCAGTAGAATTGGCAAGACCCAGAAAGATGTGGAGCTTTGTCAGAGTGGTTGGAGCTAGCCAATACTGAATGACTTGGATCTTGTATGGATCCACATGAACCCTTTTTTCATCAATAATGTATCCCATATACTAAACCAGGGTCATGCAAAAAGTGTATTTCTCCAAATTGGCCCACAACTTGTGTTTCCATAGTGTTTAGAGAACTTGTCGGATGTGGTGGAGGTGCTCTTCCTAGCTTTGGTTGAAGAACAAGATGTCATCCAAGTATATAACTAAAAACGAGTTGGCAAATGGCTGCAAGATGTCATCCATAAACCTCATTAAGGTTGCGGGAGCATTCGTCAACCTGAAAGGATAACCAAACATTCGAAAAGGCCCTCCTTGACTTTGAAGACAGTCCTCCACACATCAGAGGGTTCGATTGGTACTTGGTGATATCCAGACTTTAAGTTGATCTTGCTGAAATATTCCGCCCCCCTTGATTTGGTCAAGAAGGTCATCAATCCGTGGGATCAGGTACCTATTCTGGACAATGATATTGTTCAACACTCGATAGTTAATACAGAGTCTCTAAGTCCCATCTTGCTTCTGTACCAACACAATCAGGCTCCCACAAGGCGATGAACTCGACCAAATATGACCTTTTTGCAACAAATCCTGAATCTGCCTCTTGATTTCGTCGTTCTCTAGAACAAAGCGCTGAAAGATTGGTCCATTGGGCAATGACACACCTCGAGTCAGGTTGATTGAGTGCTTAACCTGACAGTGCAGAGGCACCCCCGCGGGTGTTATGAAACCAGCTCAAGAAAAGATAGAAAAGATAGATCAACGCCTTAGAATTCAGCCTCTTCGAGGGGGCAACCTCCTTTACATTACATAAATGAACAATTCTTGGATGATTCAAATGACAAAACCTCCTTTCTATATATAGGAGTCTAAGGAGTCACAATATAATCCAGCCGACCTAACAATAATAATATAAAGCCACAAAAATAACAATAGAGGGATTCTATGGGCACATTAATAACAATATGGGGGAATGGGGGCACAACAATATAAATAAGGGGTATAACTACAATAGTAATGGGGTAATCACTAGTATTATAGGGACCCAACATGCCCCTCTCCTTCAAAAAAGTGTTGTCCTCAACGCTTGAGTAGTTCTGGATATTTCTGCATAAAATTCTCATCCTCCCATGTGGAATCTTCAGCATATAAGTTCTTCCACTTGATAAGGTACTCTGAAATTGATCGATTTCGTAGCTGTCGAGTTCTTGTTTCTATAACTGCTTCCGGTTCCAATATAATTTTTCCTTCCTCGTCAAGTTCTGGCAATATTGTTTGAACTAGGAGCTTGTCGCCTATAACCTTCTTTAAGCATGAAACATGGAAAACTGGGTGCAATCAAGAAGCTGCAGGAAGCTCCAATTTGTATGCCATAGTACCAATCTTTTGCAACACCTTGTACGGACCATAATACTTTGGTGATAATTTATTATCCTTCTTAGCTTGCTTGAGGGACATTTGCTTATATGGTTGTAGCCGTAGGAATACCCAATCACCTACATCAAAACTTCTTTCACTGCGATGTTGATCTGCCTGTTGTTTCATTCTATTCTGTGCCAACACGAGGTTATCCTTTAAGAGTTGGAGGACTTGTTGTTGATGTTCGATGTGATGTTCCACTGCCTGAACCTTAGATTTTTCTCTTAAATATGATGTGATGGATGGTGGTTGATACCCATAAAGTGCCATAAATGGGGTCATTTTTGTTGCTGTATGAAAGGAAGTGTTATACCACCATTCAGCCAGAGGCAACCATTTGACCCATTGTGTTTGTTTATCAGATACAAAGCAATGAAGATATCCTTCCAAACATTTGTTTACTATCTCAGTTTTCCCATCAGATTGAGGATGATAAGATGAGCTATGAGCTAACTGAGTACCAAGACGAGAAAATAATTCTGTCCAAAAATTTCCAGTGAAATGGGATCTCTGTCACTTACAATAATCTTTGGGTTTCCATGTAGCTTTTGAATTGTTTCCATAAATGCAGTAGAAACTGTACTGGCTTTAAATGGATGTGATAATGCACAAAAGTGTGCATACTTGGTAAGTCTGTCAACTACCACCATGATGACACTCTTTCCCTCAGACTTGGGTAAACCTGTGATAAAATCCATTGATACCTCCTCCCAATGTTGGCTTGGAATGGATAAAGGTTGTAATAGACTCGGTGTCTTAATTGTTTCAACTTTATTTTGTTGGCAAACCAAACATTCTGCCACAAACTTTTGAATATCTGATTTAAGGCCATCCAAAAAAAATTCCTTCTTAACCCTGTGGTAAGTTTTTAAAAATCATGAGTGCCCTCCTAAGGGAGAAGTGTGCAATTCCATAAGAATCTTTTGTTTTAGCTGGGAATTCTTACAGAGGTATAAGCGATCTTTGTACCATAACGAATCATTTTTCCAGCTAAATGTATCAGACGTACTGGAATCTTGTTGTAGCTTTCGAATAAGTGCCCACACTTCTTCGTCATTCTTCCATTCCTCCCTTGCTTCATTTATCCAATCTGGTTGGATGATAGAAATAGCGCACAACAATGCTTCCACATCCTCATCCTTTCTTGAGAGTGCATCTGCCACCACATTTTGCTTCCCTTTTTTGTAGATGATTTCAAAGTCATAACCCAACATCTTTGTGACCCACTTTTGTTGCTCTTCAGAGGATAATCTTTGTTCTAAAAAGTATTTAAGGCTATCATGATCCATTTTTACCTTGAAGTGTCTTCCCATTAGGTAGGGTCGCCATTTCTTAAGTGCATGGAGTATTGCCAACATTTCCTTCTCATAAATAGATTTTCTTAGAAACTTTCCCTTGATTGGACGACTTTCAAAAGCAATGGGTCTTTCATCTTGCATTAGAACAGCACCAATTCCATTTCCTGAAGCATCACATTCCACAATAAAGGTTTTTGTGAAGTCTGGTGTAGCTAAGACCGGTGCTTGGCACATTGCCTCTTTAAGATGTTCAAAGGCCTTTGTTGCTTCCGGAGTCCATGAAAATGCATCTTTCTTCAATAATGTCGTTAGAGGTGCTGCTATTCTCCCATAATTCTTAACAAACTGCGATAATACCCTGTCAACCCAAGAAATCCGCGCAAATGCTTTATGGATGTGGGGATTTTCCATTCCTTAATGGCTTTAATTTTGCTAGGGTCTACCTTAACTCCATGAGATACAATATGACCCAAATATTCCACCTCCTGGACTCCAAAAAAACATTTGGATCTTTTGGCATATAATTGTTTCTCCTCCAATAGTTGTAGCACCCTGTCAACATGTTCAACATGATCCTTCCAAGACTTGCTGTAGATAAGTATATCATCAAAAAATACTAACACAAATTTTCTAAGGAATGGTTTGAAAATTGAATTCATCAAACCTTGAAATGTTGAAGGTGCATTGGTAAGGCCAAAAGGCATGACCAAAAATTCATAATGACCCTCATGAGTTCTAAATGCCGTTTTCGGAATGTCTTCAATCTTCATTCTGATTTGATGATATCCTGAACGAAGATCCAACTTGGTGAAGTAAATTGATCCATGCAATTCATCCAGTAATTCATCAATGACAGGAATGGGGAACTTATCTTTAATAGTGAGCTTGTTGAGCTCCCTATAATCCGGACACATGCGCCATGATCCATCCTTCTTGTGCACCAATACTACTGGAGCAGAGAAAGAACTTTGACTCGGTTGAATTATACCAGCCTCTAGCATTTCTGCAACCATACGTTCAATTTCACTTTTTTGGACATAGGGATATCTGTACAGCCTGATGTTTGGAGGAACACTTCCTGGAATCAGATGAATAGCATGATCATGATCACGCATAGGTGGGAGACCTTTGGGAGTCTCAAATACCTTGGAATGATTGTCCAGGACTTTTTGGAGATCTGGAGAAATAGATGATTCTAATGTGGAAACATCTAGCGAACATAATTGTGCAATTACACCCCTTTGCTCCTTTTTTAGAAGCTTTGTCATACCATTAGAGCTGATTATCTTTCCTGGTTTCCCTGCAATACCCCTTAATTCAACTTCCTTTCCTTCCATAGAAAATTTGATGAAAAGTTCTTGAAAATTAAAAGCTATTGTACCCAAGGATTGTAGCCATTGGACTCCTAGTACAACATCAGCACCTCCCATTGGAATGGAAAGCATTGGGCTAGTCAATACATATTCTCCCATGGATAGCTTGATATTATGGCACTTTCCAGAGCAATTTATTGTTCCTCCATTTGCAATCATCACTTGACACTCTGGTGCTGGATATAGGAAGCAATTCAATTCTTTTGCTACCCTACAATGAATAAAATTGTGGGTGCTTCCTGAATCAATCAACACTATTACCTTTTTCTTCTTGATTTGTCCTTCTATCTTGATGGTTTGAGGAGTGGTAATTCCCGCCAATGCATTACAAGATATGGTCGGATTTATTTGTTCTTCATCTAGGCTTTGTTCCTGGAGCATATCCTCTTCTTTTGACCTTTCTTGCTCCTTTTCTTCTTCCTCTTCACAATCTATGTAGAATAATTTCTTCTCAGCACACTTATGACCTTTAGTGTATTTGCTATCACAACTATAACAAAGCCCTTTTGCTCTTTTTTCTTCCAATTGTTGTGGTGTCAACCTTATAGGTTGTGGAAGACTAGGGGCAACTGCACTTCCGTCTTTATAGTTGTGAGTGGTATGCTTCCTGGTTGCCATAATTTTGCTTTCCATTTTTCTTGCTAACCTGAATGCCTTCTCTAATGAATCAGGTTCCCAAAGTCGAACATCATGTTGGATATTATCCTTTAAAGACCCTATGAACACATCAATCCTATGCTCCTCTGGAATATCTTTTACCCTTATGTTCAATTTTTGGAACTCCTCAATGTGCTCCATTATTGAACCCTTTTGTTTGAGACTTATCAATTGGCTAAAAAAAGTGTTGCTTTTTGTATCCTCATAATGTGCTATCAATTCTTCCGTAAAAATTGCCCAAGTGATAAATTGTTTACGAGAGCAAAGCCATTGATACCATACAAACTGATTTGGTTCCAAATATAAAGTTGCCATACGTACCTTTTGTGTGTTTTGCACATTATTGAGATCGAAGAACTGCTCCATCTGTAATATCCATGTGGCGGGATCCTTGCCATCAAACTTCCTCATATCGATTTTTGGAATATGGTGGGTCTTCGATCCAACATTAGAGTCTATGGAATCATGATTAACATTTCTTTTGTTCACATCATGAGTTTCCTTTACAACCTTTTCACCATTAGTAAGTATTTCTTGTAGAAAATTTGTCAAATCTGTCTTCAAATCTGCCATGTCTGTCTTCAAATTTGTCCTCAAATCTGCCTTCAGATCATCCATCTTAGCTTCCATGCCCTTTATCTTAGATTCCACGCCATTTATCTTAGCATCTGTTAGCTTTTGTGAGCGTGACATTTGTTGCACTTGTTCTTGTAATTTTGATATATCATGTAGCATTTCTTCCTCTTCTTCATGAGTCATGCTAGAGCTTTCAGGTTCCTTACTAGGTGTTTGCATTTTCTTTCCTCGGGGCATCAGTTACCGATAATAATGCTTTACTATTCCCTTTGAATTCCTTCAAACCAAGCTTATGCAAAAATTTAAAAAAAAAACTACACAACTTTTTTTTCTTTGTAGAAGCCTGATATTGAATCTGATGTATCTCTGTAATTTCGAATCATCCAGTTCTGAAATTGTGATCTGTAGTAGCCTTCTATGTCCTCTTTCCAGTGCCACTAGTCTGATCCAAATTGGATTCTTCAAGAAAGAGTTATTCACAATCTCCCGTAGTGACCTGATTATAGACTAGTTCAGTAGAGAGAACTTGTGTGAAGTGCCACGTGTCACTGTTTCAACCTTTGACTCTAAAAATATATAAAAGGAAACTACAGTCCGTCCTCTTTCTGTACCTTCTTATGAAATTTCAATCCGCTGCTCAGAAAGAAAGTTATGACGATTTTCCCCAGGTCACCTGTTTTGAGTGTAATTCAGGAGTCTGCAAAAAGACCAACTTCCTCAGATCATATCTCCAAAACTGTCACGCGAAAAGCTCTGAAACTTGGACCCAAGGTTCAGCACGATTTCTTCTCAAATGGGTTTTGTTTGCGACTTCTGAAACGTCACAGAAAAAAAGTTATAGCGAAAATGCCACGATGACCTGTTTGGAGCAGCGAAACCCTATAATCCAAAGCTCTGATACCAAATGTTATGAAACCAACTCAAGAAAAGATAGAAAAGATAGATCAACGCCTTAGAATTCAGCCTCTTCGAGGGGGAAACCTCCTTTACATTACATAAATGAACAATTCTTGGATGATTCAAATGACAAAACCTCCTTTCTATATATAGGAGTCTAAGGAGTCACAATATAATCCAGCCGACCTAACAATAATAATATAAAGCCACAAAAATAACAATAGAGGGATTCTATGGGCACATTAATAACAATATGGGGGCAATGGGGGCACAACAATATAAATAAGGGGTATAACTACAATAGTAATGGGGTAATCACTAGTATTATAGGGACCCAACAGCGGGGGAGGTGAAGATGTCCTCATACTCCTCCATGACCTTGTTCATTTGTTTTTTTTCGTGCGGAGGGGCCTTGTTTGGAGGTCGTGGCCACTGTCTTCTTCTTTCCCTGAGGGAATATCATCAGGAAAACAATTTTCCTAGTTTTGGAAATGAGATTACTGCATTGTTTTGTAGTAACCAAAGAGACGGTAGTAGGCGGTGCTACCTTGGTATCCTGTACAACTGATTTCCCATGGTAGCAATAAAAACAGGAGGCCTTGAATCATACACAACATGTCACTTCCACAAGTATGGCTAGCCTAATAATACATCATAAACATCAAGAGGAGCAACGTCACATAATACCTCATCCGTGAAGGGCTTGATGCAATATGAAAGGCGACACTGCTGGCTGATGTGAAGATCTCGTCCTTGGTGAAGCCACCTGATGGTGTACGGTTGTGGGTGTGCTATGGTCAGTAATCCCAAATGATTCATGACCTCTGCTGAAATAAGGTTCTTTTTTCTCCCACTATCGACAATGAACTGTAGCGGGGAACCCTTTACCCACATCTGGGAGTGGAAGAGGCACTCCTCCTCCTATGGATCTTCGAGTTCCTCCTTCTGGATCTTCGTGGTGGCAACGGTGGTGTTCGGCTCCACATCGATAATTTTCTTCCGTTTATCATTCCCCTTATCAGGTTTTGACTCAGAGTCAGAAAATGCATTTGATTTAGAAGCCTTCAACTTGGACACTAGTGACTGCTTGGCCTGACACTCACTTGTGTTGTGAGTGGAGCTCTTATAAAACTCACACCACTTTCCCGTGTCCTTCTTTGGCTTCACGGTGTTGTTCTTTGCTTGCAGCTTTGGTGGGTTTTCCTGGGACACCCCGCCTTGGCTTTGTCATTTGTTCTATGGTTTGGGGGCACCTTTCCCTTACTCTGGATTCACAGATCCAAAATCTCTTATTTTTTGTTTAATCTTCTGCTCAATCTTGATAGTGTATCGATACGCAGTGCCGAGCGAGGAGATGTCTAGGAACTCCATATCATACTTGGATGTACCTATGTAGGTAGCCGCGATACTTAAGTACCAAATGTTTTTCAGAATCCTTGATACCTAACTTCATGTGAAGGGTATGAAAAACATTGGTAAATTCCAGCACGTCTTGGTCCCTTCCCTCCTGTAACGTGGTCCACTTTATGTATTTATCCTCATAGCTCCCAATGGGGTTAGTACTACTCCTTGATAGTGTCCTGGAACAAATTCCAAGTGGGTAAGGCTAAAAATAGTGAGGGCACACTTTTATACTTTTGCTCATAGTAGGTTTCCCACCAGTCCTTGACGTGGCGGGAAGCTTTGAAAAGAGAAAAATTAATCTTTTCTTGGCTGGAAAAATCATGAACAAAAAAATATCCTTCTCGCATATTTAACCATTTATCTATGACGTCTGCATTCATTTGGCCCTCAAATATGGGAATTTCAAAGTTTACTTCTACCTTAAAAGGAGTGGTGCCTCCAGAGTGGCTGCTGGATCTGGATGCGCCGCTAGTGGGAAACCATTGAAGGATATGGGAAAAGTTATCCATCATCGTGTTCCTTTGTTTCTTAAGGGCATCCTTGAGAAATATTTTGATAGTGTCTCTTGCTCCCTCATCTTTCTTTTCTTTACCCATGGGTGGCCGTCGGGGGTTTGCGAGGCTGATCGTGTAAAGGTTCAACCAGATTGAGCCCTAACTCCTTATACCCCGACCTCGTTGGGGACATGAAAAGAAGGATCGAGAAAGAGCAGATTGTTCTGATACCATTGATTCGAATTTAAATAGGAACACAAAAAATTATAGATATAGCAATAAATATAGAGATGCAACATAAATAACACTTCATTTCATTAATATCAGATACTAAAATATGCTTACAAATAGAATGGAAATAAGACTAGCACGGGCGATGGTAGCTTATCTCTGAGAAGAGATGTGGTAGCTACATGCATCTAAACTATATTACAATGAGGCTTAAAGGCCTATTTATCATTGAGAAACAATGAAAAACCCCAAACATCCAAAAACCTCACCCTAGGAGATGAAACACCAAACTATGGGCCCCGTTGGGGTAAATTGGTACATCAACTTCCTAGGATCATAAATTTGGCATACGATCTCCATTTGAATGCACAGGATACCTCGTTAGAAAGATGTATCCACAAAGTACAAGCAAATTATCCAATAGATTTATAGAAAATCTCTTATTGTTAATTATATAGTAGATTCAAATCAACATACAAGTAAATGTTCAATGGCTTATAGTTTTAAACTATATCATTGAAGGCCCTACTAAGATAACTCTTAAACTTTTAGGCTTTGTAAAAATCCACAAATTTTAAACATTAATTCATGGATAGGAGTTCAAGATTCTTCAGCGATTAAACATTAATACATAAATATGGATTATTGCATGAAAATATTATATATGTGTGTGTATGAATCATTGGTAAGCTAACATAGAATGCAATAGGTTTTACAAGAGCTAAGTGGACATAATGTCAAGGTAGATGGAATGTTGTAGACATTAAAGAGATAGATGTAGGATATTAGTTCAACTTGTGATTTTTATTATGTCTTCAAACATTACTATGATTCATGAATAAGTGCAATTTTCATAGGAAGCAAGGTTTGCCGAGAATGGTTATTCAATAATGTGTCTATTAAAAAAACAGTTTCATGATATGGTTGGGAATCAATGATTAGGGTGTTCAATTTGATTCTATTAGGATGGGTGAAGGAATTACCCATAATGTATCTATTGAACCCTAGAGTCATGGAAGGCTATTATTACCCATGCTTCCCTTAACACATAATGATGAATCTCAGTTTTCTGCTAGGAAAGTTTGGTCAATATAGCCAATGCTTCCAAATTTAGGTTATTTCTAGAGTTAGGTCCATGCAATCAACATTGAGATGGGAGATAAATATGGAAGAACAAATGGATAGGTATTTGGTGGTGATTTTTAGTTTCATTGAGATTGTGATAGAAATTGGGTTGTGTCATTGTTTAGTTTTTTTACTAAAGAAAAAATGTAATATTTTATTTCTTAGAGAGAAATTAGGAAATTTCATTTAGTGTTGAATGATCATTCTAGATATTATCATATTTTTTAAAAATTACTTGTCATTTTGGCTTTGCGCCCATTTGCATCAAATACCTTATATATACTTGTTACATATTTGATATCAAAAAAATATTCAAAATCAAAAACATTATAATCAAACCACAACGTAAACAAGTATCAATATCACATAAAAGGACATGGTGGATGCATTGTAAGCACCCCATATTTAAATTATTTATGGTTTATAGTGTGTTATAGCAAGTCTCTCATTGCAAGTCCACCATAGTATTGTGCTCACAATATACATGATTGTATGAGAGATAATTCAAATGAGCTCTTTGTTCATGAACCTATTCTATTAAAATTTGTAGTTTCATATTTGAAAGGGAATTCTGTTGACAATCTAATCGATAATAGGTTTTGAATCTCCTATGAATTGAAACATTTATGATCTTTTGTCCATAACTACCTTGATAATCAATGCTTAATTTTGCAATTTTGTATAGTTATTCTTCCCATGACTTGAACCCATAGAGTATAAGAAAAAGTGTGCATGTAATAGATAAAGTGCCCCTCTAATAACCAAAATTATCTTGGTTTCCTTGGATTCCGTATTGAAGTAACTCTATGCAAAGGAATAATCCAACTCCATTCCAAGTTTCCTATAAGACATTAGTATTTCTTGCTTTTTTATACTTTCAATGTTGCACTCTATTCTAACAAAAGCTTCTAGTGATGATAATGACACATTTTGGAAGTATCATTTCATTTTGATGCTTCTAGATGACACAACTTACAAGAATATGTAGGCCTCTATACTATCTAATTATCACATACTCTACATATTTATTTAAATCCATTGAAAGAGTGTTAACATTATTTTTCCTTGCACTTGCAGGAAGGGTTTTCACTATTGACTAATTATAGCTAATGAGAAGATATTTATACTTTCACCCACTTCTTTTCATAACATTAATGTGTGTGATCCATTCCAAGATATTATCTACACGAAGCCATAGTTTAAAGCTTTACTAGTTAATGCCATCCAAAAGAAGAGCTTATATTTATATTTCCCTTTCATTTTCCAAATGGTTTTCCGCCACTATTTTGCTTCTACTTTTAAATCCTTTACAAATAAAGATGATAACCTAATTTAACTGCATAAGCATCATTCATCATTTTTTGGACCACACTAGTTTATCTTCCTCAAGATGAACCTTTATGTTTCATTGGACACCAAGAGCGTATAGGTCTCCCATTATTTTTTAAAGAGCCTCTGACACATATCTCCTCAAAATATGTCTATCCATCCTTCCAAAAGAAAATCCACTTTACAACCAGTATATCTCTTAGGTAAAAAAATAGTTTTGTTGGTGAAGAATATTGACTAGGACATTAGGAAATTTGTGGTTTCCTTTTCATTCGGTCCAAGGAACTAAACCCAATCTCATTCTAATACTATCTCTTATCTTCCATTCTCACCAAGATTTTACAACAATAAACTTTATTACCATTAATTTCCATACATTAGAAGAATTCCAATATGATTTTTTAGTGTTTCTTATTCACTCCTTAGTTGATAATGTGTCAATATATTTTTGTGTAATAACACGTTGCTATAAAGATTTTTGCTCAATAATACTTAAAAAAATATTGATTGCTCATGCCTACCAATAGATTTATATTCTTTTTAACAACATAAGCCTCATGGCTTCAACATGGAGAGCCTTTTCTAGTTCACCTAGACCAAGATGTCTTTTACCTTCTTTTGTCTTTGGAGAAAATTAAAACATTTTCCCCTTTGTTTTCCCTTTTGTGCCAACAAGAATGTAGGGTAGTGAATGTGAGTAAAAGTGGTAGTTCTTCGAATACTATTTTGACTAGAGTGAGTTTGCACCCAAATATATCCATTTACTACATTAAATTGTTGTTCACTTTTCCACCTTTGTATACAACCAATTATAGTGTTGATAATGATTGTAATTAGCTATTAACTTGAAGCCTAAGTACTTGGAAATCTTATTTAAAGGGATATCTAGTTTTTAAGTATGGTCTTCAAAACCCTTTATAGACACCTTGGGAATCCATTAGAAAAATTGAAGGATTTACAAAAATTCAACTCCATTCTAGCTTCCATCATATAGATATCTAGAACCTTTTTAAAATTATAAGATTCCCCTAGATAACCACTTCTAAACAGTGAAACATCATCAACAAAGAATAAATTGGTTAACTTGATATTTCTTCTCATTTAGATACCTTCTATATTTTCTAACTTCCTCAAGGCTTCTAGATACCTACTTAAGTCATTAGCCAATGGTAAGGAAAGAATTGGGAAAATAGGGTATCATTAGCTTAATCCTTTGGAAGGGATGAGAAAAGGAGAAGCATAACCATTTATAAGTAGTGATGAATATAATGAACTCAGGAAACCTTGTATCCATTTGAATATGGACAAGTAGAACAAACATGAATTAACATGAGTCTTATGTAAATACATGATACTCTATCATAAACTCTTGATAATTGAGTTTTATTGTAGGCATTAACCCAATATAGAAATTATCTGCAAATGAATTCTTCAAACAAAAAAATAAACAATGACGAGAATAGAAAAAAAATATACAGAGTGATTTTTCCTTGGACCCCAAAACCGAGACTACTAGATTGATTTTTCATTATGTTCCTTCCAATGTTACAATACATATATATACATGTCGAAGCATTCATAAACCCCAATCCATTAACACCAGATTAGAACATCATTGTAATTCCCTTGACCAGATTTACAAAATACCATGGGAAGAAAACCATCATGCCAAAAACCATGTGAAAGAACCATGCACAAAACCATGGGTAGGTCCGTCCCCAATCCTTGGGTCTGTACAAAAAAAATTCCTACAGCGCTACCCCAAATCCCATGCAGGGAGGCTACTGCCCTCTTGCAAATCCACAGGGGATTTCCACACAGGGGGTTAGAGGATATATTTCTCATTGATCCGACCCTACAACACCCATTGTTTCTCTACACCAAGAAAACTCAGTGTTCACAGACTTCTCTAATGCATATGCAACATTCTTCAAAGTGTCCTCCTTTACCAACAACACCTTTTTTCCTCAACAATGTCCCTCACAAAGTGATACTGAACATCAATGTGCTTTATCTTTGAATGATAAGCAAGATTCTTAGCCAAGAAATTCACACTTTTGATGTCACAGGTCTCTCCTTATACCTCGCTGCACCAACCCCATACTTGAACACAATCTCTGGAACCAAACTGCTTCCTTGCTTGAATGAGTGGCTACCATGTATTTAGTCTCTATAGTTGAAAGTGCCACTATAGATTGCCTCTTACTCATCCAACTAACTGTTCCTCCAAATAGGTTAAAAACATACCCACTTGTAGATATTCTTTGATCCATATTTCCAGCCTAGTCTACATCAACAAAACCACGAATGCCCAAAACTTTGTCCAATCCCAGTCTTCCTTGGTAGCACAAACCATAATCACTAGTGCCACACAAATACCTGAAAACCCACTTCACTGTTGTCCAATGCTCCTTCCCTGTTTTCGACATAAACCTGCTCAATACTCCCACTACATGTGTAATGTCAGGTTTGGTTCAAACCATTGCATACATCAGGCTACCAACTGCACTCACATATGGAACACGAGACATGTCCTATTCCTCTTCTTCTATCCTAGGACACTCTTCAGAAGATTAATTTACACCTACAGGAATATTACCTTCACTGGTTTACTATCTTGCATATTAAACCTCTACTATATTGTCTCATCATACTTCCTCTGGTTTAACCAAAGCTTCCTCTTTGCTCGATCTCGTTTAATTTCCATGCCCAAAATATAGTTTGCAACCCCAAGATCCTTCATGTCAAATTTAGAGGACAATTGCGTCTTCAAATCCTAGGTAATTTCTTTGTCATTTCCAATCAAAAAAATATTATCCACGTATAATAACAAATAAATAACATTGTAACCAATTAATTTAAAATACACATAGTGATCCGCTTTGATTCCCGTGAAGCCAAGTTCCCTTATATATGTATGAAATTTCTGATACCACATCCTTGGTGACTATCATTAGGGGATTTTTGAGGTCCAAAATGGGCCTCCTAAGGAAATTATAAAATAATAGTGGAAATAATAAAATAAGATTAGATTACATCATCAAATTTTAGAGGGAAAAAAGAAAAAACTATTTTTCTCAACTCATATTTTCAACTTATCTTCCTATGGGTTTACTCAAATTTCAAGTGCAAACACTTGTTGGATGAAAAATTTGATTCCTCATCCAAGGCGTATCCATGTTTCATACCGTTGATGGACCCTTCTACAAGAAAAATGAGAAATACATGAAAACATGTGATCGCAATCACGTGTTTTCAGTATTTCTCATTTTTCTTTTAGCAGGGTCCATCAAAAGTATGCAACATGGGTAATCCTTGGATGAGGAATCAAATTTTTCATCCAACGAGTACTCCAGCTCGAAATTTGAGTAAAACCTTAGGGAGATAAGTTAAAAATATGAGTTGAAAAAGTAGTTTTATTATTTTATTATTTTTTACTCAAAAAATAATGAATCATCCCCCATGGTTGACATCATCATCTTGAACCCTATTGGTTCTTATAAAGTTTATTTTTATTGTACATTTTTATTAGGAGGCCCATTTTAGACCTCAAAAGTTCCCTAATGTTTAACCCATACAAAGACATTTTTAACTTGCATAATAGTTCTTTCTTACCCTTCACCACAAAGCCTTCACGTTTCTTCATGTAGATCTCTTTTTCCAGAACCCCGTGAAGAAATGTTGTCTTAACATCCATCTGTTCTACCTCAAAATAAAAATCAACAAGAATAGACATAAGTAATCTAATAGAAGGTAACTTGGTAATAGGAGAAAAATATCACCAAAATCAATTCCCAACACTTGGGAATAACCTTTTGCTACCAACCCAGATTTGTATTTCTCCACCTTTCCTTCTACATTCGTCTTCTTCTTAAACACCCATTTGCTTCCAATGGGTTTCCTTCCAGCCAACAACTCCACTAGATCTCAAGCCTCATTTTTGTCCAAAGATGCCATTTCATGAACCATGGCCTCTTTCCAAAGTTTGCCATCCTTTGAATCTACTGCCTCTTGGACAGTTCTGGGATCATCATTAGTAATAGATAAAGAAAAATTTGAATAGAAAGCAAATGTACTATACCTTTTTGGATGCCTTCTCTCTCCAACTGATCTTGTCAAAACTGGAGTTTGTGGCTCTTCCTCTTCTGATTCTTGTTCTGTTGTAGAGTTTGATTCTTCCTCCTTTAGCTAAAATTATATCTTCTTAGGTTCCTTTGGTAGGAATCCATTTTTAATAACGTCTTTCACCTCTGTAAACACCACATCTCGGTTGTACACAACCTTCCTCATTTCTGGGTTCCAAATCTTATAACCTTTTAAACCATCCTTATACCCAATAAAGATGCACCTTTCATATTTACTATCCAACTTGGTTCTTTTATCCTTTGGAACATGTATATATGCATCATATCCAAATACCCTCAGATTTGAAAGAGAGGGTTTCTTACGAGTCCATACCTCATGTGGAGTCTTATCCTGCAACACTGATGAAGGTGATTTATCAAACAGATAACATGTAGTCTCCATTGTCTCTACCCAAAATTATTGTTCTAACAGACACCACTGAGCATACTTATTTCCTTTTCCACCAACGTCACGTTCATTCTTTCTACAACTCCATTTTTTTGAGGTGTGTATGGAGTAGTCTTCTGCCATGATATACCACACTTCATACAAAATTCTTTAAATTCCTTCTTGTATAACTCTCCACAATTATCTGTCCTCAACACCTTGATATTCTTTTCGTTTGATTTTCCACCGAAGCCTTAAATTATTTAAAATTGTCAAAGAATTCAAATTTCTTCTTAAGGAAATATATCCATGTATTCCTTGAGAAGTCATCTATAAATGAGACATAGTACACAAAATTACCTAGTGATGGAATCGACACAGTCCTAAACACATCACTGTGCACAAAATCTAATATCCCTTTCATCCTCTTAGAACGAGAGGGATAAATGACCTGATTCTACTTCCCATATACAAAATGTTCACAGAAATTGAAATACGAAGAGAAATTATACATACCTTCTACCATACCATTAACATGCAATATTCAAAGTCCCTTCTCTCTAATATTTCCAAGCCTTTGATGCCATGACATGGTCTTTTCTCCAGAGACCACTAGGTTTTCTGCTCCACTTTCAAGAACCATAGAACTGTTGCACCCATCAATAAAAATGCTACCCATAATATTGTATAAAGTTCTAATTCAAACTCCCCACATCAATACCAGTTCTCCCAAACCTTCTCGCAGGTATCTTTCTCGAACACTGTTTTTACATCTGCATCATCCATATTGCTTACAGAAATCATATTTCTAGCTAATGGAGGAATATGTAGAATACTAGGGATTGTTCTAATCTTTCAACCTTCCAACTTCATCTTGAATTTTCTACATCTGATGATTTTGGCCTTCTTATCATCCCCTAAGAAGACATCACCACCATCATATTTCTCATACTCTCAGAACCACTCCCTATGGGGAGTGAAGTTAAAGGATGCAGCTGAGTCAATCAACCATGCATCATAATCTACATGTGTACATAAAGAAGAAGCCAAGTACACATCCCCACCTTCATTTTATGTGGTTTTCACCTCTACAAAAGTAGCATCATCAAATCCATTTCCTTTCTCAGGAGCTTTAGATCTACAGTCTTTTTTGTAGTGCCTTTCCTTTCTGCATTTCCAACATACCTTTACAGGTTTTCCTGGAGATTTAGATATCCCTATAGATTTAGATCTCTCACTTGAGGACTTATTTCTATATTTGTTCTGAGACTGCCCTCTTACAGAAAAGGCATCTCCATTTTGGCTCTCCATATTTTTCCATCTCATCTCCTCCTACAACAAGGATCATACTATTTCATCAAAATTCAAGGTAGTTGCATTGCTACCTATAGAAACAACTAGACTATCCCACAAATATGGTAGAGAACATAATAAATGGATGCACTTATATTCATTTGAAATATTAACAAATAACAACTAGATTACCACAATATTAAAGGTGTTCAGATGCTCTGTTACCAAGTCTCCATTCTTCATCCTCAGGTTACACAACGTTTTCCTCAGGAACAATTTTTTCACAAGAGACTTAGATTGGTACAAAGTCCCTAACTTGTCCCACAAATCCTTCACCGTAGCTTCCCCTAATACATTCAACAATATTGAATATGAGATACAAAATTGTATTGTGCTCTTTGCCTTCTAATCTAACTTTTCCCAATCTTCTGCTGACATTTTCGTTCTCTATCTTTCCATTGTTCACCATATTCTTTTACCGTAAGAAATGATCCCACTGATCTACCATCGAATAGGGTCTACCATAAGCCTAAGAAAAACCCCTCAGCAACAAATGAATCCCCTTGAAGTCAAAACAAATCTGATACCAAATGTAGGTTTTAACCCAATACAAAAATTAACTGCAAATAAATTCTTCAAATAGAAAAAATAAACAGTGGCAAGAATAGAAACAAATATACACAAAGATTTTCCCTTGGATCCCAAAACCGGGACTACCAGGTTTATTTTTCATATGTTCCTTTCAATGTTACAATACAAATATATACATGCTGAAGCATTCATAAAACCTAATCCATTAACCCTAGATTAGAACATAACTGTGGTTACCTTGACTGGATCTATAAAATACCATGGGAAGATAACCATCATGCCCAAAACCATGTGCAAAACCCATGCACAAAATCATGGGTAGGTCCACCCACCATCCTTGGGTCTGCCCCCCCCTGTTGCGCCTAGAGTAATGTACATCACCTGGTTCTAGCTGTGGAGAGAATATAACACATACCCAACACTTATCATAAAGGATAGTAGTTCCAATGTATTTATAGAGTATAAACCCTCTCATGCCAACTTAATAACATTGTGGATTGATTTACCACTAGAAAATCCAAAATGTTCATAGGAAATGGAGATTGAAAATATTGGTTTCAATCTCATAGTAATTACCTTTGCAATGATTTCATATATGGCATTACATAATTATACTACTCTTAAAATTTAAAATGTGTCAAGAGTATCTGTCTTTGGAATCAATACTAGAAAGGTAGTATTTAATTCCCTAAAACCTTTCCCAAACCTTTGATTCTTCAACGACTCCTAGAAGATCCTCCTTTATGAGATCATCAAAGCCTTGATAGAACTCAAAAGGCATCCAAACTAGTTCTAGGCTCTTATCCTTATTAATGGAACATATTGCTTCCTTTAATTCCTCTTTTGTTACATCATTGAACTTTGATTTTGCTCCCCCGTGATGAAATTTAGAAAAACAAGTGTAAATTCTTAATTTGGGAGTTTCTTGAAAAGGTTCCACTAATGGTTGGAAATGAAAAATGAGTATAACTTCTTAATTTGAGAGTTTCCTGAAAATGTTCCACTGATGGTTGGAAATGACCCCACCAACAACTAGGAATATCACTTGATCAAGGTCCCAATTAGATCTAAACTCATTTGATATGACGATATTCCAGTATGTGGGTTTAATTTCTTCCATAGAGGTTTTTTTAGATGTGACGAAAAGTCATTTCAAAGGGAAAATATATGGACTAACACTGATATATACCAACCATAATAAATATATATTCTAACTAACATACAATATTATATATTCCTAGATAGCTAGGAGAAGGTAATGAATACCCATAACCACAGAAGGAAAAATAATTATAGGATTTAGGAAATTGTTCACCAAATCGAGTAATTGATGAGTTCAAGTGCGATATCTTAATTATTTCAAATAAATAGTTATTTTAGATAATGGATAACATACTTTGTACTTGATTAATTTTTGTTAACAAATCGTTGAAAATAAGAAAGTAATTTTGAACTTTATAATCTAAGCTTTAAATCAAACACTTACAAAAATGGATTGTTCATGATTGTTGGTTCATGTCATCAATCTCTCGACTTCAATAATTTTACTGAGAATAATATACAATTTTTATATTAAACTTTCCATCCACAAAGTTTTCAATCCTTCCTTAAACCTTGACAATGGTGTATTGGTTCCAATTCTGGATTTTCAACTTCACATGTCTTCAAAATTATATCAAACTGACAATAGTATACAATTTTTATTACAAAGTTTCCAACCCATTTTCTATAAAAAAAATAATCTTTATCCTAATCTATTGCTTCACATATTAGTTTAAATTCCTCAAATATTTACTATTACAACACTCTCAATAATTTAGCACAACATTATTGATAAAATCATTTAATTATTTTCTTGATAATAATATTGTTTTAAATATTCTCCATTTCTATTAAAATATTTTTCGTTGTGTTTGATCTATAGTTTTGAATGTATCCTATCTTTTATTGTACCATGAAAATGAGTCGTTTCCTTTTATTCTCTACCTTTGTTCATGGTCTTGGTGTTTAGGATTATTTCCTTCGGCCAAGGAATTTGCAAAAAGTAAAATAAAATAAATTGAGTCAATGGTCGTTATGTGTTTATTTAAAAAAAAACTAAATTATGAATATGTAGGCTTCCATAGTCCAAAATCATAGTAATGTTCCTCGTATCATTCACACAGTAGATACCTACAGAAACAAAATTACTATAGAACTAAGCTAATAAAAAATGACATACAATGATATATTTGTTTCAACGATTTATCCTTTTATGATTAAAATTGATTCAATTATCATCAAGGTCAAAGTATTGTTTGCAATATTTCGTGGTGTTTAGAATTTGAAGACAGTGAATCCAAAACTTGTTCCAAGGTTTCCATAGAAAATGTGGAGCAAGTTTTGGATTCACTCTCTTCAAAAAGAGGTCAAATTCGTTTTAGACAGCTCACAGAGGAAAATTTTGGTAACATTGATAGGTTGTGTTGTAGCTGCTACAATACCCTCCAAAATTTTGGCCTATACCCAATTTCAGAGGCTTCCTTGATCTTGTTGATCGTTGTCACCAAATTTGAAACTCATTTCATTTGTTTTCTTAGAGTCTTATGTTCTCCTTTGCAAGATGGGAAAATTGTCGTATTTTATCATGTTGGCTGTCGTATCCTATGCATAAGCCCATTTTGGTGGTTATAAGAGGTCATTTTTGTGAAAATGAGTTGTTTTAACCTTGTAAGTACCCATCACACTCATTTCCAAATTTTTGAGCATTGTCGCACAAGTGTCATCATCGTTGCCACAAGGTACATCTTTGGTGTCGTACTTGTTGTAAAGATGTCACACAGAGGGAAATGCTTTGTTCATGTATCTAGATGATCTATGTTTTCGTGTTGTCAAATATTATAAGTGTGTGATCATAGTCAAAGTTCATCAACATTCACATCGATCTCACTGATCCTACACATAGCCATTTTCGGAAAAATTCATGACCAGGCAACCTAACATCACTGGGCCTCCCTTGAACTATGCACTATGAAGCCTCAGTACTCTAGTTGGGACCTTCCTTCTTGGCATTACACAATGTGTATTTCCTACCTCCAAGGACTATTGCACTATGAAGTTTTTGTGCCTAAGCCCAACCTTCACCTCCATAATTACACAACCATTCCTACCATTCTGGCCTCCATTGCACACTGCACAATGAAAAGCCTCAATCTCATCCCCTGAGCCTTTGAACTGCACAACGACATAGTAGCCCAACCTCCCTTGACTCCCAGAAATGTGCAGTGAGCTCTCCCAGTGCCCAACCCTTCAGCATGTCCCACTATCTCCCAAAAATGTGTAGTCTAGTCCCCGAGACCTACCTGAATCGCACACTGCACAATCTTAGGGCTTAAGATTTTCCCTTGGCTATTGGGACTGTACAATGTGTAGTTATGGATCCCCTCTTTCCATCCTATCACTTGTTTCAGCCTCAGTTGGTGGGTGATAATGCATCATCTTAGACTAGGGGATTTTCAAATTGATATCGTCTCGTTATGAGTGAATTGAAGGAACATGTACCCTATCATGTAATGGAAAGATGATGAAGAAGCAGAATAAGGAGTAAAGCATGCTCAAAGACTCTCTTGCAACTAAACTTACAAGTTGATTGATCAAGAGAAATCGGAGGGACACTAGTTTGCGACCACTATTCAAGACTTGAGATCATTGAAGATTCCTCATCACCAAACCATGGAGATATGAAAATAAAAGCATATTAAAGAGGATATCCAACAGTTAGAAGCAACAAGGGCTTGACATTGCCACATCATCAAGAAGTCTATGTCAGCAATGTCATGTCATGTCATGTCATGAGTGGTCATATTCCACATCACTATTATGGATCATGTATATTGTATTCAAAATGTATTGTAAAGTGGAAGTCCAAAGGACACACATGGAATGTAAAGAGTCATGTAAGTTGAAAAGTCATAGGAAGTCAAACAGTCATGAGGGTAGTCAAAGAGTCACCCTTGGTTATATATACTCCCTCTTTGTATGAGCAAAGGAATTTTCACGTTGGCTCCTCCCATAAGGCATTAAAAAGACAGATCAGTTCTTTTGAGGAGCAAGGAGGGACTCCCATGCTCCACTATATAATGCTAGTGGTGTTCATTATATACATGTGTCTTGGAACTTTTACTTAATATGAGATGCCCTATGGGACAACACATTCTTCATGCATGTATTATGGATATTTTTAAGACCATTATGTGAATGTTTATAATTCATGTTTTCTTTAATCTGTGCTAAAGTAGTTGAACTATTTCAGTTATTTTGGTACTCATAATATTGAGAATGTGTTGTAATTTCTATTAACAACATCGCATCCTCGTTGATTATTCCGTTGGATATTAGACATATCTTCCTCGTTATATTGGTTTCAATGATCGTTGAATCTCTATGGACTATCCCGCTTGATGTTGTACAAACCCTTCTTGTTCATGTGTGTCTCTACTAGGGTGGTACTACTAACTCTCTCTTAGAGGATCACTTTCTCTCCTCTCCGGAGTGAAATAAATTTGACACATACGATCAAACACTCACCACACATAACTCCCTTGCTTTTCGAAGGTACATTTGCAGTGCTCTGTCTTGGTAATAGTTAGAGCCAAGGAATATCCATAAGGATACATGACAACGAGGTCGATATTCCGGATGGGGTTCCTACTCCAAACCATGTGGGGTCTAATTGGGACTTCACTTTAGGGAGACCCCTTGGTTGACGTATTTATAACACTGTCAACAGTGGCGCTAGAAGGAGGGCCAGATGACAAGATGAGTCTGTTGAATTTGGTTTGAACCTCTTATCTAAAATGGATCATACTCAAATCTTGCTCCTGGGGTGTTTCTCTAATTTTTCCCTTTATCAATTTTCAATCCCCAATGAGCCTCTCTATCACTTGTCCCAGCTAAAATTTGATGGTGAGGATGGAACATCCATAACCGAGCACATTTCCAATTTTCTTAATATTGTGAATCTGACGAAATCAATGATGAAGAGTTTTCTTGTGTGCTTTTCTTCCTCACCCTTGAAGGTTGTGTTAATTGATGGTATCATATCTTGCCACTTGCTTTGTAAGTTCCTAGGAAGCTTCATCAAACCTTTGATAGGTATACATACCGAGATGTTTGTAAAAGAATGAATCTCTTAAGAATGAAACCTAATGAATCAATTAAGGATTTTTCTGATTGATTCCTTCACCTTTGTTGTGAAATTTTAAAGAAGACACTAATAATGATTTCTTGAAACAAGAGTTTGAGCTCTTGGTTCTTATCTCTTTACATAGTGAACCTGAACCCCCTGATCTTCCTACTTCCCCAACTCTTGTGAGTCATGAGACACCTCTAATTTCAGAGGAGGAAACTATTATTCATTTTGTTCCTTGTCCTCCTCCTTTTCCAGTCCCAATGTGGGTGCCTCCTTGTGGTGATTGTGAAGTTGGGAAATATGCAAATCAAATTCTTAATCCACATTCTCATTCTTCTTTCATTTTTCGTGACTCAAATTCAATGGAGGAAATTCTAGAATGGCTCATGAAGCCCATGGGGAAGACTAAATTCCTCATTTCGCAACATGATGTTATCATTCATAACTCTAGCCTCCAATCTAATCTAAATTTTTGCGATCCTTTATCATCTACATGGCATGAGTCTTTGTATTATGATCCTCCCGATCAATCTGCTCTACCATCTAGTCATTCACACTCTCTTGATTTTCGCAACTTTGGTTCATATTGCGATCCAATAAAAGGCAGTCACATTACACAGGTAGAGGAGTATAAATATGAAGATGCCTTCAATCCATCTTTTATTTTCCAAAATCTTCTATGTGAAGATGATGTGCTTCCATTCTTGGATGATTTTCAATATTCCAAAATTAGTAGCGAATCAAATGTAATTAATTATTTTGTTCAATTTGTAGCCTTGGGAAACAATCATTATGATGATGATCACTCCATTGATCACGAATGCCTATGTGTTTCAACTGATCTTTTGGTTTCTCATGAAGATTTTAATTTACATCTAGAATTTGATTCGGTCAAAGAAGATGTGCTTATCGAACGTTCCTCTTCATCTCACTATCCCTTTTTCTCTATCGTCTATGATGCATCTACTTGTGATGGGGTACTCCATGTTCTTAAAGTACATCATCCGATGAGTTAATCTCTCAATTGGCATAGGTTGGTGAGGTTATCCATGATGAATATGAAAAAAACCAAATATTTGATTACTCTTCCCAACCGTCATCATCTCTTCACTTGCATGAAGACAACTCTTCAAATCAGCTTGCTCATGAAATTTCCTTGATTCATTTATCTTTGAATTTGCGATGAGAAGAATCTTTCGACTTGAGAAATATGGTTGTTGAAGTTGAAAAACCCAGTCAAATCAGTGACAAAGATTGATTCCATCTAGTGAGAAGTGGCTTTATTGAAACCAATAGTAGCATCTATCCGCAAACCATGCATGATCTGGTTCAATCTTTAAAATGTGATTTTACAATTCTCGAGAAAGTTTCGGTACCTACCAGGGAGTCAAGGCACCTCAAATTTCATTGATGGTTATGTCAGGATCTCACGACTCTGATAAGCCCCCTGAAATAAGCTAGATCTATTTTTTCCCACACAACCCTTCTCTCTACATGGTTTCACTTGATGTAAATATATTTATGAAAAATGTCTAGTACTTCGGGTATGATCTTTCAAATTTTCAATATTTTACTTCTGACACGATTCAGGAATATGTTTCAGGTTATTCATCTTCAAGAAAATCTTTCACATTAAACTCGGGTGGTGAATGTGTATCTCTCACAGAGTCACGAAATTGCGAAGTTGATAATTTAGAATACTATCTTTGGCTGAAGGAATCATGCTTATTAGATTCATCTCTTAATAGTTAACTCTCGGTTTTTCTTTCAAATGTTATATTGAAAATGTCCCCCTTCATCACAACTAAAATCCTCTTGAGTATTAATGAATGCACGAGTCATGGCACGAATCAAGTTCTTCTCCGTTCACCATGTCCTGACTGGTTTGATGTATTTTTGGTTCTAACATCCCTTTTAAAGTATTTTCATGATTACTATTGTTTCACACTTTGTCACCAGTTATAGGAAAACAATTTGTCACATTTTCCTTGCATGTAACATGGTTCGATTTTTCAGAGCATTCACAAAACTATTCAAATTCATTTATCTTCATTTATTACAAACTGAGAATTTGATGCTTTAATCAACTCACCTGATCATTATTTTGTCTTTGATGACTTTCATTCATGTTATAATTTTCCCACCAGTATATCCAATGGCAACTGTTTTACATTCTTCGATCTTCATCATTCAACATCTCACTATTCAGATTTTTTTCAGGCGGTTGAGGCACTTTAGTCTCTACTGATGGTAATGTTAGCTCCTCATTGTCTCAACATGACTGCTGAATATGATCAGATCTATTTTCCCTCACAATATTCTCATTACAATCTCGTGCCTCTAATTGAAAATCCATCTTTTCAAATATTTCAAGGTTTTCAAGAGGATCATCACGAATTTTATGATCCAACAGCTAAATGGTTGGAGCAATATTGCTCAGAAGGCCCCATTGCAATAAACATGTTTCAACCTTTCCTTCAGCTTGGTAAGTGGGATGACACATAAGAAGGTGCATTCACAAGAATTCTTTGAGGATTGCTTGATTATGATTTCCATCGGATATGCATTGAATGTGAATTGGATGAAAGCAGTGGTTGTGACAAATATTTTTCCCATAGGAAAGGCCTTCAAATTTTTATGCAAATTATTCAAGCTCTCATATTTTCTCTTGCAAATTGATTTATATCTGTTTTAATTGATAATATCTTTGTGATTTCAGGTTTGGAACGATTACAGTGGCTACATTATAAATTCCATTATACGTGACCTTGGCCTTCTAGTTGTTAGGCTAGAAGTAGGATTAGATGCATCTTAGTTTTCCTTCTCTTGCACACATCGCGTGTTGTTCTCTTTAGTCCCTCTTGTATTTTATTACTTTTCTCTTGCATTATGCTTTGGTTTAGATTCTTTTTCTTGTCTTATAGTTTTTTTTCCTTGTTGTGTGTTGCCTTTCCTTTCCTCTTGTTTCTTTTGTTTTCTTTCTTGTTGTTTGTATCCTTTTGTTTTCATCATGTGAATACGTGTTGTGCCTCATACTTGTTTTGGATTCTTAGTATGTGTGTGGCTAAAGTCTAAAGAGTCTTGTGACACTTCAACATTTGGTTAACCTCCAATCCATCTTCCTTTTGTCGGTTATATATTTTGGTTGATGAAGTTCGAACGAAAAATATGATTCGTCCATAAGGAGAGTTTTGGTCCAACCATGAACCTATGTCTATTCATGAAACCTTATGCCTACAATCGGTTTTGTGTTTCGATGTTTTCATGATTATCCAATCAGTTGAAAAGGAGAAGGGGAAAAATCTAAACGAGCAAACCTAAATCAAAGGACTCTATATGCTTCTCTAAAGGAACAACCTCTTCTGCTCTTAATAAGTCTGGATCACTCTTCCATCAAAAATAGATAAGTGCCAATTCACAGTACTCTTAAAATAAATAAATAAAGGCGAAAGAAAATAAAGGCTTCCTGCACAGAGTGGTGAAGCATGCAACTCCTTCGGGGTTATTTCCAGGGTCGTTGGGAATGGAGAAATGTTTGTGTTCCTACGTGACTCCAGCGGGGTATTGTCTAGGCCTACTGGTAGTGAAGCAACACCAGAGGAACAATTCTACTCTACAAATCATAAGCTTGCAAGCTACACTACCCTTCACAACTTGAAATATTGTGATATCACTAAATATTATGTTGTGTTCAATCAAGAAGGCATAAAGGGGTCCATGTCTATTCATGGGCTAAGTGGGAAGACCAAAGTAATATGCATGATAAGCCAATATTCCTTGAAGAACCAAGGCCCTACACAGAGAAAAGTTAACTAAGATAGAGAAGTTGAATTCTACTGATGTGTCGCCAAGTATTGTAGTTGCTGCAACACCCTCCAAAAGTTTGGCCTATACCCAATTTTGGAGCCTTCCTTGATCTTGTTGTTCATTGTCACAAAATTTTAAACTTATTTCATTTATTTTCTTAGAGTCTTGTGTTCCCCTTTGTAAGATGCAAAAAGTGTCATCTTTTAGAATGTTAGCTGTGGTATCCTATGTATAAGCCCATTTTGGTGGTTCTAAGAGTTCATATTTGTGCAAATGAGTTGATCTAACCTTGTAAGTACCCGTCATACTCATTTCCAAAATTTTGAGCACTCTCACACAAGTGTCGTCACGGTCGTTGCAAAGTACATCTTTGCTGTTGCACTTGTCATAAAGATGTCACACTAAGGAAAATGATTTTTTCATGTGTTTGGATGGTCTATGTTGTCATTTCGTCAAATATTCTAAGTGCGTGATCACAATCAAAGTTCATCACCATTCACACTGATCCCACTGATCCCACACTTATCCATTTTTGGAAAAACTTCTTGATTGGGAAACCTAGCTTCATCGAGCCTCCATTGCGCTGTGCACTATGCATTGTCAGTCCTCTAGTTGTGAGCTTGCTTCTTGGCACTACACAATGCACAGTTCCTGTCTCCCATGACTGCTGCATTATGTATTTTTTGTGCCCATGCCTCAAACTTCACCTCTAGAATTGTGCAATCATTCCTGCCAGCCTAGTCTCCACTTTGCACCATCAAATACGAAGCCTCAAGATCATCCCCTGATCCCTTGAAGTGCCCAACCTTCCTTGACTCCCATAACTGTGCAGTAAGCTCTCCTAGTTCCCAACCCTTCATCTTGTCCCATTGGCTCCAGAAACTGCATAGTCTTGTCCATCAGACTTGCCTGAGTTGTGCACTATACCCTACTGCTTTTTGTTCCCTATAGCGTACAATGTGGCATGTCAGAAATTTAGTCAAATTTTATTTTTGACTTATATTACCAATTTGACCTTGTAACATACAATCACCAAGCCATGTTGGATGATATATCATCTGAAGGGGATGACTTGGCAGATGATTCAACATCCAATTTGGAAATCCAAAAAGGATATGGATATATAAGTATACAAGTTGTTGAATGTTCTAGCTCAATCTCAGATTCAGATGAAATTATAAGTGAAAAAATAATATGGAATATGGCATTGAGGATCAAATGGTGCACTCTCATAGTTCTTCCAAGATTTGGATATAATTGAAACTTCAAGTTAATTCAATATTTGGGCATCTAATCTTTTAATGCTACACATACCAAGTCTTATATCTCAATGATACAATTAAGAAATGAGACAGTTCAACATCCAATTATTTGAGACTTGTGAATGAGGCATCATATGTTATGTCTTGGATTTGGATCTGATAGTTGAAACTCAAATGAATCTGACATCTAGGTATTCATGTATTATCAAGTTGTTTGAATAACACTTGTCCTGAATCCTGGATGTGATACCTTCATGCCACATCAGTGATTCAATTCAATTGCCACATTAACATAATTAAATAAAGAAATTCCATGTGTTATGACATGGCATAAATGCCACATCATCATATGAAATTAGTAACCTTCTATATCATCATTTCATGAAAAAAGCCAACTATTACATAAATTATAATTAAAAGGAAAGAACTAAATTTGATATCCAAGAATGGAGATGGAATAATTAAGAATTGGACCTGGATTCCAATGCTAGTGTTTCATTTAGCATTGAGGGCATTTTTAAAATCATGAACTTTTTTTAGATTTGATCCATATTACCTTGATATGGGTATTTGGATTTATCAACTCAAAATCCAAAAAATAAGTTTGTATTTCTTTTTAACTATTTTTCCTTTTTGAAACTTTGGAGTTCTTAAAACAATGTTTTAATTGAATCAACTTAGGATTTTTGAAAGAAAAATTATTGAAACAAATAAAAAACTTAATAAAGATTGTAAAAAAAATCAAATCAAAATATGTGTAGTTAAATTAGAATCAATTTAAGTTTTTTTATCAAGCTTTAAAAATTCATATATAAGTAAAAATTAATAAGGGTCCTTGCCATCTATAAAAATTCATATCATAATTGGGGGTGGTTGTCTAGGCCCCAAAAATTGGCAACTAACTGGGTGAATTAGTTATCTATGCCATTAACAATATGTGAATACTTTTATCTGAAAGTATAAAAACAAGTATTTCATTTCAAAATTTGAAAATCATAGGATTCTTGTATGCCACATACTTGTGAAATTAAGGTTATAAGTCCAAACATCAACATCTAATATAATTGGTTCTATAGAGCTTAGTAGATTTATTTAATATAATGCTAACGAATAGTGAAATTAGACAAGGAGGCTAGAGTTTTCCCTACCTTCAATGTTTACATGCTTTTTCTCTTCATGTATTTTACTTGGTATTGATTTTCTTGTTGCAAGTGTCCATAGCCCCGACGAAGGTGCTTTAGTACCATACACATATGCCCACACTGCCAAGAAGCGTCCATAGCCTCAATGCGTTTGGTTGTAATTCCCACACTTCTAAAGTGCTCTTCAAATTACTCCTTTTGTTTATAAATTTATTTCACCCTTTATGTTTATAGATATAAATATGGATGTTAGGAAGTGGGATAGTACATGAGTTATTTTGTTGAGTAAACCACTACAACATAAAAACTTAGTCTCAAGGGTATTTTCCACTTCTAGTATTTATTTTAGTAGATATAATTATTTTTAAGGGTAAATCTCTTGGAAAATAATATTAAAATGCTCTCCTTTGAAACACAGCCTTTTGAAAGATAAGTATAGCTTAGATATAAAGATTATTTACAAAAATATTCTTTGATATTTCAGATTATTATGATATTGTTTAGATTTTTTTTTTGAATATTAGGTAACAGAGTACTATTTCCATCTATTAAGCATAGGTTTTATTTCTAGTGCAACAATTAGAAACCAATGCAAATGTGTATGAACAAATAAGAAACTTAGTTTATAAGCGACAAAACCAAAATAAATTTAAAAAATTTCAAGAAATTTCAGGTAAATAATTAATAATTGTATTATGTACAAAGTAAATGAAAAATTCCAAAATAAAGGACTCCATGCATAAAATATTTTCATACTTGGTAATTCATGGGGAGGATTTTTAACTCCTACTCCAATGATTGCAAAATATAAGTTGAAGGGCCAATATTTTGGAAGGTTTGAAATGGACTTAGGTAGAGTTTTTGGAATTTTGTGTGTTTTCCTTTACCCTTTTGGGATTTATCCCATTTTAGTACTACGTCACCGATATATTAGTCTTTGTTATCAATTGATCATTTGTAATACCTTTTTCTAAGAACTTGCTAATTAATTTTAAACTTTTTTTAGCCTTTTCTTATTCTCCTTCCAGTTTTAATAAGATTTCAAGTCCACTGTACACTGTTGGGAAAAATTCATTGTTAATAGATTAGGTAAGTTGTGGAGAAGGAAAAAAGACACCAGGGAGAATAATTTCTTCCTTACCATGGGCAAGGAAGAATGGAGAGTTCCCTAAGTCTGCCTTTAGTGTAACTCAATCTTACCATAAAGCATTTGGAAGAGATTTTTACAAATTATGATGGTTTTTTCAATAATTTTTTTTAATAATTCTAATGAGATTTTATTAGTGGATTTTCCTAAACCATTTCTGTGATGGTAATAATTTCTAGAATATTTAATTTTAATCCCATTTTTAACATCATACTCAATATATTTAAAATATGAAAGTAAGATGCATTATTAAAAATGAAAGAATTAGGGACACCGAACTTGGTAGTAACATTTTGTTTAAGGAAACATGTAATCCAATCATGAATTACAATTTTGACAGGGATGACCTCTATCTATATTGTAAAGTGATCATTTGCAATGAGTATATACCTGTGCAATTTTGATGAATTTGGAGTAATTTCTTCAATTATACCAAGTCCCCACTAAAGAAATGGACTTTTGATAATCATTGACTATAAAGGAAATATATGTTTCCTCTCTTTACCTATAGAACTCTGATATATTTTACATTTTCTAGAAAAAGTATGATCATACTTGATTAGTGTAATCCAATAATAACTATCACACACAACTTGATGTGCTGTGGTGTCACCATTGAAGTGTCTCCTTGCTGGGCCATTGTGTAATTTTGCCAAAAATTTATCTATGTCTTCCTTTCCCTTGCATCTTAATAAAACATTGTCATGCTTTTTTTGAAATAGAACCTCATTAATGAGGAGATATTAAGCAACTTTGAGCTTCAACTCTTTTTTCTCTGATTCTAGCTATTATTTAGTAGTACAATGATTAAGATATAAATATATATCATTTTACCATGAGCTGGTTGAAATGGGTATATAAAATATTTCTTTAACATTCATTTCAACTTCATTCTCCCATCCAAGTTCTTTTTCTAATTGATAACCTTTTGATTCCATTGCTAATCTGCAAATATCTTTCCCTTTAACAATTTTCAAAGCTAAATTTCCATTCAAAGCTAAATTTCCATATCATACCCTTGGAGTGGTATTATCCAATTTTCTCTTTTATCTCCCATTTCCTCCTAAATTAAAAAATGACAAATGACATATACGAAATATCATTTTTGTGTTTCAGTTGATATGGTCTAAATGTTTCAATGATTTAAAAACAATTAAGATTTCTTTTCCACTTCCAAATATTTCAATTAAGCTCCTTGTAGACTAGAACTCATAAAATAAATAGGCACTTCATTTCCTTTTGAGTTTTTCTGAGTTAGCACTAGAAAAAAAGAGAAATAAATAGCAAAATTATTCAAAATAAATTCTTGATTAAAACTCAAACACATAGGTATTAGAGCTTGTGCAATGGCTTGTTTGATTGAAGTAAAATATTCTTTTTCTTTATCATTCCACTTAAACAAGACATTTTTCTTGATCAATTCTTTGAATGGTTTTACTATATTTGTGAAACTGCAAAAAAAATATTCTCACAAGATATATTTTTCCTAAAAAATATTACATAGACTTTTTATTGTGACGAAAAGTAATTTGCAAAATAGTTTTTTGTTATCTCCACTACAAGGACGATACCTTATAGCGGAGGCTATAAAGAAGGTTTTTAGTGTTATAAAATTTGCAAAAATTGTCAAAAAAACCTCCGCTACAACATCCATTTTCGGTACCAGATGTTTTAGCGGAGCTGATAATGAAGCTTCATAACAACTATTTTTTTTGTGTAGTTAGAGGTTTTAGCAGATGTTTTTTAGTAGTGCATTTAATGGAAAAAAAACATTGGTGCGCTACTACTATAAAAGCGTTGGCACTGTAAATTTAAACAAAATCACCCAGAATGGAAACAAATGTTTGGAGCACAAGTGCTTTAATAATAAAAATGCATCAAATTGGAAATTATACAATACCATGCACTGGGGAGTTTAATGCAAACAACATATGTGTTGAGAAATGGCAACAAGAAATTCCATTTTAATTTGTCCTTGAATTAAACTGTGAATTAAAATAGAATCCTTTTCTCCTAGCATTTTGAAAATAATTAATTAAGCTTAATTAACTTAATTAATATAGGGAATTCGAATTGTAAGTCTTTTAGAAGACATGTATATGTTCTCCCTAACTTACAGGAGTTCAGGATGAGTTATGAATGAGTTGTATTAGTTAACTTAGTTTATTGATTTAAGTTCAGTTAAATTAGTTCCAATCAGTTTCAGGAACTGATAGTAAGTAAACAGTCAGTTGGGACACTGGTGACCTATTTAGTGCTACTCTAGTTAACTGAATATTCCACCATTAGAAACTCATTCATGTCGATTCCGAGAAAGACCCAGTTGAGACTAGAGTGTAGGGACAATGTACTAATTGTTTTAGAGTTTTATGAGTTGCACTGATAGTGCATGTGTTTAGGAACTGATACTTGAGGGATTGCACTATTTTTAGAGGCTTTATTTCCCTTTAAATACAAGCTATCCTTCATAGGAATTACACATTGGAATAGATACTTGGAGAGCTTGTGAAGAGGCTAATATTTGGCCTTGAGATTGCTTATGAGTTGGAGATTGAATTTGCTGAGTGTTGGGTGTTAGAACTTGAATTGAACCTTAGGCTGAAGGAAGGCAATGCCAGGGTAACCACAAACCACGCTTAGCAAAGTATCTAGCCCTACTAGGCTAGGAGAGGGCTCTCTCCGTGAGGATCTCAGCCAAGATGACTGGATCAGGAAAATGATATTAGGCTAGGTATAATAGCAAAAGGTTTGATTTTATTTTAAGGGGTTCTGCTGGATCAGGAGGAGCCGAAGAGTTTGGGCAAGGAAACTAGGTCAAAATTGTAGGGTGGTCAATAAGGCAAGGTAGGTATGAAGCTTAACACTTTAGAGTTTGATGGGTGAGGTCATTCAAGACAGGTGAGGAGCTAGGAAGAGCATGTGATCACCATGGATCCTTCCTAAATTGAAGAAAACATAAACTGTGAATATTTTCCCAAAGCAGAGCATTAATGTTATGGGTTCTACCTATCAACTAGAGAACATCCACTTAGAAGCAATGAAATGATTAATGATGTACAAAAAACATTTAAACATATGATCATAAGAGAGGAAGTTGAACTAAACACCATATTACATGGATCCCAAAGAAATACCTGCAATTTTTGATTAATCTCCTGCTAAACTGATACAAAATGATGTTCTTTCAAAACCTAAGCATCCAGCTGAGTCCAACCCTTTACAATGAGAAAGAAGAAGAAGATATAGGCATTGATTCAATCTCTTCCCATCCTCAGGTAAAATCACTAAGATGAGGAGCTAATCTAACCAACATTGAACAAGAAATTGGAATCTAGGCATCCTAACAACTTGCCTCTAAAAGTGAGGAAACTGATTCATTTGTGCTCAAAATGACTTTTAATCTAATGAATCTACTCTCTACTACTAATTATCCATAATATTTACAATCCAAGTCATCATTTATATTAGTAAAACATCCCCCATGAGAGAAAATCCATGATCACAATCAAAACACAGTGAAGTGGCAATCTTGTGCAAAAATTGTCCTATGCGCAGCGCCACTGGCCCTATGCATAACACCACTTTTAGGTCCCTTTTGGATGCTTTCCAAGCATCCAAATTGAGCTCATGATAGCTCATTGGAAAGATATTAAAGTCTCTTTCCAAAAAATTAGGAATTTCTTCGTCTGAAGCTTATTTTACCCCTCAAAATTTGATTCTCCCAAGACTGCTTCTGTGTATCCAAAAAGTGGCAGAAAGGTCCTTTTTGGGGTGTCTTTTGACCTTTTGGTAGAACAGTTCTACACCAAAATCTTAACGAATGCATAGGGTGCATGTACTCATCGCTTTGAATCTAAAAATCCAAGCCATTTGTCCACTGGGTGTCCCTAGGAAAAGCACAACGCTAGTGGCGCTACGTGTAGAGCTAAGTTTCCTGATTTAAAATTTCCAAAATTTTCCAAAGGCAAAAATGCCTTCAAATTTGATCAAAATTGGTGAGCAGCACCATCATCAAGCATCTTGATGAGCCAAGGAATCTTCAGAAAGAAAACTAAGCCTATCCTCCTCCTTTTTTCCTTTGAGTGCTCGTCTCAGTGTTGCTTTCATCTGCTTGACCCTTATATTGCAAATTTTTTTCCGGGTCCTGTAGTGGTAGGCCATGTGCCTGGTGATCTGGTTGTCCCAGTTGGCCTTTTATAACAGCTTCTCTAAGTGCAAATTGACCCTTTCAAGCCAAGTTTCTCTTTTTAGGCTGTGTACCCCTAGAAAAGGGATGGAGGGGGTGAGTAAGGGTGATTAGGAATAAGGGAAGGAGAAGTGATCTTGTGGGGTACCACCTAGGTAAACATGAAATTGAGTGGGAGGGTATGAACCATGAAAATGAGGGATAGATGCTACGGTTGTAGGGTATTGCTTTGGGGATGAAGGAAAAATGGATATGGGGTGATATGGAGTGTTATGTAGGAGGGGTTTTAGGGTTTTAGGGATAAGTGATGGGAGGAATAGTAAGGGTTAGGGTTCTAAGGCACAAATAGAGGAGATTCTAGGATTTCTCATTTAGCATAGAAAATTAACCTCAAATGAATTAATTTAAAGCCAAGGATGAAGTTTAGGGGCAACACTTACTTGTTTGAGGAGTAAAGAAGACAAATTTGGTGTTTTTGGGTGGCAGGAGGTCGCTTTGGCCCTTACCAGACCTACGCGCAGTGCCACCTACAGGTGCACAATGCCTTTCTCTACGTGCAACACCATTGATTTTTTCATTGGGAAAACTAGCCTACGCACAGCGCTTTGTCCCTACGTGTAGCGCTCCGGCCTCTGTGTGCATCGCCACCAAAATTTTTTCTTCCAACTTGCAGGTTGATTTTTACTGCCTTCCTGGTGTCCCAATGAGCCCATGTTATATTTTTGGAAATGTATTCCTATCTACTTTCTAGAACATCTTGAATTTTTCAATTTGGAGCTCATTTTCCTAGTCAAACTCTCAATCTCCCAAGACTGGTCAAAATGTGTCGAATGAGGCTTCCAAAATGCAGAGTGTTGTTGCAGTCAACTTTTGGAGGTCTTCCTCAACTCCAAATTGAGCTCATGATAGCTCATTGGAAATATCTATGTGTCTAGTTATCATTTGACTCATCAAGAAAGTCTTTTGGACATTCCATCTAGGAGAAAAATTTCTTTTCCCAAGGTCATTTTAGAAGTGCATCAACTCTCCTGAGGAAAATGATGTTTTGGAAATTTCTCCCAAACCATGAGACCTATGTAAAAAATGAAGGAGGTTTTTATTTTGTGGTATATTATAGACAACAACCTCTCTCACTTTTGTCAAATTCATATTTTCTTGGTCAGAAACATCATTTGAATAAAAACTATCCCGATATGTGGAACATGGGATTTGTAGAAATGAAGGTAAATGAAGGGGATGAGAGGCTTCTAAATTCTTGAGAAGATTTGGGGAAGTATGGAGGGATGTTAGGAAGTAGGGGAAATTTTAATTTCAAGGATTGAGTGAGGGGAAGGGGTCCAAAAGGGAAAAACACAGGCCTAGGCTAGAAAAGTGTCAAATTGTAGCAATATGCTAGGGTTTGTGGGAAAATGATGAATTTGAGGGATATAAGTGATGGGAAGTGTTTAAGAAGATATATTAAGGATATGGGAAGGTGTATGTGCATTAGGATACAATTTTTGTTGATGATTTGACCATCAGATTCATGAAACCAAGAAACATTGCCTTCAAAACCCTAGGAGAGGGAAATGAGAGTTACCAAGTGCAACTGAAGCATAAAAAAGGTGTAAAATGACCCATTGGAACTTGAAATAATGATGAAAACTCTTTTAATGATGTTACACTTGGTTGAGGGGTGACAAGGACCAGTACTTGGAAAACTTTGGAAGGAGTGAAAACAACCCTAGACCTAATACCCAATGACCAAATTTTTACTTGAAAACTCACTGAAATGAAAAAATTTGACTTTGACACCCTAAGACCACTTTGTAAGAGCATGTTTGATCACTGGTGGAAGGTTGGAAACACTGGCACTAACACTGGGATTTTTCTATATATAACAAGCATTGTAATTTCACCTTAATTTTCCATATTAATACAAAACAGTTAGTGGGGTTTTGAGTTATGGCTTGCCCCAGGTATTTATTGTGTTATGTACCTTTGATTCTGTTCCTCTATTGATTATTGTTTGCTTGATGTTATGGGCTTCCGCTGTAAAGAGTAAAATTATATTCTTGTCTCTTGATTTAGTAGATTACACGAGCTTATGAATCTATAGGTTTTTTTACATGGTATCAGAGCAATATTGTTTTTTGGGCCGAGAGTTTGCAGAGAAGTTACGAGAATTTTTGTGAAAATTTTTCAAATAAAAATTGTAGATTTGAATTCCTTGGGAAAATATACCCAAATTCAAAAAAAAAAAAATCAGCCGAATCGAAGTTTGGATGAGGAAGATATCACTGATTTAAAATCAGCTCTCTAGAGGAGATTTCGAAGTTTTGAGTTTCTCAGTTACAGGTGAAAGTCGAATTTGCAATACATACTTCAGGATCGACAAATGTTGTTCCATGGCTTGAGTCTTGAGTATGCCTTGGAAGGAAACTCGAATTTCATAGCCTAGAGGGACATGATGGAGGCTGTGCTAGAAGATAATGGCTTGAAGGAATTCATTGATCAAGAAGTCCCCAAGCCAGCAGCTATGGATGCAAAGAACTTGGCCGAATGGAAGAAGTGTATGGCGAAGGCAAGGTGGATAATCCTTGAGGGAGTTCGAGATCATATTTTCTTGAGTATCCATGGAAAGGAAACTCCGCATGCTATATGGAAAACATTGACGGACTTGTATCAAAATAACAGTGATCAGTGGAAGTTGGCATTGGAGGATAAACTTCATAAAATCAAGATGGAGAAAGGCGAGATGATTCCAAAGTACTTGGCCAAGTTCAATCAATTTCAGGATGAACTTGGAAGTGTTGGAATCACAGTTTTCGAGGAGGATATGGTGAGCCTTGATCTTCTTGGAATCCCAAAGATTTAGCATAGTTATCAGGACTCTATCAATGGTCAAGAGAAGTTGCCAGATTGGGAACAAATATGGTCGAATTTGATGTAGGATGAGATCAGGAGGAACACTAGGGATGGCTCTTCATCAGAGACTGATGATGAATAGAATTGTGCCTTAACGATTAAGGCAAGGAAGGGGAAAGGTAAAATTTCTCGTTCCAAATCAAATTCTTATCATAGAGGTAAGAAGAAGGACATGGTGAAAGTTAAATTTTTTCATTGTCACAAGATGGGTCATTTTTCTACAAATTTCCCATTGAAGAAGTCCTCAGGAGGAGTGGAGGGTGAGGCTTTGGCCTCCCAATTCGAATTGGGCTTTTCCCTCATTGCATGCGTGGTGTCTTCAGTGATGGGAAGTGTATGGTACTTAGACAGTGGAACTTCTTTCCATATGGCTGGCAACAAAGAGTTATTTAGTGAACTGGAGGAGAAATATATCAAGATGCATATCGAGATGGGTGATGACGGTAAGTATAATGTTACTGGTGTGGTTACTATTACTTTTCAGAGGGGGCATGCAACTCCAATCACCTTGAAGAATGTTATGCATGTACCCAGACTGACGAAGAACTTGGTATCCATTGCCATGCTTGAGGATAGAGGCTATGATGTGATATTTTTGAAAGGAAAGGCGTTCCTTCGACACATAGCCACGGGTCAAGTAAAGAAGATAGGGATTCGAGTTCAGAATATCTATAAGATAGAGGTAGAGGATTGTGCTACTTTGAGTTCAAAAGCGGAAAAGATGTTGAGCCGAGACGTCGGCAAGTTGTGGCACATGCGATTGGGCCACTTGCATCATGGGGCTTTGAAGATATTGCAACAAATCTCTACCAGTCTTCCCAAAGGTACGCTTGAGAAATTTGATACATGCAAGGGTTGTACTTTGGGAAAATACACCAAGTTTTCCTTTGGAGATAGAGACAGTTGAGCATACTTTATTCTGAAGAGAGTCCATTCAGATGTGTGTGGACCATTCTCAACAGCATCCACCACCAAACACAAATATTATGTTATATTTGTAGATGACTATTCTCGTAAATGATGGATATTTTTCATGCAGAGAAAAGATCAAACATTCACAAAGTTTTGTGAATTCAAAGCTTTGGTCGAGAAAGAGTCACGCAAGAAGGTTAAAGCTCTACGGAGTGATAACGGTGGGGAATATGTGTCCAATGAGTTTAAGAACTTCTATGTAGTGGAATGGATTAAATGAGTGTTGACGACACCTCATAACCCTCAACAGAATTGGGTTTCCAAAAGGAAGAATACGAGCATAGTAGGGGCAGCAAGGGCGAGGTTGCATGATCAGGGTCTACCACTACACTTATGGGCTAAGGCATGCAAGCCAACAATTTATGTTTAGAACTGTAGCCCACATCAGATACTTGAGAGTAAAACACTAGAGGAAGCTTATTCCGGTAAGAGGCTAGATGTTGGTCACTTCGGGATTTTTGGGTCATTGATTTATTTCCAAGTGATCAAAGATGCACGGAAGAAGCTTGAGCCAACAATAAAGTTGAGGATATTTGTGGGGTACATTGATACTCCCCACAACTATTGGGTGTACATGCCAACTAGTTGGATGACAATGGTTCGTAGGGATGCCAAGTTTGATGAGGAGAATGCCATGCGAGTATCCCTTGAGAGGGAGCTTGAGCTACATGTGGAGGAGGAACTTTTAGTTCCTAAGGTTGAGGAGCCTCAGATTTATGTGGAGCAGCCACATGCAGAGGTTCCGGGAGTGGAGACATCCACTCAGGCGGAGTCTTCCAGAGAGGGAAGAAAGCACACTAGTAAGGATGACAAATTGTTGGAAGATGCACAGGAGAATGTGTGAGCACCCTCTTCTCAATGCAGACAGAGGAGGTCACCAGAGAGGTACACTGCATAAATGGCACTTATGGTGCATGCGTTGTGACATATCCATCTTCCTTTTAGGAAGTAGTGAAACAACCCGTTTGGGTTGATGCGATGGTGGAGGAGTATGACTCCATAGTTCGAAACAATGTTTGGGATGTGGTCCTGAAACCAGAGCACAAGTCAGTTGTGAGCTCCCGTGGATTTACAAGGTAAAGCAAGCTACAAATGGTAGTGTGGAGAAGCATAAGGCCATATTTGTGGCCTGTGGCTTTTCACGGGTATAGGGGATTAAATATGATGATACCTTTGCTCATGTTGCAAGGTACTCATTTATCAGATCTATTTTGGCACTATCTGCACAAATGGATTGGAGTATCCATTAGATGGATGTGAATACTACCTTCCACAATGGAATGATTGAGGAAGAGGTATACATAGAGCAACCCAACGGTTTTGAAACCTTGGACCATGAGTCACATGTGTGCCGACTCAAGAGAGTGTTGTATGGGATGAAGCAAGAACCCCGTGCTTGGTACACCAAGATAGATATCTACTTCACTGGGTTCGACTTCTCGAAGAGTGAAGTAGATGCGACCTTGTATCACATAGTGGTGGAAGGTAAGATTTTTCTCATTGTACTTTATGTAGATGATCTCATACTGATAGGTGCTTAGAATCTCATCATATCTTGCAAGGAGGACCTTGCAAGAGAGTTTGAGATGAAGGACATGAGGCTCATGCATTGCTTTCTTGACATGGAGGTATGGTAGGGAGATGGGGAGTTGTTTGTTTCTCAAGGAAAGTATTCCAACAAGATACTCAGGAGATTCCACATGGAGAGAATTAAAACCATGGAGACTCCTCTAGTTGGTAACTAGAGGAAGGAGGATGTTACTTCAGGGGGAGTAGTGGAAGATATTGTTTACAAACAACTTGTGGTTTCACTCATGTACTTGGTGAACACATGACTAGATATGTGCTATGCAGTTAACCATATTAATCAAGCAATGGTTAGGCTTACCAAGCTGTATTGGAAGGTGGAAAAGCATGTATTGAGATACCTCAGAGCACTACTCAGTTTGGGTTGTGGTATAGACGGACAGTGGGAGTGAAGCTTCAAGGCTTCACCAATGCAGATTGGGCAAGGAGTCCATCTGACAGGAAGAGCACATCAGGAGGGATATTTATATTTGGTCAATTATAGTTTCTTGGTACATCATGAAACAAAGATCAGTTGCACTCAGTTCGGCAGAGTCAGAGTACATGGCTACAAGTCAAGCAACATGTGAGGCTATTTGGATGAGGAAGATCCTGGTTGGTTTGTTTTGTAAGAAGATGGATCTGCCAATGATTTATTGTGATAATCAGACTTGTATCAAACTCTTTGAAAATCCATTTTTTCATGATCGTTCAAAGCATATAGATATCCAGTATCATCATCTCAGAGATTGTGTATTGAGGCATATCATGTTGTTAGATTACATTCCCACGGAGGATCAAGATGCTGACATCTTGACAAAACCATTGTCAAGATGTAAATTTGAGTTTCATAGAGACATGATGAGGGTAGTGGTTAATCCATTTCTTGTTGAGAGGGAGTGTTGAGAAATGGAAACAAGAAACTCCAGTTTAATTTGTCCTTGAATTAAACTGTGAATTAAAATAGAATTCTTTTCTCATAGAAATTTGAAAATAATTAATTAAGTTTAATTAACTTAATTAGTTTATGAAATTCGAATTGGAAGTCTTTTAGAAGACATGTATATGTTGTCCCTAACTTATAGGAGTTCAAGATGAGTTATGAATGAGATGTATTTAGTTAACTCAATTTATTGAGTTAAGTCTAGTTAAGTTATTTCCAATTAGTTTCAAGAACTAATAGTGAGTAAACAGTCAGTTGGGACACTAGTGACCTAATTAGTGCTACTCTAGTTAACTGAATATTCCACCATCAGAAACTCATGCATGTTGATCCTAAGAAAGACCCAGTTGAGACTAGAGTGTAGGGACAATGTACTAATTGTTTTATATTTATCTGAGTTGCACTGATAGTGCATGAATTTATGAACTGATACTTGAGGGATTGCACTATTTTTGGAGGCTTTATTTCCCTTTAAATACAAACTATCCTTCATAGGAATTACACATTGGAATAGATACTTGGAGAGCTTGTGAAGAGGCTAAGATTTGGCCTTGAGATTTCTTATGAGTTGGAGACTGAATTTGCTGAGTTCTGGGATTTTTCTAGAGAGAACAAGCATTGTAATTTCATCTTGATTTTTTGGATTAATACAAAACAGATAGTGGGGTTTTAAGCTATGGCTTTCCCCAGATAATTATTGTGTTACGTGCCTTTGATTCTATTCCTCTATTGATTATTGTTTGCTTGATTTTTATGGGCTTACGTTGTAAAGAGTAGAAGTATATTCTTGTCTCTTGTTTTAGTAGATTATAAGAGCTTTTGAATCTACATGTTTTTATACAATTTGTACCTGAAAAGTATATGATCAAGAGATCAATTTAGGCTCACAAAGGAAAGTTACTAGAACTTGTTGAAAGCAACGTGAAATCTAATAGCTTGGTGATTTGAATCTGGAGCAACTTGTTTCACTCAAATCTGACATCGGATGCTTTGAAAATCATGTTTTGATCATTTTGGGAAACATACAAATTTTGTGTAGGTTTTCCGAGTGAGTAGTCTGTATTGCTGACATGGCATGTTGATTGGGCCCACTAATTTGGCACATGACTGGGTTTCAAAAGGACCAATGGAAGCTCACCACTTAAGTTTTTATTGGTGCTGAAGTGGCAATTTTTTATTGGGTTTCATTTGATTGGTTGGTGGGTGGCCAACCATAGGTTGCCACGTGGCCCAACAAGAGGCTGCCACATGGCAACATGGGGTCACCAAATGTTTTAGGAAATACACATAGCACTCTGCAGGAATCAATACCACGATCTCTCAATAAAAAACGTCGTGCCCTAACCACTTAGGCTAACCATGGTTTTTTTAACCAAAGGACCCAATCTCTGCTTAAAGTTTATGTGGCAAAAATATTGGGGTAAGGGGCCAGGGCTTAGCCCCGTTCCCCACACAAAAATTACCATATGTACCTTGTCACAAAACCGCAAGCACAGAGGAGGAAAAGAGGGGCCTACCACAAGGGGCTAGCCCTGGCCATATGGCATGTCAACAAAACTGCGGACAAGGAAAGTGGAGGCTGTAGAAATTTTGAATAATTTAACACATATTCAACAGAGATTATCCTGATCATGTACTATTGTGGAATACATACACAATACATAAGCTCCTCTATGTTGATCATCAATATAGCAGCATCAATAACAATAAAACATCAAGAGCATTCACACATTAACACAATATGTAACCAGGGGAAAGCATCTCACTAAAAACCCCAACTATCTGTATATTAATGATTGAGACCATGTGACATTACAAAGTACAATGCTTATCACAAGAAATCTAGTACCAGCTCCACTTGTTACACACAATACAGCTAAGATCTGATCTCCAAATCTATTCCACTGCTTGCCTGCCTCCACTGCTCAATACCTGCTCAAGAATGAATGAGAATGGTTTACCAAACTCGTATTTCACCTCCAAAGAATCACTCACACTGTGTTAGACGTGAGCAGAGGCTATAATACTGGGCAAATACATGAGCAAACTCATTGACATACTCAATCCCTTGATTGTGCAAATCCTCATGCACAACTATAGTCACAACTGATAGCAATCTGATCCTCTAACACCTGTCCCTGTTGAACTGAACATGCACTGACATGTAACTGATTTAACTGATGTATTCTATAGTTGTATTATGAGTTAATAATTAGTTTAACAACTAATCATTAGTCTATTTGCAGTTAGACTAACTACAACTAGTTTAACCAAGTCAAACTGAACAGAACTCCATCAACTCCACAATCAACTCCACCAAACTCAACTGATTGAGTTCTAACTGAAGTCATGCATGCAGCAACTCAACTGACTCATAAGAAAAGCTTACTTCCTTCTGACAACTGCCTGGGCCACATCTGCAGCTCAAATTGAAGTGCTCCAAGAGAATAAGATCAAGTTTATAGTCCAAATATTATTATGAGACAATAATATTTGACTTTTCTATTTTGGACAGCCAGTCTAAAAATAGACATTGATCACTCCTGCTGTGATCACTCCTGCTGGTGGTCACTCCTAATATGATCACTCCTGCTGTGGGCACTCCTGCTGTGATCATCCCTGCTGTGGTCACTCCTGCTGTGATCATCCCTGCTGGGATACAAAAATAGAACTTGCGCCATAATTTGCCTGGGGGCCCACTTAGTGAAGGCGACTCTTTTCACTAAGCTCCATCATCTTGTTGCAATCTCAACAGAGGCCCGATTGGTGGGGCCAAAAGATTAGCCATGGCTCCGGGAACGTGGCCCCCCACATGACCACATTTTTCAGACCTTAAGCTTAGGTAGACTTTTTAACCGACCCACGAATACCGCCGAATTTTGGCCAATTTGTTGCTCTGTTAGTGAAATTTAGGTCGGAATTGTAGAAATGATAGACAAACATGCGGATTTGTAGGACAGTTAATAGTTAAATTCATGGAGGAGCAAGAAGCTGAAAAATTTTGGAGTTTTTATCCAAATTGAGCTCAAAAAGAGGCTGCTTAAGGGTTTTTTGATGTTCTATAGAGTCTTTTTGCAGGTTTGAGACTAAAGGTGTATGGATCAATCAAAGATTGGAAACAGTTTTGGAGGTTATTTGGACATGGAGAAGATATTGTAAGGGTATTCTCAATTTTAGAGGGATACTACAATATTTGTAATGAGTAGGGTTCAAATCAGGTTCAAATTCATTTATTATCAATTTTTATGCATGTACTTCAATGTCGAATTGAGGTGTTTACATGCTTGTTTTAACTCATTTCAGTTGGAGTTTTATCATCTTTGTAGGAGATGCTTTGAGTGATGTAATTGTGAGAGTTATTTGTAGGAGAACATTACCCAGTAGGGGTAATAGCCACGTATTTATTACAACACTTGTTTATGTTCTCCATTGATAATGAATATATGAGTGGTCTAGTCATGTTCACAAGCTCAAAGATATAACCCAAGAGGGGTGAACTCCATTAAAAAATCCTTTGTTTTGCTATTTTATGTGCATCAGTTGTTTTAAGGCCCATTTCTCATGCTTGCAAAGTGTTGACACGATCCTTAGTTTTATTTTATTTTATTTAAATTTGGAAAAAGAGGTAGAATTCACCTTTTTCACTTTCAGATCAATTTAGTATCAGAGCACAAAGTTGATTGAGTTGTGAGATGGTAAAAAAAAAGAGTATTCAAGAGCTTGAGGAGCCAAATTTGGCTCTTCAAATGGAGAATATGGAATTGAGAAGGATGTTGGAGATAACTAAAGAGGAGAATAGGCACATGCACTTTGTGTTGCAACAAGTGCTTGATGAGCAAGTTGCAGAAAGTGTCACTCCTGTACCAGCAAAAGAGACCTCTAAGATGAAGCCAGTATGCACACATGGTTTGAAAAGTGGTTTTGGACCATATGTAGAAGATGAGGCATGTGCGTTTTGCGAGCATATCGGAGAAGCACATCCTATGGCAATGGACAAGAGTGGATGGCTAGATTCACCTACAAGTTGGCCATCATCGTCATCATCAAGAGCAGAAAGGATGCATGTCAAATTTAAAGAGGTAATTAGTATCTCAAGTACTACTCCTTCCATTCATTTATACAATAAATCTTTTGCATCATTTGAGAAACATACCAAGGGTATAGGTATGAGGTTTCTCTCCAAGATGGGATATGAAGGTGGAGGTCTTGGTAAGAATGGTCAAGGCATTACCAATCCGGTTATGATTGAGGAAAGGCCAAAGTACTAGGGATTGGGATACAACCAAAGGGAGTTTGGAGAATGCTCCAAAAGGCTTGAAGGACATCAAACATCTGAGCATGAGATGTCACCACCTTGCGACAACCGTCAGAGTTGCAACTCCAGAGAAAGGTATAACATTCCAATGCATGGAAATTTTGAATACCTATGGAACCAATATCCTTGTACTTTTTTTAATGCTAATAACCATTGTGTAGCTATGTGCGAGCAATTCCTAGTAATGGTTATAGTAATGAATTAAATTCTAGGCATCAAACATGGTGATTTTATTTTGCAAGAAGAGAAGCTAAACTCCTAGGAGAGGCGAGATTTGGGTAGAATTTTTGTATAGTTATATTGTAAATTGTTTGTAAATACTTGTTGACATTACCTTTGGGTACTTTGTAAAGTGAACATCAGTGTCACAATGATCAACAAGAAGCTATTTTCATTTGATGTATTTATTAGTTTTTTATAAGTCCACATGTTCAGGACTTTTCAGTGAATGTACAAAGTTTGCCCTTCAATATTGTCTACAAGTTGTCATATGATTCACTGATACAAGTATTTAAGATGAATCTTGTGTGAAATCAAAACTTTGTTTTCAAGATTATATAAGATGAATGTGTTTGTAGGCAAGGCCAATGTTTTTAGTGAAAATTTTTACAGCAGTATACAAACTCAGTTTGACAATGCTAAAGCATATTTATTTTTCTTATGAATTCCAAGATGGAATCAAGTTTGTATTTAACAAATTTTTACTTCAAGATGAAGTGTTTTAGAGCCGTGAAAGGATGAGATTAAAGAGAATATTCAGATTCCACTCATCGATATTTTGTTCCTGTAACAACAATAAGAAAGTTGGCTCGATTCTTGACAGGATAGCAGGTCTTCATGAGGATGATAAGTGAAGTGCCTTGATTGGGGCTTGAAGGGAACCAATTGAAAATTTTGTAATTTGAATTGAGTTTTTGGGTATTTCTGAGTTCCAGACTCTTCATATGGACTAGGGAAGTAAAATTTTGGAGTCCAAAAGTTCCTAGTGGGGAGGAGTGATCAGGAGATCAATTTTAGGCTCAAAAATTAAAGTGCCCAAAGCTTGTTGAAAGTAGCGTGAAATTGAAGAGCTTGGTGATATGAATTCGGCGGAACTCGTTTCACTCAAATCCGATATTCTCATCGTTTTGGGAAACACGCAAAATTTTGTGCAGGTCTGCCTAGTCATCAGTTTGTACTGATGATGTGGCATGCTGAATGGGCCTTCTGATTTTGCATATGACTGGGTTTCAAAAGGATCAATGGCAGCTCACTACTTGTCAGGTTTTTATTGGTATTGAAGTGGCAAATTTTTATTGTGTTGCATTTGATTGGTTATCGGGTGGCCAACCACAGGTTGCCATGTGGCCCAACCAGAGGCCGCCACGTAGTAGATGGGGGGTACCAAAATTTTTGGGAAATTTGTATAGCACTTCAGAGGAATTGATAACATGACCTCTCAAAAAAACAATGCCGAACCCTAACTACTTGGGCTAACCATGGTCCTTGTTAACTAAAGGACCCAACCTATACTTAAAGTTTATGTGGCAAAAGTATTGGGGTAAGGGGCGAGAACTTAGCCCCGAACCCCCCACAAACATTACCATATGACCCTTGGCATGAAACTACGGAGAGAGGGCAAATCATGAGGGGATAGTCCCGTCCATATGGCATGTCAAAAAAACTGCGGGCGGAGGAAGTGGGGGCTCGACCGATGGAGGCAGATAGTTAGCCTTGGCCTCGGGCACGTGGCCCCCCACATGACCACATTTTTCGGACCTTAAGCCTTGGCAGAATTTTTAATTTCCCCATGAATTCCACCATATTTTGGCCAATTTTTTGCTCCATTAGCGAAATTCAAGGTGAAATTGTAGAACTGATAGACACACAAGCGAATTTATAGGACAATTATTAGTTAAATTAATGGAGGAGCAAGAAGCTCATAGATTTGGGAGTGTTTATCCAAATTTAGTTCAGAAAGAGGCTTCTTAGGGGTTTTTGGATGTTCTGAATCAATTGATAACCTCTGTTTTATGTTTACAGCACATTTATAGAGTATGTTTACATGTTTGACATTAAAGGTGTATGGATCAACCAGAGTTTGGAAGAAGTTTTGGAGGCTATTTGGACATGGAGAAGACCTTGTAGGGCTATTCTGAATTTCAAAAGGCTACTACAATAGTAGTAACCAACAGGGTTAAGCTCAGGTTCAACTTATTTTATTATGAAGTTTTGTGTATGTACTTCAATGTGGAATTGAGGTGTTCACATGCTTGTTTTAGCTCATTTTAGTTGGAGTTTTATCATATTTATAGGCGATGCTTTGAGTTGATGTAATTGTAAGAGTTCTTTGTAGGATAACATTACCCAGAAGGGGTAATAACCACATATTTATTGTAGTACTTGTTTATGTACTCCATTTATAGTAAATATATCAGTGGTATAGTAACGTTGACATGCCCAAAGATGTAGCCCAGGAGGGGTGAACTCCGTTAACAAATCCTCTGTTTTGCTCTTATTTGTGCATCAGTTGTTTCGAGGCCCATTTTTCATGCTTGCAAAGTGTTGGCACAATCCTTAGTATTATTTTATTTGATTTTGGAAAGAGAGGCAGAATTCACCTTTTCCACTTTCAGATCAATATACCACCATTGTTCTTATGTCTTCAACAAATGGCATGGGCCGTACTTTTTAGGAACGACATTGGGACAGACAAAAAAATCTTGTAGACCAGTTCACTACTAATATAAAAGAACCAGTGATGTTAATTTGAATAATGCACCGAGGTGTTGGTTCTATGAAAGCACCGGTGTTTTAAGAATTACAATGCACTAGGACATATAATATATGATACGATGCATCGGGGCATTAAATAAAAACAATATTGGTGCTTGAAAAGTACAATTCCCCAGCGTCGATATTGTACTTTTCAGAAAAGGCACCAGGCCATGCAAAAAAACTTGTGATACCGGTTATTTTAGGTAATATAACACATTGGTGCATATTTATTTTACAGATGCATCGATATTTTGTATGGGATACTGTTGGAAATAATACTGAGAGGGGGGGTGAATCAGTATTATCAAGTTCTTTTTAATAAATCTTCCTTATTTATACTTTGAATTATTCTTGTATGTCAGTACCATAAAACAATGAGCATGAACAAGAAAAACAGATAGTCACACCACAGAACACCAGATATAAGGTGGAAACCCAATGTGGGTGAAAACCACCTGCTGCAATATGTCTCTATCTTCTTTCAATTAGAAACTCCTTTTACAATGATTTTGTAATGGTGCAGTCCTTTACCAGTACGCAGGCTGCAACCTGCAGAGAGCTACAACTCTCTCTCATTTTCCAGTCTCTCCTGGAAGGGAGCTACAACCCCCTACTTCTTTTCTTTCAAGGACCACTTTTCATAAATTTTCAAACTGGATCCAAGAATATCAAATAATCATCAAGTACATGCAAATTACCCAAACTCCAAGAATTACCCAACTTCTCAGAATGCTGTAAACAGAAAGATAGTACCAGAAATATAAACCCAGAACTCTAGAAGATGATCAACAAATGTTTTAGGACAAATACGCAATTTTTCTTTATCCGGACTGCGTGGCTTCGCACTTCACCTTCTGTGTCTCTGTGTATCCACGCGGAGAGCCTTCCACTGCACCGTGTACCCACGCACTGTTTCTTCAATCACGCCGCGTACTACTACTGTGGACACGCACCCTCAGATGCTATCGTGCCGCGTATCTATGCACCTGCGGCTTCTGTAGCGCCGTGTACTTTCACTGTGCCTCCGCACCTGAACCTCTGCCACACCGCGTACCTTTACTGTTCTTCCGCACCTGAACCTCGATCGCGCTGCGTACCCACGCACTGCGCCTTCTTCTGCTGTGCGTACCCCCGCACTTGCACCGTAAATCACCTGCGAACCTCTGATTAGGGCCGAATTGGCAGTCCACCAGTGTGCCAAAGATAGTCAGATGCCCAGATCTGATCATGCGCCCGAGAGATCACACTTCATAGATTCACTTTCAACTTCTCTTTTATATAGATCAAGCTTTTAAACCGATAACCCAATATATCAGATCTTAAGATATACAATTTGCAAAGATACGGTGGCCAAGTGATCTCCTTCTCTATTTATAGTCAAGCCCTTATCCACACCATGGGACAAAACCATAAATAACCAATACAAGGGATCCAAACCGGGGCTAAATTAGATCCTATACCACGGGCCAAAACCATAGAATCAAGAACGGCGGGCTAAATACCACGGGCCAAACATAAGAAACCCCACGTGAGTGCGCTTCTCTGCCTTGAAGTGAGTGAACTGGGGGTCCGCACCTCATGAACGGGTAACCTGCGGGTATGTACGCACTTTATCTATGATATTCCTGCGGGTCCGCAGCTTTTGTACGTTGTACCTGCGTACCTCTTATTTTCCAACATTTTGAGAGCCTGAATAGAGCATTGCTACTTAAGAGAGTTGCCATCAAGTACAACACCTGTAACATAGAGCCATACCAGAATCACAATGCCAACAATCTCCCCCTTTGGACTTGATGGCAACCTCAAGATCTTCAACGTCATTCTCCCCCTTTGAAATCAAGGGCAAAGGGTTATGCTCCCCCTGACTATAAACCAGATCTGCAAAGAAGAACCATAATCCACCAAACACCATAAATGACCATGAAAGAGATAGAGACATATTGCAGCAATATTCAGACCAGCATCCATGATCTCCTTTTCTACTTCCTCCATAATTCCAACAATGCATTATATGCTCCCCCTGAACCTGTGCCATTCGATCTTCGACCAATCCACAACCCAGCACATGTACGCATATACCCTAGATGAGCCTTGCGTAAAACCAACCATCAGAAGAGATTCAACAACAAGATGATGCATCAACAACCCCCAGCTTTTGCCTGAGGTATTCAAAGGTCTCCCTGGGCAATGGTTTGGTGAGTATATCAGCAACTTGTTCCTTAGAAGGAACATACTCCAACTTGACCTTTTGTTCAAGTACTTGTTCCCAGAGAAAATGATACTTGATCGGTATGTGCTTGGTCTTTGAATGCATGACTGGGTTCTTTGAAATGCTGATTGCACTTGTATTATCACATAAGATGGAGATGGGTGGTATACAAGTGATTTGAAAATCTTGCAAGGTCTACATCATCCAAAGGAGTTGAGTGCAGCAAGATGCAGCAACAACATATTCCGCTTCAGCTGTAGACAAGGCAATCGAACTCTGTTTCTTGCTGAACCAAGATACTAATCTGGAACCCATAAAGAATGCACCACCACTAGTGCTCTTCCTGTCATCCACGCTTCCGGCCCAATCTGCATCTGTATAAGCATGAAGTGTGAGATATGTATCTCTAGGATACCATAAGCCATAGTTTTGAGTTCCTTGAAGATATTTGAAGATTCTCTTTACTGCCTGAAGATGAGTTTCCTTTGGATTTGCCTGAAATCTTCCAACTATTCCTACTGCATGCATTATGTCTGGTCGGGTACCTGTCAAATAAAGTAGACTTCCAATCATAGATCTGTAGGTTGGTTGATGCACTGCTGCTGATTCATCATTTGCACTGAGGTTACATCCTGTGACCATGGGTGTACATACTGGTTTTGCATCTTCCATGCCATATTTCTTCAAAATCTGCTTGAGATACTTGGTTTGAGACAAAAAGATCCCTCCTTCTTTTTGTTGGATTTGCAAACCAAGAAAATATGTTAGTTCTCCCAGCAAGGACATTTCGAATTCTTTCTGCATTACCAAGGCAAATCTTTGACTCATAGCTTCTTCATTGTTGCCAAAGATAATGTCATCTACATACACAACAAGTATTAGCAATTTGTCGTTTTCAACTTTTATATAAAGATTGCTATCTGCTGATCCTTTTGAAAAACCTTGTTGATGAAGATATTTGTCCAAACGATAGTACCAAGCCCTTGGAGCTTGTTTGAGACCATAGAGAGCCTTTTTCAATCTGCATACAAGATTTGGATCATTTCCAAGAATGAAACCATCTGGCTGCTCAATGTATACTTCTTCTTCCAAGTCTCCATTCAGAAAGGATGATTTCACGTCCATTTGAAATACTTTGAAGTTTTGAAAGCTTGAGAGAGAAAGGAACATTCGGATGGCCTCAAGTCTTGCAACAGGAGCAAAAGTTTCTTCAAAATCTATTCCTTCTTGCTGCGCATACCCTTTACAAACAAGTCTGGCCTTGTTTCTAATTACTTCTCCATTTTCATTCAATTTATTTTTGAAGACCCATTTTGTCCCTATAACATTCTTATCCTTTGGTCTAGGAACCAACTCCCAAGTGTTGTTCTTTTCGATCTGCTCAAGTTCTTCATCCATTGCTTTGACCCAACATTCATCTTTGCATGCCTCTTTCACATTTTGTGGTTCAGTGGAAGAGAGTAATGCCAAATAGCTTGAAGCTTCTGCAATTGTTCTTCTTGTTTGTACACCTGCTTCTTTCTGCCCCAAAATATGAGATTCTAGATGATTCTTATGAACATATCTGGATGGAGTCTTCTCTTCTATCCTTATCTGCTCCTCTGGATCTTCTTGAGGTTCTTCTTCTTCATCATTCTGTCTTTGAGGGTAGTCTTCATCTTCTTCGATATCTTCATGATTTACTTGCCTAGGAATGTATCCCTTCTCATCAACCACTACATCAATGCTGTCAACAATTCTTCCAAGTCTTTTATTGTAGCACTTGTATGCTTTGCTGTGTGGAGAATAACCAAGAAGAATGCCTTCATCTGCTCTAGGTTCAAGTTTTCCAAGTTGCTCATCAGTATTCTTAATATAGCATTTGCTCCCAAAGATTTTGAAGTGCTTTACCGAAGGAGTCTCACCATACCAGAGCTCATGAGGGGTTTGAGTGCTGTTCACCCGGACATTTGTTTTGTTGAGAATAACAACTGCAGCATATGCAGCTTCACCCCAGAAAGTTGCGGGAGTTCCAGACTCATCAAGCATAGCACGAGCCATTTGTTGGACTGTTCTGTTCATTCTTTCCACCACTCCATTTTGCTGAGGAGTTCTAGCTGTAGATAATTCTCTTCTTATCCCATGTTCTTCACAAAAATCGAAAAATTCATTTAAGGTAAACTCCCCACCTCTGTCGGATCTGAGGCACTTAATTTTGTATCCTGATTCATTTTCAACCAAGGCTTTAAAGGATTTGAATTTTTCGAATGCTTCATCTTTGTGCTTCATAAGTCCTAACCAGACAAACCTGGAGAAATCGTCAATGAATAATATCAAGTATTCTTCTCCTCGAGGTGTCCTTTTCCTGAATGGACCACATACATGTGTATGTACTAGCTCAAGAGGCATGCTAGCTGATCCTTCCTTCTCCAGAAAGTTAGTTCTGGTTTGCTTTCCAAACTGACATGATTTGCATATGGTGTTGTCTGGAATTTTGATATCTGGAAGACCGCGAATTGCCTGATATTTGCATGCTTTCCTTATTTGTGAAAAGCTTAGATGCCCCAACCTATGGTGCCATAACCAGTGTTCATCATCCTTGCTTAGATAGCATTGTTGTTGTCCTTCTTCAAATATGTATAGATTATTTGGAGTTCTTTCACCTTTGATCACTGTTTTACCTTTATCAAGATCACGAACAAGACATCCATTTGATATAAATATCACCTCGGTTCCTTGATCACACATCTGGCTGACACTCAGAAGATTATGCTTCAATCCATCAACATACAAAAAATTTCCAGCTTTGACCTTTTCTTTTAATTGAGCAGTGCCTTTTCCTTTTATAGCTGCAGGAGTATCATTTCCAAAAGAAACTTTATTTCCTTTTTCTAAAGCAGAATATGATTCAAGTTTTTCTTTATCACCTGTCATATGCTTCAAACATCCACTGTCAATGTACCATAGATTTTCCTGTCCCTCTGCATAAAATGCTATCCCACATCTTTCTGTTTGTGGTTCCTTTATTCTCCATGTTTTGGTGCTTGAGGCTTGTTCCTTTGTCTGCTGAAACCTGCTTCTGCATTCAGACTCTTCATGACCAAAGTTATTGCAAATAGAACATTCAACTTCATTTTCAAGAGCCGAAAAATTGTTATAGGTCCTTTTTGTAATCCCGGTCATACTTCTTTGTTTTTGAGCTTCTCTAGTCATGATTGTTTTATATGCAACACATTGAGCTGCTTTGTGACCAAAGTTATGGCAAGAGAAGCATTGTCCATTGAAGAAACTTCTGCGGTTATCAAATCTTCTGGCCAAATGATTGTAATTTCTATTGTCATCCATTCTTGAAGCAAATTGAGAGGATTTTACCTGTGGCTGGTTGTAGCTTTTGTTCATCCTTAGGACGGATTGCCCCTGGTTTACCTGATAGTCTTTGTTTGTTCTTGATGTAATTCGTCCCTGCTTTACTTGGTGATCTCCATTGTGCTTTTGCTCATTCCTTCTTGCTGCATCAAGATAACTCTTTGAGGTGGATGCTTGAGAAGTTTCTCCATTATACCCCAGACCTGTCTTGTTTAGTGGAGAACGCTGTACATTGATAATCTCATCCAGAGTTTCAGATCCTTTGACAAACTTAAGATTAATAGCCTTTGTTTTCTCAATCTCTTTTCTAAGACCAACAATTTCACCTTCTAATTTTTCAAGATATTTTTCCTTTTCATCAATTTGAAATTGTAGAGTATCAATGATCATATTCTTTTCTTCTATACATCTCTTGAGTCTAGAAATTTCTTCATAAAGGCTATCCACATCTATAGCATCCATGTAATCATCATCTTCAAATGCCATTAAAAGTTTATAGTCATTACCTCGTTCATCTTCATCACTATTTGATAGACCATCACTATCTTCATGAGTGTAGTAGCTTTTTGCATTCTGTTTCTTGTTCCATCTAGCAGGTTCCTTTCCTTTGTCAATCTTATACTTATGAGGACATTTCGCAGCATAATGACCTACTCTTCCACAAGAAAAACATTTAAAAGGTAACTTACCTCTAAACCTTCCAGTACCCCGTTGAATATTTCTGACAAAATTTGATTCTTCTTCTTCTTCGGGCACGTGACTTGCTTCATAGTAGTCTCCCTTGCCTGAAGCCTTGAAAGCAACTTCTCTCCTGTCTGATGGACCTCCTTTTCTCATTTCATAAGCAGTTAGAATTCCGTGTAGCTGAGACATAGTAAGAGTTTGTAGATTTTCATTTTCTTCTATTGCAGACACTTTAGATTCAAACTTGGGGGACAATGATCTTAAAACTTTTTCAACCACAATAGCCTCTTTTATTTCTTCACCCAAGTTTTTCATGCAATTAACAATCTCGTCTACCCGAAGGAAATAGTTAGCCACACTTTCATCATTATACATTCTGAGATTCTCATACTGAATCCTGAGGGTTTGAAGTTTAGCACGCTTTACCTGTTCATCTCCTTCGTAGCTCAAGACAATCTTGTCCCATATTTCCTTTGCAGATTTATATTGCATAACCTTCACGAATTCTGTTTGAGATAAGCATCCCAGTAGAGTATTGACTGCTTTAGCATTTGTTTCATATTTCTTCTTCTCGGTCGGATCTGTAGGAGTAGCTGAAGGAAAAGTGTAGCCTGTATCTATGATATCCCAAACTTCTGTACCAAGAGATTGAAGATAGGCAGTAACTCTTACCTTCCAATAATTGAAGTTTGTCCCATCAAAAATTGGTGGCCTGATTGATGCTTCCCTCTCGTAGTTGCTCATGATGAATGATCTTCCTTCAAGCGATCAAGCTTCTCTGAAGGACCTGCTCTGATACTAATTGTTGGAAATAATACTGAGAGGGGGGGTGAATCAGTATTATCAAGTTCTTTTTAATAAATATTCCTTATTTATACTTTGAATTATTCTTGTATGTCAGTACCATAAAACAATGAGCATGAACAAGAAAAACAGATAGTCACACCAAAGAACACCAGATATAAGGTGGAAACCCAATGTGGGTGAAAACCACCTGCTGCAATATGTCTCTATCTTCTTTCAATTAGAAACTCCTTTTAAAATGATTTTGTACTGGTGTAGTCCTTTACCAGTACGCAGGCTGCAACCTGCAGAGAGCTACAACTCTCTCTCGTTTTCCAGTCTCTCCTGGAAGGGAGCTACAACCCCCTACTTTTCTTTCAAGGACCACTTTTCATAAATTTTCAAACTGGATCCAAGAATATCAAATAATCATCAAGTACATGCAAATTACCCAAACTCCAAGAATTACCCAAATTCTCAGAAAGATAGTACCAGAAATATAAACCCAAAACTCTAGAAGATGATCAACAAATGTTTTAGGACAGATACACTATTTTCCTTTATCCGGATTGCGTGGCTTCGCACTTCACCTTTTGTGTCTCTGCGTATCCACGCAGAGAGCCTTCCACTGCACCGCGTACCCACGCACTGTTTCTTCAATCACGCCGTGTACTACTACTGTGGACACGCACCCTCAGATGCTATCGCGCCGCGTATCTATGCACCTGCGGCTTATGTAGCGCCGTGTACTTTCACTGTGCCTCCGCACCTGAACCTCTGCCACGCCACGTACCTTTACTGTTCTTCTGCACCTGAACCTCGATCGCGCTGCGTACCCACGCACTGCGCCTTCTTCTGCTGTGCATACCCACGCACTGCGCCTTCTTCTGCTGTGCGTACCCCCGCACTTGCACCGTAAATCTCCTGCGAACCTCTGATTAGGGCCGAATTGGCAGTCCACCAGTGTGCCACAGATAGTCAGATGCCCAGATCTGATCATGCGCCCGAGAGATCACACTTCATAGATTCACTTTCAACTTCTCTTTTATATAGATCAAGCTTTTAAACCGATAACCTAATATTTCAGATCTTAAGATATACAATTTGCAAAGATACGTTGGCCAAGTGATCTCCTTCTCTATTTATAGTCAAGCCTTTATCCACACCATGGGACAAAACCATCAATAACCAATACAAGGGATACAAACCGGGGCTAAATTAGATCCTATACCACGGTCCAAAACCATAGAATCAAGAACGGTGGGCTAAATACCACGGGCCAAACATAAGAAAGCCCACGTGAGCGCACTTCTCTGCCTTGAAGTGAGTGAACTAGGGGTCCGCACCTCTTGAACGGGTAACCTGCGGGTATGTACACACTTTATCTATGATATTCCTGTGGGTCCGCAGCTTTTGTACGGTGTACCTGCGTACCTCTTATTTTCCAACATTTTGAGAGCCTGAACAGAGCATTGCTACTTAAGAGAGTTGCCATCAAGTACAACACCTGTAACATAGAGCCATACCAGAATCATAATGCCAACAGATACCATTTATTATTATTATAAATATCATTTCCAAAAAAATTGTATTCAAAGTGGTGCACATTAATGTACGATGTCCAGATATCCATTTTTTCAATTTTAGAAACATCGACTTGTGATAGTGGAATTATTGTGATTTTTAAATCCGTTATTCATCGAAAAATCGACATATATCTTATAACCGTATTCATATAAATCAAATTTTGATTAGTGTATTTGTATATGATGTTTGGATTAATTTGTTATATCATGAAATTTCACATCTCTTCATTATAATATTTAATCATCCATATATGTAATCAATGGTGTAACATTTCACAACGACATTGAACAATGAAATAGAATAAATTAAAATGTATTTTATCATATATGAATAAGAATCTCTTTTTTATGCAAAATGGGATAGTTGTTGGTAACCCCTTGTATTTCAATTGGGAGAATATGTCCATTACATCAAAAAAAATGTCTGATTTTCACAGACAATTATTTCAAAAAATACAACAACTTGCATTGATATCCAAATAGATCATCATTATTTTTTGGAACTATTGTCAATTCTTGAGCTACATCCATGACTTGGGTTATCTGGATGAATTTTTTATTTATTGCTTCGTTTATTTTCGTCTTCTTCAAGTTCCATATATAAACATAAAAATAAAGTGAAATGATTGTATTTGCATTGGTGAGAATAATGAAAATTGAAATAAATGATATACATCAATGTAAATCGAAAAGTAATGTACCATAGCAAGAAGTGAGTCCTGAATTATACACATTATTTCAAAACCAAATCTCATGCGTTCTTTCAACAACTTTTCTATTGTCGTAGTTTCATACTTTGTTTCATGCAAGTTTTATACCCCATAATAGATCATATATTTAATATAAAAGATCTTTTTGTTCTATTAATTATAAACTTAGAGAAGTAAAACAACACAGTTACTTACAAATTACACAACTCTTTTTTGATATGCCAACATATACTCACAACACATATTTAACCCAATGTCAATCAATTCTTCTGATGGTTCTTTTTTGTATGTTAGCACCTATATGAAAACATTCAAGAATGATTGCTGTAAAACAACTTAAATATACAAAAATGATATCTTAAGTTTTTATAAGGTAATACTACCAATTGTTTTAATATTAATATTAACTAATATTAACAATTACTCACAAACTTTAATATCAACACTTTTCTTCCTTGTTTTTACGTTTTATGTTTTGAATGGGTTCCATTTTGTTTTCTTTTCTGCAAGAAAATAATTGAAAATCAATATTTAATGCTAGATTATTTGTTTATACGTACCTAGTAGAAAATTTCAATGATTACTTACATTTGAAGCACATTGTTGTTGAGATGGCTCATATTGTGATGCAATTATGTCCATTTCTTTAACCATCTCCTTATACACTTTCTTGGACATTCCTATTGGCATGTTTCAGATATCATCTCGTTAATCATTTGGGATTTCATAATCTTCCTGAAAAAAGTAATAAATTATTTTTATATTGATATATGAAAACTAAATATAACAAAAATGATATTAATAAATGAATACTTTGTAGGAATATACACATATAATTCTAGAAAAGCATTTTAATTAGGAATATTACTTTTTGAATGATTCATTTTTATTGTTGTATGTTTTTGCTATTACGAGTTTGAAATATCTCATTGACTATTGCTTTGGAAACACTTCCTATATTTTTCATATAGCTTGGTTCTTGGGATCATTGGATTTATTTTTGTATTGTAAGTGGAAATTACATCTAATGTTCGCTCCACTATATCCCTCCTAGTTTTGTTAAAAAATCCCCCCCTTTCGTTAACCTCCAACACCACTCCAGATGAGCTAAGGACCAATTTATCATCATTTGCATGTTTTATAATTTTTTTTAGAACAAAATTTTTTTCCTTCGTTGTTGGTCCTTTTAGAACATTAAAAATATGTGAATTAATAGATTGTTTGAAACATGTTATCTAATATTCTTACGTATATTATTAATGAACATTCAAAAGAAACTTGATACGTTCAAGGGAACTACGATTATGTTCTAATCCAAGGTTAATGGATTAGGGGTTTAATAATGCTTTGGCATGTATATAATGTATTGTAACGTTGATTGGATATAATGAAAAGTCAATCCGGTTTTCCTAGTTTTGGGTTCTAGGAGAAAAATATCTGTGTATATTTTTTTGTTCTCGCCATTTAATTTTTTTCTATTTTTAAGAATTCATTTGCAGGTAATTTTTGTACAAGGTTAAAACCCTCAATTACTTGCTAAAGTTGTGCTAGTGAATTTATAAGTCTTCAAGTGTAGGCCAAACCCTAAGTTGGACCCACTCAAGGAAATGCCTCTTGCTACATTAATTTCATGTTCTTTTATTATAACGTAGTTTATATTTTGTTTACTTGCAAAGTAGATAGTAACGATTGTGTTTAATTTATGTAGTGTGCATGTTTATTTCCTATTTTATGGTGTGTTGGATTTCATTCTAAATAGTTTATTGAATTTCCTTTTACACTTATTTGGGCCATGTTTTATTTTTCATTTCAAGATGATGATATCATAGTTGTGGTACGAAATCCAGTTGCAAAAAAAAGCAATGACAAATACTATTAAAATTGTAGGTTTGTAGAACCACTTAACCATAGTGACTATGACACCGAGCTACATATTGAGTTGTGATCTTGATATGTGATGCACCACATAGCTGAATCAAAATATAGAGTTAAGCATTGCCAAGAACTAGGCTTTGTATCACCAATAGGTTGCATTGAGTTCATCTTGCCTCATATAAAAGAGGTAGGAATTCTAATGTTTGTGCATACAACAATGAGAGCGTCACAAGTCATTAGATAATGGGTTGACAAATTAAATGATAAGTGAATACCAATATCTCCTCATATTGGAATCAAATATTCATACTTTCATTTTTGGTGTTGTTGTTGGGCAGGTGCTGAAGAGTATTAGGTTTCCTACTTCAAGTAGGAATGATACTGAGATTAGAAGAAACCAAAGGGAAAATTTCAATTATTCCTTTCCAGTAACCTACATCTTGCATTTAGAGCATGATAACTACACTAGAACACTATACGTAGAAAGAAGAAAAGTATGCCAAGACTCCAACAAGTGGTATGGTAGGAGCTACTCGAACTAACATTTTGGAAAGTGAAAAGCGAAAGGGGAATCATTTAAAGGTCACTTTAGCTTAAAATAGTATAGTAGGGAATCCATCGAAGCTAGAAACACCAACGAGTGAGGAAACTACATTAGATAAGGAACTGGAAAGTTTTGAAGGTTTCAATAAGATTCAGAACCCTGAGCCTTCAAGGAAAGAAAAGATGGTGGATGAATAAATAAATTGACCTAGACAATAGGGACTTGTTACTTTCAAATTCCCCACCCAAGATCCTAATATGGTGGTCCAAATGAAGAACATTCCTCTTTCATCCCTTCCAAATTTTCATGGTCTGTCAAAGGATGACCCAGACACTTTCCTGTTTGAGTTTGACATCCTTTATTGTAGCTATGGTTATTCTATGGATGCTAAAAAATTAAAATTGTTTCCTGCAATTGTGAAGGATGCAACCATCCATTAGTTTACGAGACTTGGGGGAAACTCCATCCAAACTTGGGATGCTATAAAGATTTTTTTTGATAAAATATTAGAAATATTTTAAAGTTTGAGATATTAAAGAAGAAATCTTCAAAATGTCCCCAACAAATGACAAAATCTTGGAGGATTACATGGAGAGATTACAGTATAATTTACAAAGAACAAAAAAACTTCGGATCAAGAAAATATGTGTATGTTTTTCTTAAATATATATGAGAGGACTATTTTGAAACACTAAATATTATGGGAGTGAAAAATGTTTCTCTATTATCATATGAGGATATTTGTAGCCTTTGCAAGTGATATTCTAGAGGGAGCTCTAAAAATAGAAAGAGTTCCTAGGATGTGGTCTTTAGAATTAATAGGTCAAGTGGTGCATGGATAATTAAAGCTAAAGGGGAACTTGTTAGACGACTTTAAAAGTGGAATCCTTAGCACTTAAATCTCAATTAGATACCCTGGAAGCTAAAACGAAGGAGGAGGATGAGTCAACCTTAACCACATTTTGCTCCAAATGTCGAAAGAAACATCCTCTTCGAGAATGTCCATTAAAGGATGTTGAGACATGTAAAATTCATGAGCAAAAACATTCCACTGAAGATTATCCTTCTCTACTAGGGCTTAAGGAAATGTTTCAAGGGGCTAACAAAGAGACTATGCAAATCTATTTCATGTCCCAAAAGAAACCCTACCGCCCTCGATCACTTGGAACCACATCATCCAGACTTCCCAGTATTTTACTCTAAGTTTTGGATGGTGCCGTCTTATGCCATGGCCAAATTGATCCCTTCACATGAAAAATCAAGGTTGGGCCCCAAGTTATATAGGGCCTTCCCCATTTGGAAATATGTCACCACAAGCTTCACCTCAAACACATCCACAAGAGCTTTAGCTACCTCCCAACCAACCATCTCAAACTCTACACGAGACAAGGAACTGAATGGCACAATTATACTTTACATGCTTCTCATCATGGGTCAAGTGCTCTTTAAAAATTTCATTAATTTATTTTCTAAGACAATTCTAGGAAACTAGTAATATGTTAAGAATATCTTGAGCTTGCTTATCCCTCTTAACCCTTATATAGCCTTTTTCAAAATCCTTTTCTCCTCACCCTTTGTGAATTAAGTCAAGGACCACCAAATGGTTTATGATGTTATATCATATTTTATGGCTATTATGATGACAATGTTATATACTATTCAAGTATTCATAAATTCCTACCTTGTGTCACCTTATGATACCCCATTACTGGTTTCATAGCCGAGTAACTATTTCGCAACCCATGTCATATTTTGTAGCACGAAACTACATTTCACATCAACGTTTTAAATGATTGAATGATATTTATCTGTTTTGTGCTACTCAAAAACCCCCCATTTATTAGTTTAATGGTTAATTTATTAGTTAATAAACGGAGACCCTTTATAAAAAACTCTCCAAGAAAAATTTAGCACTTAGGCGCTTTCCTTTTGAATTTTTAGGGAAAAATTAGGATATCGAGTCAAAACCCTCTAAAATCTAGCAATTCCTGCCTTTTCATATACCATTGGACCAAGTGCATTAAAAGCCTTATGAACGAACAAAACCCGCGAATTGTGATCAAAGGATCACTGCACGTAACTTATATATCATTGGAATTTTTATTCAAAAGCTAAGTCCTAAGGAATTTCACATAAAATAATGCTCTTATCACAATCACATATTGGCGCTCACAAAGGACGCAAACCTGCAAAGCATGTCGAAACATGCGAGACGTGATATTGCGATAGGACAAGTCAACCTTATCAGATCACATAAAAATGCTTAAAAGTCTAAATCTTAGAAAATTGTGTTAGCTTACGAAGTGTGATAAATCCGGGACTCGATAGAAGCTAATGTCATAAATTGTAAGTAAGTCCACCACGTAGTGAAAAGCAATTTATAAGGTAATTACTCCATCAGACAAAATATGGTCTAAATGAAAAAGGATGTACCACTTATCTTGCATCCCGTAGAATCCCAATGAACTTCAAGAAAGCACACAAACAAATGTGAGATAATGCGATTTGCAACATTACATTGCAATCGCAAAATCAACATTCTCATAGCTTAATTCCGCCACCTTAAAAGTTTTCCTTCCCGTTTTTGCGATGCGGTACATTAATGAGTAATAAAGGCAACGATAAGGAACCATTAGTGGTTATTTAATATAGGTTAATGAAATTTATATTAAAAAGCGATTCAACATGACACGATATCTTTTCATCCACGTTTGATTAAAACTCCTTTCCTGTCAAATTTTCAGGTTATCTGTATCATTCATTCTCATTGTCATTCTTTCTTGTGTTTATCCGATAACTTCCACTTTGTTCCATTTCAGGAAAAATCCGCAGGGAGCATCGTTAGAAACAATGGGAAAGAAGGGAAAGGCAGTTGCATCCAAGAAATAATAAATGATCCCTCTTTTCTTTGATACTACGTGAAATAGAGATGGAGGAAGTACAACATGGGAGGCCATCTACAACTTGCTAGAAGAGGAGTAGCCCAAGCCACTAGTAACAAGTCAACCTTATCAGATCACACAAAAATGCTTAAAAGTCAACCTTATCAGATCACATAAAAATGCTTAAAAGTCTAAATCTTACAAAATTGCGTTAGCTTACGAAGTGTGATAAATCCGGGACCCGATAGAAGCTAATGTCATAAATTGTAAGTAAGTCCACCACGTAGTGAAAAGCACTTTATAAGGTAATTACTCCATCAGAAAAAATATGTTCTAAATGAAAAAGGATGTACCGCTTATCTTGCATCCTGTAGAATCCCAATGAAATTCAAGAAAGCGCACAAACAAATGTGAGATAATGCGATTTGCAACATTACATCGCAATCACAAAATCGACATTCTCATAGCTTAAGTCCGCCACCTTAAAAGTTTTCCTTCCCGTTTTTGCGATGCGGTACATTAATGAGTAATAAAGGCAACGATAAGGAACCATTAGTGGTTATTTAATATAGGTTAATGAAATTTATATTAAAAAGCGATTCAACATGACACGATATCTTTTCATCCACGTTTGATTAAAACTCCTTTCCTGTCAAATTTTCAGGTTATCTGTATCATTCATTCTCATTGTCATTCTTTCTTGTGTTTATCCGACAACTTCCGATTTGTTCCATTTCAGGAAAAATCCGCAGGGAGCATCGTTAGAAACAATGGGAAATAAGGGAAAGGCAGTTGCATCCAAGAAATAATAAATGATCCCTCTTTTCTCTGATACTACGTGCAATAGAGATGGAGGAAGTACAACATGGGAGGCCATCTACAACTTGCTAGAAGAGGAGTAGCCCAAGCCACTGGTAACAAAGGCCACGATAGATGCTCAGGAGTCATATGATGCCTCCTATTTTGAAACGACATGTTCTTTCCTGCACCGCATAGCTGCACAACAAAAAATAATCCCATACAGGGACATGGTCAAATGGGTAATTGAAAAGGTAGACATCACAGACCGAACATTCAAGAATCACAGGAAAGAGGTCATGGGGTCCTTCTTAGCAAGCAACCTATGACTAATGTACCAGTTACCTAAGCCACAAAATTTCTACAACAAACAGTTCCTTGAGCAATTTTCTAAAGAAAATGAGGACCCATCAAACGTCATGCAGACCTGGAAATCAAGCGAGGGCAAGCTCAAACGAGATAAAACTAGTATGTACTCCACGACATCCATTTCTCTCCCCATATTTTTGCAGCAACAATGATATGTAGGTTATTTGGAAGACCCGATAGCACCAAGTTTTCCATGGATTGGCTCCCATTGATGCAACAATGAATGAAACAATAATGAACTAGGCTCAAATTATATCAGACAATCTGGCTAAGGCCATTAAAGAATATAGAAGAAAAAGAAGTTCCTCTTTAAGGGTTTATCCCCCGTTTTTCATGAGTTCTTTTGTAATGGATGCAATCTATTTTAGTTATAAATTTCCCAATATGGGATGTAAGTGGATTGTATAGGACCCACTTCCCATCCATATGTACCATAATATTTTCTGGGAATCTCAATTTCACCCCCATTTTTATAAAATCTGTCAAGGAGTTATGTACCCGTCCATAAAGAAGTGTACAACATAATCACCCCTAGGTTTTCTAAAGAGGTCGAAGTAGATATCTTGTTAGTAGCCAGATGGTTTGTGGAAGAGACCTTTACCTACATCAGAGTATTTCAGAGCATTTCTTCACCACATGTTCTCCCATATTATGTCCCCGACAAATTAATGGCCAGAGAGATAGCCTACCAAATAGCAGGGGAAGGCGGATTAAGTAGAGGACTGAAAGAGAAGAAGAAGGCCATTTGGCCTACATTTCCATTACAATGTGGTGCATTTATGCTACATGATTTTGGACATGCATGCAAAGAAGCAGAGATCATTAAGTCTCTGAAATTAGCTATGTTTCTAGGAAGGAAGTATGACCCAAATGACACTGTTAAGGATTTTACTTCTATGGTAAAAGTTAAACAGTTCACCCACGAAGAGGACGCCTTCAATGACCTCTTCCTATAGGCAGAAAAATATTCACAAATGTTGCATTTGGCATCGATACTTTTAACCCTGTAAGATGTTAAGGCTTTCCATGTGTATAAGAAAAAGAGATTATTGAAGGTCCCATTGGACATATTTTAGATTGAACTAATATGGGAGCCAACTCCTAGTGTAAGCTTGGAGGGTAGCTCCAAAGAAAACTTTGAAGAAGAAACCCAAGAGAGATCTACGCATGAGTTAGAGCACTCAGAGAAGCAGTCTCAAAATGGGGGAAGAAACACCAATAAAGGTTCTGAAAAGGGCACAACTAGAACAACAGAAGAGACAACCGAGCAAACCTCAGCAAAGAAACAAATAGAAGTTGTCTCTACATCAACTCAGTTAGGTAAAATTCCAATTATTGACTTGGAATAGGAATGGGAACAGTTCAACAAAAAGCTTCACAAAGATTCAAACCCTGAGAAAACATCTAAGATACAGAGTTCTCAGTAAACCCAACACAAGTCAAATCCAGAAACGACAGGGGAAGGAACTACATGCACTCAGGACGTTGAGATCATTCCCGCTACTCCTACTTCAGAAATTATTTTAAGAATTGAAGAAATACCTCCTTTAGATGTATTTTATATCTCTACCCATAAAACTGTTGTCAAGAGACAAAGGAAGAAAAGAAAGCTGGATGATGTAGCTATTACGACTCCAAAAAATGAACCGATGGACATCGTATGGAAGGACTCGCCCATGGACCGCTCTGAAAATCTCACAAAACTATCGCAATTCGCAGGAGCCTATGCCACAACAACTATTAACAAAGAAACAGAGGTCCAAATGTTGCTCAAAGAAAAGGAAAAGAGAATTTTGCTACTAGAATAACAATTAGCTCAAGAAAAGTCTAATCAACAAGAATAATTACAAGTAGCCTAGCTCCAAAAGGAATTCGAACAGATGAGAATACAACATCAAGCTAGCTTAGTGGAAAGAGATGCACATATACAAGATATGATTGATAAGTTTAAGGACAATCCACCGATTGACGATTTCATCAAGGAAGCACTCAGCCTTAATTCCCTATTATTGCAGTAGAAGGAAGTACTTTTCTAGAAAATCTCATAGATAAGTCCTTATTGCGAGACTAGTGATAAGTTAACCAACCTATTTATTAACATGAGGCTCGAGTACGACAAAATCCATAAAAGGATTTTTGACTTTATAACCTAACAAGAATCAGAGGATGGGAGAAAGGCTGACCTATCGAAGCTGGAGGAATCTCATAAAGACATTTTATTCACAGATTGGGATTCTCGGCTGAAACAAGTGGGAATGGCAACATCGATAGTAGCGACAACAAGAAACATCATAATAGAAGCCATCAATGAAAATCTTCATGGCACCAATATTGTCAAGGAATGTATACCAGGATTTCCTCCGAATGTCAAATAGTAAGACCAGGAGTGGAGACACGCAACACAGGAAAAGGAGGAGGTAGTCAGATAGGTAAACAAGCTAAATGGGGAAGCATACTGGCATTTTTTTAGTGAAACCACACATCTAGTGGATGGCCTTGAGGTGTTTAACAACTTCTACACGAAAGATGGTGCCAGCACTAACAAATGCCACATTTGCTAGGCAGTTAAAATCTACAATCAACCAACGGCCTCAGCTTAAGCCAATGCCTGATATTTGCGATCTTAGAGATCAAGTTCAAAGGAGTTAGTCATTTATTTATTTTTCTTTTAGTTTTATTTTTTGATATTCTGAGGAAGGTCGTTTGAACCCCCTCAACTATTTTTTGTAATAATCTATTTTAGGAAATATAGTTTAGTATTTAAACCCCTCTCATGCATGTAGAGAGGGGTCCAGAAATTTTATCATAAACCCTTTTCAAAACATTGCACTTCTGTACTTTTGAGGAGATTTTGATGAAATGAATGGAATAAGATCTATTTTCTTTAAATATCTAGCATGCTCTATTAAAACACACTTTTGTACTCTTAGAATGTGTTGGATTGATTAAAATTGGGTCAATTTTGCTGAAGCACATGAGCATTACTTATCATACATGGTACTTTTATCTTATTATCATGTTTTATTTATGTATCAAGAAATACTTCTCCTTTCAATTGTTTTATGTATGAAAGTTTGAATTATAGTTTAGCATTATTGCACTTTTGTATGATGTTAGATCTGATTCAATTCTGAATACATGAATGATTTTACATGTGATATATTTCTCTCAATCTTTTTGTCTAACTTTTTGTCCAAAATGATTATTGTTAAAATATTTATCTTCTTATTACATTTGAATGATCTTTATTGCCAATTGCTGTAAGACATCATTGTATATTGCATATTTTATTTAATTCCTGGATATATTTATAGTTAAATAGTGTTAAATTAGGATATATGCATGTGTTTAGTAGTTAGATAAGATTACAATTAGCTCAACCACTTTCTCGTTACATCATATATCACCACACCAACACTACCAAAATATTTTCTAGGAAACTGGTCCCATTATCCCCAGTTAGAGCCACTACACCAAACAGAAAAGGAGTTGCTAACCAAGGTCCCGACCAGGTTGTTTTCCCCCATGTTGTCGCAATGATTTTCGAGGTTTCAAAATTTTGGTGCTAGAAGGAGGGCCTAACTATGAATGGCAAGAAAATCTAAATTAGTAAGCCATTCCAAGAGTAAAACTCCCTCACCATCACCTCCAACTTCTTGGTCACATTCTAAATCCCCAAATCCTAGGCGAGAAGTTGTAAAGAAATCCTTAGAATCCACTATTGAGGTCCCAAAGAAGTCAGATCAATCTTCTTCTATTGAAACTCCTAAAGTGCAGTCTTTAATCCATAAACTGCAAGGGATTTCAATATCTCAAGAAGAATCTAAGTTATCTCAAGCTAGTGTTACTTCTCAGTTTCCTTCCTCTCAAAGGTTAACTAGATCACAGAGTAAAAAATTTGGGATCCCCCCATTTGAATTCCCTCTACCAAACTGAAGGAGAACTAAGAAAACACAGTCTGAAGCTCATAGTGAGGTTCTCTCATCATCACCTGAAACACCTTCATTCATTCCATCCACTTCATCACAAAATCAATCATCCACCTCACAACTCCAGATTGTGGTTTACACTAGTACTGGAGCACAAACCTCCTATACCCAATTACCTTCAACTACTGGAACATCTACCTCTACCCAGATACCCATTATGGATCAAGGACCATGGACAAATCCATGAGTTGTTTGAATGGTAGGACCATTACATCCATTACCTATGCATCCAATGAAATGGTTACCAAAATTTAATCCTGATGATGGTCTTCCTGCTGAAGAACACATAAACAATTTCATGTTGTCCATAAATCTGAATGCAGTAGTAGAAAAAAATTTGGGATCCCCCCATTTGAATTCCCTCTACCAAACTGAAGGAGAACTACGAAAACATAGCCTAAAGCTCATAGTGAGGTTCTCTCATCATCACCTGAAACATCTTCATTCATTCCATCAACTTCATCACAAAATCAATCATCCACCTCACAACTCCAGATTGTGGTTTACACTAGTACTGGAGCACAAACCTCCTCTACCCAATTACCTTCAACTACTGGAACATCTACCTCTACACAGATACCCATTATGGATCAAGGACCATGGAAAAATCCATGAGTTGTTTGAATGGTAGGACCATTACATCCATTACCTATGCATCCAATGAAATGGTTACCAAAATTTAACCCTGATGATGGTCTTCCTGCTGAAGAACACATAAACAATTTCATGTTGTCCATAAATTTGAATGCAGTAGTAGAAAAAAATTGGGATCCCCCCATTTGAATTCCCTCTACCAAACTGAAGGAGAACTACGTAAACACAACCTGAAGCTCATAGCGAGGTTCTCTCATCATCACCTGAAACATCTTCATTCATTCCATCAACTTCATCACAAAATCAATCATCCACCTCACAACTCCAGATTGTGGTTTACACTAGTACTGGAGTACAAACCTCCTCTACCCAATTACCTTCAACTACTGGAACATCTACCTCTACACAGATACCCATTATGGATCAAGGACCATGGACAAATCCATGAGTTGTTTGAATGGTAGGACCATTACATCCATTACCTATGCATCCAATGAAATGGTTACCAAAATTTAACCCTGATGATGGTCTTCTTGCTGAAGAACACATAAACAGTTTCATGTTGTCCATAAATCTGAATGGCTGAAGAGAAAACTGATGACGAAGAAGTAGTTGAGTTACAAGGAATGTGGGATTTCATTCTTCCTAATGAAGAAGCACAAGAAGCATTACCTGTCGCAACCAGGAGTAGAAGCACTATTGATTTGCCACAAACAAATCCAAAACATAAAACATCAACTCCAACTCCTAAAGATAAAGTAATCGGTAAGAAATCTTCCCCCAAAGCCACTCAAACCACTCCTCCTCAATCAAATTCTTCACCTTCAGCTAAAACCCTATTAGTCTCTGATGAAATGGAATACAACATCATAGAAGATATGAAAAAGACCAGGGCGAATATTACATTCCATGAGCTTAACAAGTTAAAACATCAACAAAATCTATTGCTCAAAGAACTAAAAGCAGTCCCTACTTCTCCTCTTCTCGTTGCTCTAATCTCATAGATTGCTCAAGAAATTGGAAGGTCCCCTAATACCTCATTAAATAAAATTAGTTCAACTGACATCGATCTAATAGGAGGAAGATCAAAATCCCATACACCTCTATTTATTTTTACTTTTGAGGTTTTTAATAAAAATCTACACAATTATTTAGTTGATTCTAGAGCTTCATCCAACACTCTACCAAGAACAGTTTGTGCGAAATTGAATGTGTAGCCCCAAAAATCTGTTGTTTGCATTGTGTAGTTAGATCAATCTCAACTCAAAGTTATAGGGGAACTCAATCAAGTCACTGCTCGACTCTCATCAAACCCGAAAGTGTGTTAAGTTATTGACATCCTTGTGGCTGATATCTCAAAATTCTATGATTTAATCCTTAGCATAAACTGGTAAGAAAAACTTCATGGCTATTTCACAATCGACTGGTCCCACATGTGGCTTCCCTATAATGGTAATCCGAATCAAATAAGGGTTAACTGAGATAAACATCAAAGGTATATCATCATGGAATTGGAGGAGAAAATGAACCAGTCACATACAACAGTAATATCATTGGAAATTAATCAATCGAATCATTTCTAGGAAATTTTAATGCAAATACTTCACCCTTTTTGGAAAATTTTGTTATATCACGAGTTGAAAATTACTCTCAAACATATTCTTCTAAATGTATAAATTTTTTAGATAAACCTGTAGTTAAGTCTTTATTTTGGAAATTATATTTTGATTGATCTATATCTAATGATGGAGCTGGAGCAGGATGCATATTAGTTAGCCCAGAAGGGGAAAAACCTATGTTAACATGCATAATTGATTTTGAATGCACGAATAACATTTCTGAATATGAAGCATTAGTTCAAGGGCTGTATAAAGCTACCAGCCTTAATATCAAATATATTCAAGTGTTTGGAGATTCAGAAATTGCAATTAAGAAGGTAAGGAATACTATACACTGCCTCTCTGGACACTTGAAACATTATCAATCATTAGTCCAAGACCTCACCTCTCATTTTACAACCTTTAACATTTCCCCTATCCCAAGACTCCAAAATGCAAGTGTCAATATTTTGGCTAACGTTGCATCCATACTCATTCCACCAGGATATTATAGCCCTGACTGCTTTTCTATTGAATTAATTTTTAAGCCTTCCATTCTCGACAATATCACCAATTGGTGAGTCTTTAATAATAATCCGGATATCATAAGTTTTCTAACATCTGAAGGCTCTTACGATGACCAGGTAATTGATGGAGATCAACACGACAGCTAGCTTAAGCAAGAAATGACTGCAAATTCCATGTCTAAATTTTTGGATAAGCTTGAAGACTTATATGATCTTAAGGACAGGTTCAAGAAACCCACTAACTCAAAGCTTCAAAGTTGAACTTTGAGATTTGAATTAGTTAATCTTGGAATTGACCTTAAACCTCAAAATATCAATCTATGACTCGGTCTTACGCTAGATGAAAGGTCAGCCTTTGTTCAGTTGTTAAATAAATAAAAAAATGTTTTTGCTTCGAAATATGAAGATCTCAAGACATATGATACTTCCATCATTCATCATACCATTCCCATGTTATCTGATGAAAAGGTCGTGCAATAGAAGTTGAGAAAGATTCATCCAAATTTAGAAAACCAGATCAAATCTGAATTAAATAAGCTTCTAAAAGCCAAAATATTTTTTCTTGTAAGACATTCAAGATGGGTTTCTAGCCTTGTCCTAGTAAGGAAAAATAATGGTGATATTTGAATATGTATAGACTTTCGCAATCTCAACAAAGCTTGTGAGAAGGAAAACTTTCCATTACCCCCTATGGAATAGATATTGCAATCAGTTGCAGGCTCATAATTGATGTCTTTTCTAGATGGATTTTCAGGTTATAATCAGATTTTAATACATCCAGATGATTGGCTAAAGACTATGTTTCGAACCAAATGGGGCACCTATGCTTATCAAAATATGCCATTTGGATTAATCAATGCCGGTGCAACATTTTATAGAGCCATGGACATAGCTTTCAAAGGTTTGGTGAACAAATTAATGGTAATTTATTTAGATGACATAATTGTGTATTCCAAAAAGCGCAGTAATCATTTAAAGGATTTAAAACAAATATTTGAGTGTTGTCAGAGGTATGGAATTTCTCTCAATCCTAAGAAATATTTCTTTGTTTTGAGTGATGGAAAGCTCCTTGGATTTATCATATCCAAATAAGGAATTCTTATCGTTCCTAATAGGATAAGAGAAATTTATGAGATCCCTTTACCTCATAACAAGAAATCCATGCAATATTTCCTAGGCCAGATAAATTTTGTCAAACGTTTTGTCCCTGACTTTTTGTGATTTGTTTTACCTCTCCAATCTATGATGAAGAAGAATTCTGTTTTTAAATTGGGACATACTCAACATGAAGATTTTAATCTGATTAAACAAGTAATCATAAATTCTCCCTCTTTAGCAACCCCAATTTTTTCTAATCATTTCACTTTATATACCTTTGCTTCCAAGAAATCATATTCAACTGTACTAACAGAAGTCAATGATGACAAAGCCAAAGCACCAATTTCATTTTTTAGCTCCAATTTGTAGGGGGTTGAATTAAACTACTCAAATGTTGGAAAACAAGCTTTCACTGTTTTCAAATCTATAAAGTATTTCAGACCCTTTCTCCTCAAACTCACACCAAGATAGTAGTCCCATTTTTAGCAGTGAGAAATCTATTAATACAAAGAGATGTAGGTGAAAAAAGATCAAATTGGGTAACATCACTGCAAGAATATGACATTGAGATCATACCAGCTAAAATTGTTAAAGGTCAAGGTTTTTGCAGAATTTTAGCAAGAGCATCCAACTTACTAGCACTACAAGTTTCAGGTGATGATATACAAGTATATGAGGTAAGCCTCAACGACACTGAATCCAAATATGCTGATATTATCTTTTATTTGAAAAATGGATATGCCCCTACGCAACTAAGTTACAAAAGAAAAAGGGCTTTGAGGATAAAAGCTAAGCAATATGAAATCATCAATGATGTGTTGTTTAGGAAAAATTATGACTCTGTTTTTCTTAGATGCCTTGAAACATCTGAGGCAAAAAATATTTTGCAGGAACTCCATGATGGACCAACTGGTGGACATTTTGGAGGAGACACAACATCACATAAAATCCTGCATGCTGGCTATTATTGGCCAACCTTATTCAAAGATGCACATGAATATGTAAGGAAATGTAAAATTTGTCAGATAACTACTAGAAGATAGAGAAAACCCACATTACCATTGTAGCCAATCAACATTGAACATGTTAGGCTCCTATACTACCAATGTAACCCCTTATTGTTATTAGTACAACCCCCTTATTATATTGTTGTACCCATGTAGTCCCCATATTGTTACTATTGTGTCCCATATAAGCCCACTATTGTTATTATTGTGCCCTTACATTATTATTGTTATGTTGGCTCTGATTATATTATGACTCAGACTCCTATATATAGAAAGGAGGTCTTGTCATTTGTATCATCCAATAATTGTTCATTTGTGTAATGTAAAGTAGGTTGCCCCCTCGAAGAGGCTGAATTCTAAGGCGTTCAACTATCATTTCTATCTTTTTGTGAGCTGGTTTCATAACATTTGGTATCAGAGCTTTGGATTCTAGGGTTTTGCTGCTCCAAATAGGTCATCATGGCATTTTTGCTATAACTTCTTCTTTTTTTTTTTTTTTTTTTTTGTTCTGCGACATTTCAGAAGCGAAAACAAAAACCCTCTTTCACATCGAGCATCAACAACAAGTTCTCCAACTTTTAAAGGATAATGCCACTTTGGTGCAAAATCGAATGAAACAATAGGTAGATCAACATCGCAGTGAAAAAAGTTTTGATGTAGGTGATTGGGTATTTTTACGGCTACATATAAAGCAAGCTATTTATGAGAAGGAAATGTTGGCGATACTACATGCACTTAAGAAATGGCGACCTTACCCAATGGGAAGACACTTCAAGGTAAAAATGGATCATGATAGTCTTAAATACTTTTTAGAACAAATATTATCTTTAGAAGAATAGAAAAATGGGTCACAAATATGTTGGGTCATGACTTTGACATCATCTACAGAAAATGGAAGAAAATTTTTGTTGCAGATGCACTCTCAAGAAAGAATGAGGATGTGGAAGCATTGTTTCGTGCTATTTCTATTATCCAACCAGATTGGAAAAATGAAGCAAGGGATGAATGGAAGAAGGACAAAAAAGTGTGGCCACTCATTCAAAAGTTGCAAAATATCCCAATTCAAACAATATTGCCAGAACTTGAAGAGGAAGGAAAAATCATATTGGAACATGGAGCAGTCACGGAAACAAGAACCCGACAACTAGGAAATCGATCAATTTCAGAGTATCTCATCAAGTGGAAGAACTTACCTGTTGAATATTCCACAAGGGAGGACAAGAATTTTATACAGAAGCATCAAGAACTACTCAAGCGTTGAGGACAACACTTTTTGAAGGAGAGGGGCATGTTAGGCCCCTATACTACTAGTGTAACCCCTTATTGTTATTAGTACAACCCCCTTATTATATTGTTGTACCCATGTAGTCCCCATATCGTTATTATTGTGCCCCATAGAAGCCCACTATTGTTATTATTGTGCCCTTACATTATTATTGTTATGTCGGCTTTGATTATATTATGACCCCTTAGACTCCTATATATAGAAAGGAGGTCTTGTCATTTGTATCATCCAAGAATTGCTCATTTGTGTAATGTAAAGGAGGTTGCCCCCTCGAAGAGGCTGAATTCTAAGGCGTTCAACTATCTTTTCTATCTTTTTGTGAGCTGGTTTCATAACATTTGGTATCATCCCAATTCAAACAATATTGCCAGAACTTGAAGAGGAAGGAAAAATCACATTAGAACCTGGAGCAGTCCCAGAAACAAGAACCCGACAGTGACGAAATCAATCAATTTCAGAGTATCTCATCAAGTGGAAGAACTTACCTGTTGAAGATTCCACATGGGAGGACAAGAATATTCTACAGAAGCATCAAGAACTACTCAAGCGTTGAGGATTGAAGGAGAGGGGCATGTTAGGCCCCTATACTACTAGTGTAACCCCTTATTGTTATTAGTACAACCCCCTTATTATATTGTTGTACCCATGTAGTCCCCATATTGTTACTATTGTGCCCCATAGAAGCCCACTATTGTTATCATTGTGCCCTTACATTATTATTGTTATGTTGGCTTTGATTATATTATGACTCCTTAGAATCCTATATATAGAAAGGAGGTCTTGTCATTTGTATCATCCAAGAATTGTTCATTTGTGTAATGTAAAGGAGGTTTCCCCCTCGAAGAGGCTGAATTCTAAGGCGTTCAACTATCTTTTCTATCTTTTTGTGAGCTGGTTTCATAACATTACAATCATTTGAACAATGGGGACTGGACATAATAGGTGAGATCGTTCCTCACTCTTCAAAGCATCATAGATATATCCTTACAACAACTGATTACTTCACAAAATGGGTGGAAGTGATTCCACTTAAGGTAGACAATTCTGAAAACATCATTCAATTTATTGATCAGTTTATTATTAGCAGATTTGGTCTACCATCTGCCCTCATGTTTGACAATGCATCTTATTCTACAGGTAATGCTATGACAAAATTTTCTCTTAAAATAGGTTTTAAACTTAAATATTTTGCTAACTATTATTCTTAGGGAAATGGCTTGGCCAAATCAAAAAACAAAAATCTCATAAGAATCATCAAAGAAACTGATGATCAAAGTAAAAAAAATTGTCACAAATCTTTAACATTTTCTCTATGGGCATATCAAATAACATAGAAGGCCTCAATAGGCACTTCTATGTTTAATTTGGTATATGGGAAAGAGGTTGTCCTCCATACAAATTTAACTATTCCCTCTTTATCCCTAGTTCAATTTATTGAAGAAACTCCTTCCTCTTCTATGAAATTAAGACAATCACAAATTCTCAAGCTCGAAGAAGAAAGGGTAAAAACCAAAATCACACATGCACATCATCAACAATTAGTCAAATCATCATACGATGCGAATTCTGTAAGCTCAATTCCTTTCAGCTTGGAGACTTGGTATTAAAGTGGGATAGAAAAAACGAGGAAAAAGGTAAGAATACCAAATTCCAAATAATGTGGCTTGGACCATTTCAGATTGTGGAACAAATAGGCCCATCAACCTTTTCATTGCAAGATTTATTAGGCAAAAGAGATTCTCTGCTTGTTAATGGGAAAATTCTGGATTTTTTTTTTTGATAGAAGATAACCTCTTCTATCCCTTGTACACTATTGCCTTTATTTTTTCTAGGAAAATAAAAGTTAAATAGAATTTACTTTTGGCCTTTACAATAATAGCCTCTTTTATGTTTTGACTTTTCGCTTGTATAAGTAGAGACTGTTGAGAAGATAATTTTCACATTTGAAACATAAGCTAAGTTCTATTGCTCTGAAATCTGCTATTTTTCCACCAAAATTATTTGTCCTTTGTATAACCTCAACTTTTTAAAGAAACCTTTGTTCTACCATCAGTCAAGAAAAGTATCTATAACAAAGAAAAGACTCTCATGCAGAAAAGCATCCTTAGCTCTATAATTGTCATCCAGAAGCTCTTAAGGAGTCAATGATTCTCCCCATCTGGTACATTTTCTCTTTTTAGAGTGTAATTCTAAAATATACTTAAACTTAAAGGATAAGAGGTCTCATCAAGAGCCAACTTACCATGATCATAGGGAAGTAATAAACAAGCATTGCCAATACTGCATATCAAAATAGGGTAATGGCTTGAGATTATTTTAATCAAAAGACAAGGGGTCTCATGACGAGCCAGCTTGTTCAGTTGAATTACAACTAGTGAATGAAATTGTCAATTTTGGTCACCAAACCAAGACATTGACCTTTAAGTAGATAAAAAAATGAAGTTTTTAACAAAAAATAAATTGTTTAGGAAAGAAAGAAAAAGAAGTAAGTATATCAATCTAAATTTATCTCTAAAAATTGCACTCTTATCTCGATGGGATACTAAATCATTGCTGGTTAAAATGTAACCCTATCGAGGCCATGGAATCCTACTGGTAGCAAGGCTCTACTTGTGACAAATGAGTACATATAAAAGCTAATATGCGAGAGCCCCCTGCTTTATCTTTAAAACCAAGTAAAGATTGATATAGACAAAGGAATTTTAATTTCGAAAAGGATAATCAAATGGATGATAATTAGGTGGATTTTGTTTTCTTATTCAGAGAAATTTTACTTATCTTATATTTCATGTGTTTCCTGTTTTATGATCTATATTAATTTTGGAAGTTTTAGAAATTTCAAAACATTATTAGAGATAATTGGTTCTTTAGCGAACCACCAATTGTTGTGCTACTTGACAACCCCCCATTTATTAGTCTAATGGTTAATTTATTAGTTAATAAATGGGGAATCTTTATAAAAAATCTCCAAGAAAAAATTATCACTTAGGTGCTTTCCTTTAAACTTTTAGGAATAAATTAGGATATCGAGTCAAAACCCTCTAAAAACTAGCAATTCCCACCTTTTCGCATACCACTGGACCAAGTGTGTTAAAAGCCTTATTAACAAACAAAACCCATGAATTGTGATCAAAAGGATCACCACACTTAACTTAGATATCATTGGACTTTTTATTCAAAAGTTAAGACCTAAGGCATTTCACATAAAATAATGCTCTTATTGCAATCGCATATCGACTCTCACAAAAGACGCAAACTCGCAAGGCACGTTGAAATATGCGAGACATGATATTGCGATAGGACAAGTCAACATTATGGCATCGTTTCGAAATACTTAAAAGTCTAAATTTTACAAAATTGTGCTAGCTTGCAAAGTGCGATAAAGCCCGGACCCGATAGAAGACAATTTCATAAATTGTAAGTAAGTCCGCCACGTAGTGAAAAGTGCTTTATAAGGTAATTACTCCCTCAGAAAAACTACTCTCTAAATGAAAAAGGATGTACCACTTATCTCGCATCCCACAGAATCCTAATGAACTTCAAGAATCACACAACCAAATGTGTGATAATGTGATCTGTGATATTGCATTGCAATCGCAAAATCGACATTCTCATATCTTAAGCCCACCACCTTAAAAGTTTTCCTTCCCATTTTTGCGATGTGGTACATTACTGAGTAATAAAGGCAGCGATAAGGAACCATTAGTGGCTATTTAATATAGGTTAATGGAATTTATGTTAAAACACGTCTCGATGTGATACAATGTCTTTTCATTTGTGTTTGAATAAAACTCCTTTCTTGTCACTTTTTCAGGTTATTTGTATCATTCATTCTCATTGTCATTCTTGCTTATGTTTATCTGATAGCTTCCACTTTGCTCCATTTCAGGAAAAATCCGCAGGGAGCATCGTTAGAAACAATGGGAAAGACAACTGCGTCAGAGAAATAAGAAATGATCCCTGTTTTCTTTGATACTATGTACAACAGAGATGGAGGAACTACGACATGGGAGGCCATGTACAACTTGTTAAAAGAGGAACAACATAGGCCACTGGTAACAAATACCATGACAGATGCTCAGGAGTCATCTGATGCCTCCTATTTCGAAACAACATGTTCTTTCCTGCACCGCATAGCTACATGACAAAAAATAATCCTATACATAGACATGGTCAAATGGGTAATGGACGAGGTAGACATCACACACAGAACAATCAAGAATCATAGGCAAGAGGTCATGGGGTACTTCTCAGCTGACAATCTACGACTAATGTACAAGTTAACTGAGCTGCAAAAGTTCTACAACAAACAGTTCCTTGAGCAATTTTCTAAAGAAAATGAGGACCTGTTGGACGTCACACAGACCTAGAAATCAAGCAAGGGAAAGCTCAAACGGGATAAAACTGGTATGTACTCCATGACATCCATTTCTCCCCCCCATAGTTTTGTAGCAACAATGATATGTAGGTTATTCGGCAGACCCGATAGCACCAAGTTTTCCATGGATTGGCTCCCACTGATAGATGCAAAAGTGAATGAAACAATAATGAATTGGGCTCAAATTCTATCAGACAATTTGGCTAAGGCCATCATAGAACATAGAAGAAAAATAAGTTCCTCTTTAAGGGTTTATCCCCCGTTTTTCATGAGTGCTTTTGTAATGGATGTAATCTATTTTAGTTATCAACTTCCCAATATGGGATGCAAGTGGATTGTACAAGACCCGCTTCCCATCTATATGTACCATAAGATTTTGTGGGAATCTCAATTTCACCCCCATTTTTATAAAATATGTCAAGGAGTTATGCTACCCATCCATAAAGAAGTGTACAACAAAATCGCCCCTAGGTTTTCTAAAGAGGCTGAAGTAGATATCTTGCTAGTAGCCAGATGGTTTGCGGAAGAGACCTTTACTTACATCAGAGTATTTTGGAGAATTTCTTCACCAGATGTTCTCCCATATTATGTCCATGACAAATTAATGGCTAGAGAAATAGCCTACCAAACAGCAGGGGAAGGCAGATTAAGCAGAGGACAAAAAGAGTAGAAGAAGGCCATTTGGCCTACATTTCCATTACAATGTGGTGCATTTGCGCTACATGATTTTGGACATGCATGCAAAGAAGAAAATATCATTAAGTATTTGAAATTAGCTACATTTTCGAGAAGGCAATATGACCCAAATGACACTGTTAAGGATTTTTCTTCCACAGTAAAAGTAAAACAATTACCCACAAAGAGGATGCCTTCGATGACCTCTTCCTACAAGCAAAAACATATTCACAAGTGTTGCATTTTCCATCGGTAATTTTAACCCCAGAAGATGTTAAGGCATTCCATGTGTATAGGAAAAAGAGATTATTGAAGGTCCCACTGGACGTATTGTAGATTGAACCAATAAGGGAGACAACTCCTAGTGTAAACTTGGAGGGCAACTCCAAAGAAAACTTTGAAGAAGAAAACCAAGAGAGATCTACACATTAATCAGAGCACTCAGAGCAGTAGTCTCAAAATGGGGGAGGAAACACCAATAAAGAGTCTTAAAAGGACACAACTGGAACTCTAGAAGAGACGACCGCTAAAACCTCAACAAAGAAACAAGAAAAAGTGACCTGTACATCAACTCAGTTAGGTAAAACCCCAATTATTGACTTGGAACATGAATGGGAACAGTTCAAAAAAAAGCTTCACAGAGATTCAAACCCTGAGAAAACATCTGAGATACAGACTCCTTAGAAAACCTAGCACAAGTCAAATCCAAAAATGATAGGGGAAGGAACTATGACACTCAGGAAATTGAGATCATTCCTGCTACTCCTACTTCATAAATTATTTTAAGAATTGAATAAATACCTCCTCTAGATGTATTCTATATCCCTACCCACAAAGATGTAGTCAAGAGACAAAGGAAGAAAAGAAAGCTAGACGTTGTAGCTGTTACGACTCCAGAAAATGAACCAATGGACATCGTATGGAAGGACTCACCCATGGACCCATCTGAAAATCTCACAAAACTGTCGCAATTCGTAGGAGCCTATGCCACAACAACTATTGACAAAGAAACAGAGGTCCAAATGCTGCTCAAAGAAAAGGAACAAATAATTTTGCTGCTAGAACAACAATTAGCTCAAGAAAAGTCTAATCAGCAAGCAGAATTACAAGTAGCCCAACTCCAAAAGGAATTTGAACAGATGAGAATACAACATCAAGCCAACTTAGCAGAAAGAGATGCATGGATACAAGCTATGATAGATAAGTTTAAGGACAATCTGCAAATCGATGAATTCATCAAGGAAGCACTCAACCTTAATTCCCTATTATTGCAGCAGAAGGAAGTACTTTGCCAGAAAATCTCGCAGATAAGTCCTTATTGTGAGACTAGTGATAAGTTAACAAACCAGGTTATTGACATGAGGCTCGAGTACGACGAAATCCATAAAAGGATTTCTGACTTTATCACCTGGAAAGAATCAGAGGATGGGAGAAAGGCTGACCTACCGAAGCTGGAGGAATCTCATAAAGACATTTTGTTCACAGATTGAGATTCTCGGTTGAAACAAGCAAAAAGGGAAACAACGATAGCAATGACAGCTGAAAACAACATAATAGAAGCCATCAATGAAAATATTCATGGCGCCAATCTTGTTAAGGAATGTATACTAGGATTTCTTCTGAATGTCAAATAGTTAGAGCAGCAGTGGAGACAAGCAGCACATGAAAAGGAGGAGGAAATCAGATAGGTAAACAAGCTGAATTGGGAAGCATACTGGAATTTTTTAGTGAAACCACACATCCAATGGATGACCTTGAGGTGTTTAATAACCTCTACACAAAAAATGGTGCCAGCACTAACATATGCCATATTTGCTGGGCAGTTAAAATTTGTAATTGACTAGCTGCCTCAGCTCAAGCCAATGACTGATATTTGCAATCTTAGAGATCAAGTTCAAAGGAGTTAGTCATTTATTTATTTTTCTCTTAGTTTTATTTTTTCATATTCTGAGGAAGGTTGTTTGAACCTCCTTAGATATTTTTTTGTAATAACATATTTTAAGACATATAGTTTAGTATTTACACCCCTCTCATGCATTTAGAGAGGGGTCTAGAAATTTTATCATAAACCCTTTTCAAAACATTGCACTTTTGTACTTTTGAGGAGGTTTTGATGAAATGAATGGAACAGGATCTATTTTCTTTAAATATCTAGCATGCTCTATTGAAATGCACTTTTGTACTCTTAGAATGTGTTGGATTGATTGAAATTGGGTCAATATTGCTGAAGCACATGAGAAGGACTTATCATACATGGTACTTTTATCTTATGATCATGTTTTATTTATGTATCAAGAAATACTTCTTCTTTCAATTGTTTTATGTATGAAAGTATGAATTATTTTTTAGCATTATTGCACTTTGTATGATGTTACCTCTGATTCTATTCCGAATACATGAACTATTTTATATGCGATATATTTCTCTTAATCATTTTGTCTAACTATTTATCCAAAATGATTATTGTTAAATGATTTAACTTCTTATTGCAGTTGAATGATCTTTATTACCAATTGTTGTAAGACATCATTGTAGATCACATATTGTATTTAATTCCCAGGTATATTTATAGTTAAATAGTGTTAAATTAGGATATATGCATGTGTTTAGTAGTTAGATCAGATTACACTTAGCTCAATCACTTTCTGTTACATCATATATCACCCCACCAACATTATCAAAATCTTTTATGGGAAACTGGTCCCATTATCCCCAGTTGGATCCACTACACCAAACGGAAAAGGCATTGCCAACCAAGGTCCCGACTGGGTGGTTTTCCCCCTTGTTGTTGCAATGATTTTTGAGGATTCAACAATCGGTTATGGGAAAATCATGGAAAAAAAAACATATCGACTCGTAGCCATTTCGTAGTTCGTTGGTCATGCCATAATTTCGAAGCATTTATGGAAATGATTTTGCATGGCCTCCATACTGGCTTAATTAAAGAGTGGTGCATGACAAAGAACCACCATTAGAGTGAGAAACATAGAGCATAGGAATATGAACAAGGGATACTATACAGGTTGAAACAATGAACACTTTTTGACAACCGAAGGATACAAATTACATAGGGAGCCGTGGGGGGAATAATGGTCCCAATTGAAGCATTTGATATTGAAATTATCTATACAAATCTAGTTGTTTGGGACGTGTTTGTTAGAGCATAATGGATCACATTTCTTGAGAAGTTCTAGGGCCATGACACACAAATAGCCTTGGAATTTGTTAATACCTTTAATGAAGCTTGATATTTGGTTCATAAGCTTACGGTCATTGTGAATTAAGAAACCCTTGTAGCAGTAACTGGGCTTCCATGGGGTGGAAAGAGGTGGTATAAAAACTAGAAGATATTTGGTGAGAGCTGGTGTTCATTTCTTGAAGATCTATTTCCACTATCTAACTCGAAGCAGGGGATTTAGGGAGAGGCATTACAACCATTATCAAGGGATGTTGTTTATTTTGTTAAAAAATTCATCACATGTGAGTGGTGCTTAAATTTTTCTTAACACTACCACATTTAAATCCTTATGAATTTGTCTAAAATTAAAGCCATTAATTTCCCTATTATCTCCTAAAGAGTTTGTTAAGAATGGTTGTAGTAGTTCATTGAAGAGTTAAATAGGATTGGCATCCCTCAGGGTCTGTTCTCACAAAGGCCATGGACTAAGCCCCAGGAAAAAGTTTTATTAGTAGCAAAGAAGTTAGTTGCCAAGGAAGGAGATGGGTATACACCAGTAGGTTAGCCCCCATGTTGATATCCTGTATGTGTTTCATGATAGGACAAAGGTAAACATGTTGTAGAGGAACATGTATTTATTACAGCAGATGATAGGTTTGAACTGATGGAAGAAGAAACTATTGACATCCTATAAGATGACACCCAGTTTCGAGATGAAGCTATGAAATTCAACAACAAGATGTTAGATGGAAAGTCTGTTATGCATCAAACTCTTCATTTATGTAGCCTGACATATCAAACTTCTCTAAAACAAAACAAATGTGTCCTCTTGAAAAACTAAAAATTGAAATCTTGGCTGTGAAATACCAGGCTAAGGTCTCATAATTTAAATACCCTCCTTGAAGCCATGAAATAGGCTAATGGCTTGGAAGTTAGGGAAGAAAAATATTCACATGAATGCACTACTAAGGCACATCACCTCATTAATAGCATTCTAGATGACACTGTATTAAATTATATTCCATTTTTCAACTCAAGCTAGACCTTCCCCAGTGGCAAAAAAAATATGAATTGTTTTATCTTGGAATTATTGAGAAAGAAACACATCGCCAAGCAATTAAGAAAATGAGGAAGCGATGGTTCACCTTGTATTTAGCTCAAGAGGAAAAATGGGGATCCAAAATATGAAAATGGAAGGAAAAGGCTACACGAGAGGAAAATGTTAATAAAACCACATGTGACTTGGGACTATAGAATATCACCTATCAGTTACCTTCCCTGATGTACCCAATCGTTTTACATGAGTGATGGTTAACCCTTCATCTCAAAAACATTTCAGCGGGTTAGCCTTATTTGCTAAACCAACCACAATAGTTTATCAATTTTTATTTTAATGCTAAGAATGCAAACCAAAACCTTATGTGTGAACTCTATAATTTTAATTTTATGTTAAACAAAAAATTCATAGTGGAACCCAAACCCTTATTTGGGGGATGTCACAACTCTGAGTCGTAATGTCCTACATATCCAACCTGATATAATGGAATAGATTGACAAATTTCTATGGGAAAATGGAAACTGTGGTGAAATTGGTAGTGAGGGAAGAATATCCATTGACTGGGTTCTTCCAGGAAGATATTCATAGGCTTAGGATGAACTTATGAGATTTCGTCACTATTCAACATAATTTGAGGTACATAATTGTTGGGTTGTGTTATATTCTTTCCACGACTAGCCCACGTAGTTAACCAGGGGGTTAGAAGGAGGGAGGAGCCCCCCCTTCATTGCCTCGATTGCATAGCGGGGGGTTCATAGGGGGTTTGAGGGGTGTAGGTAACCCCACTCTGTGGGGTCCAGGGCAGCGCCGTGGAAAATTTTGTTTTTGGACCCTATGTTAGGTTGGGTGGACCTACCTATGGTTTTGTGCATGATTTTCGCACATGATTTTGGACGCAATGGTTTTTAGTCCATGGTATTGGATGCTTTGGCATATATAAATATGTATTGTAACATTGAAAGGAACATAATGAAAAATCAAGCTGGTAGTCCTGGTTTTGGGATCTAGGGGAAAATTTCTGTGTATATGTGTTTTATGTGTTATGCTCTCGCATTGTTTATTTCCTGTGTTTTAGAATTTCTATGCAGGTAATTTCTGTACATGGTTAAAACCTACAATAATTACGTAGTTTCTAGAGTTGGCCATTATTGAATCATTTAGGGCCCTTATAATTTCATAATATATTTGGGATGGATTACCTAATTTTCTCTAGCAGGGGGACCCACTTAGGTGCCCATACTTTAGCCTGGATCCTAATCGTGCCTCCTTCTACACCAGATCCATATTGAGGTATGGGGAAATATGGATTGGTTTGCGATTCTAGTTTCTCCTCATTTGGTGCCCGACCATATTTTCCCAGGCACCCACTCAATGGGATGAACATAAGGAGACAACACATTGACAAGAGTTGGAATGATGTATGTATTATTATTATGCATGGGAATTCGGTCACCCATCATATTCCTGGAGTGACATACATGCTGGGCTTCTTGATAAAGATGATGATGTTGCACAAGGACATGCAACAAGATTAGCAGTTGGGAGATGATGGGATGTGAAATTATGCTTTTTCTATGAAATTAATTTGCTTTATTTCTAATCAAACCATGCCTTTTCCACCTTAATTTACCATAAAACTTTGTACATACATTCTGCGAAGCTCAAGGTATGCTTTCTTATTAACTAGTTATCTTATTATCATTTTTAGACCATAGATAAAGGATGTTTAAGGGTTGTTTTCATATATATATATATTAATTACATGTGTATGAAATAAAGGGGTTAACTCAAATGATTGTATAAGTACAACCATTTATTATTAGGTGTCATGTGATCAACAATGTGGTGGCAACTTAAGGAAGGAATATGTAGTGTTTGTAGAATTTAACATTTGTGAGAAACACAATATGCATGGTTGTAGTCACTTTCATACCATTATGAGAATGTCACATACAAATCTATTTCCATCCATTTCATTATTATAGATTTGGTTCAATTTTGAGGAAGGCACTACATTGCATGATGGATTGTTACGCCACCAATAATAGCATGTTTGAGATGCCTCAAAACATAATAATCATTATGTTATCAAGGGAAAAATAGTTATTCCTGATCAAAACCAACCTGTTAAGCTTCCTCTTTATTTAGACATCTGATGTTACATATGATAAACTATATCAGTTATTTTAGTTAGCATCCCCATATTGTGAATGGTCTCTTGAACAGTTGTTTGGACTCAGATTCCCTTTTTCTTATATAAATAAGAACTTTGAAATATGATGATAGACAATAGAAAGCGTGTGATTTTCTCTTTAATCTGACTTCCTTTAATACAAGAATCTCCTTCCCATGGAATTTTCAGATTACTTGCTAAAGTTGTGCTGGTGAATTTATAAGTCTTCAGTGAAGGTCAGACCTTGAGTTGGAATCGCTTTGGGTAAAGCCTTTTGTTGCATTAATTTATTGTTCTTTTATTTTAACATAGTTTATATTTTGTTTACTTGGAAAGTAGATAGTAAAAATCATGTTTAATTTATTGCGTGTGTGTGTGTGTGTGTGTGTGTGTCCCATTTTATGGTGTTTTGGTTTCTATAGAATCAAACAATTAGCTTTCTAATGCTATTATAATATTACTAAATTCATTTTGAGATGTTGTAATAGGTATAATTTGTGATTTTAATTCTTGTGTTTGAGGTAAATGAATTAATGTTTTCACTTTAAGGATTCAAAATGTTGGGATGATTGTGAAACTTCTTTAGATTGTCTTGTGTCTTGTCCCTTTTGAGAAGTAAATGGGCTTGTTTTTGATGAATTAGTTGTTATTGATGCTCAAATTGTCATTAAAAACATGGATATCCTTATAGCTCCAATTATTGTTGACAATTGGAAATGACATAACCAACAACAACTAACAATATTACCCGATCAAATTAGAGCTATATTCATTTGGTATGGAAATATTCACTGGTATGTTGACCCTATTGGCTCTAAAAAGGTTTCTTTGGATGTGACAAAAATCAATACAAAGGGAAAATATATTACCTAACACTATATATATATATATATATATATATATATAATTATTGCACATGTGGTTATCTTAATTGAAAATGATTATGTTATGAAGTATGACATAAACCATGATAATCAATGTTCAAATCCCTTTAGGTCAAGCAAAAAAAAAACTAATATACAATATTATATATTCATAGATAGATAGGAGCAGGTAATGAATACTCTTAGACATAGAAGGAAGAATAAATACAAGATTTAGGAAATAGTTTTTTGAATCAACTAACTAATGATCTCAAATAAAATATCATAATTATTTCATATAAATAGTTTTTTGGAATAATGGATAACATACTTTATACCTGATTACTTTTAGTTAAAAAATAATGGAAAAAAGGAATGTAATTTTAAGTTTTATAATGTAAAATTTAAATCAAACATTTATTGAAATGGATTGTGTAAGGATGTTGGTTCACGCCATCGATTTCTCAACAAAATTTTGTCCTTCAACTTAAATTATTTTTTGATAACAATATATATTTACTAGACTATGTTTTCTAACTACAAAGTCTTCAATCATTGTTTAAACCTAATAATCATGTATTGGTTCCAATTTTGGATTTTCAAACTTACAAGTCTTCAAAACTATATTCAATTTGATAATATAATATAGGTTTTATTACAAAGTTTCTAACCCCTTTTTAATATAAAAAGCTAGTCTTTATACTACATCTATTCGTTCAAATTCCTCAAATATTTATTGGCACAATAGTATAAATGATTTGCCACAAAATTATTGAGAAAATCCTTTAGTTATTTTTTCGATAATAATATTACTATAAATCTTCTCCATTTTTATTAAAATATATTTTATTCTATTTTATCCAAATCCTTAAAATTATATTGTATTTTATTATTTCATGGATACAAATTATCTCCTTTTATTCTCTATCTTTTTTTTTCAAAAATATACCAAAAATAAAATAATAAAAATTGATAATAATATTTCTATAAATCTTCCCCATTTTTATTAAAATATTTTCTGTTATATTTAATTCAAAATGTAAATTGATAATAATATTTCTATAAATATTCCCCCCTGTTTATTAAAATATTTTCTATCATATTTGATTAAGAATGTTGAATTTATATGGTCTTTTAGTCTATGTGCTATCTCCTTTTTATTCTTTACCTTTTCTCATGCTCTAGTCTTCAGAATTATTTCCTTGACCTAAGAATCTACATAAACTAAAATAAACTAAACAATGTTAGTGGAGTGGTCATTATATGTTTATTTAAAAATAAAACTAACCACCAACAATATACAATGATATATTTGTTTCAAATATATCCAGGCATTTGAGTATTATGAAGTTGTTTGAATAACACTTGTGCTAGATCCCAGATGTGATACCTCCATGCCATGTCAGTGACCTAGTTTAGCTACCACATTAGAGTTCAATAAAATAATGCCATTTTGAGTGACACATCATAAAATGCCATATCATCATATGAACTCCATAACATGCTATGTTATCATCACATGACATAAAAATAAACAATTAAAAGGAAAGAACTTAATTTGATATCTGACATCGAAGAAAATGGAGATAGAAGACTTAAGAGTTAGACTTGGATCTGAATATATTATATTTAGCCTTTTTCACTTGGACATAAGAAAAATATGCTATATATGTAGATAAGAATGTTAGTGCTTCATTAGCCATCTTAGGAATTTTTGAAATGATGTTGTTCTTTTACATCTACATTTGGATTAAGCTCATTTGTGTATCTAGCTTCATCAGCTTAAGAATCAAAGGTTAAGTTTGTATTTCTATTAAACACAAATTTTCCTTTTTGAAATTTTGTCATTCTATAAATATAAAACAAAGATGTAATTCAATAAAACAGAGATGTAATTTAATAAAAAAAAGATGTAATTCAATCAAATAGGAAAATTTTAAAAGCAAAATTATTGAAACAAATGAAAAAATTAATGAAGATTATAAAAGAAATTGAATCAAATATGTGCAGTTAAGTTAGAATCAAATTTTAACTATTTATCAATCGTTCAAAAATCATATATACGTAAAAACTAAGAAGGGTCCCCATTATTTTATGAAAAAGTCATATCATAATGTGGGGTTGCTGTGCAGGTCACAATAATTTCATGTAATGGGAGATCCTTACGTATGATATATTTTTTAAACTAAAAAAAATTGAGCTATCTTAAGCATACATGTCCTATCTAGTGTTATTTCTCTTCTTTATGTTGGCAAAGCTATGGAAAAATATTGTATTCTTGTTTCGTTGGGCCAATTGAGTGGTTTATATTTTTTGGCTCCACTTGGATTCTTCCCATGTTAATAGTGCCTTTTTGGCATCTTTCAACCCTTTAAAAATAAATGGCTTGTCTTCAAAGAAAGTGCCATTGACATTTTCATCACGTATGTAAATTTTGTGATTTTATATTTCAAGGAGGTCTTGTTGGGGGTTATTATAATTTAATTTAACCATTCCATAGTTTCCCTTTTAATCCTCATTTCATGTCCATTGAACTAGGATGTTATTGTCCCATTGTTCTCTAGATTGTAATAGGTCTACTAAGTTTTAACAAGAAGTTGATATTCCTCATTTTTTTACTAGTACATGTTGGGGAAGGGGTGTAACCTAGAGAACAACCAAATTAGTAAAATAGAGAAAATAGAAGGGAAAATATAGTCCAAGATGATTTGGTGTGTCTAAAGACATTGTTATAGCATTTAGGCACACATCAATATGATCACAACATCACAATGAAAGATAAATTTCAATGATTTCATCTTAATTCAACATCATTAATCAATCCATAGGGTTATTTATTTATATTCTTCAAATTAACCAACTTCCATGAATTAGGGAAGTTCCAATCCATAAGTAATGGTCCATGGTTGCAAATTATTTTGACAAATCCACATTGTCTCATTAGCTAGTCAACTACCCTATTTGATTCGACCATCTAGTTGAACACATTTTAGACCACTCAATTAACTGTTCTATAAGTTGTCACATCAACAATCTAGTTAATTATTCTATGAGTTGACCTATTGACCATCTAGTAAATTGTCTCAACAAATTATCTATGAATTGACTATCTAAGCAATTCTCTCCACTAGATATGTGATAGTGTTAGGTCCTTGTACTACTAGTGTAACCCCTTATTGTTATTAGTACAACTACATTATTATATTGTTGTGCCCATGTAGTCCCCATATTGTTATTATTGTGCCCCATAGAAGCCCACTATTGCTACTATTGTGCCCTTACATTATTATTGTTATGTCGGCTTTGATTATATTAAGACCCCTCAGAATTCTATATATAGAAAGGAGGTCTTGTCATTTGCATCATCCAAGAATTGTTCATTTGTGTAATCTAAAGGAGGTTTCCCCCTTGAAAAGGCTTATTTTTAAGGAATTTATCTATGTTGTCTATCTTTTTGTGAGTTGGTTTCATAACATTTGGTATCAGAGCTTTGGATTCTAGGGTTTTTGCTGCTCCAAACATGTCATTGTGGAATTTTCGCTATAACTTTTTTTTGTGATGTTTCAGAAGCTAAAAAAAAAATCCATTTGAGCTGAAATTGCACTGACGCTCGCATCCAAATTTCAGATCTTGTCTCGCTATATTTGTGGAGATATGTTGTGAGGAAGTTAGGGTTTTTTGTAAGCTCCAGAATTCCATCTCAAACAGGTCATCGTGGAATTTTCGCTATAATTATGTTTCTACAAAGTTTCAGACTCTGAAATTAAAACCCATTTGAGCTAAAAACTTGTTGAAGCTCGAGCCCAAATTTTAGATCTTGTTTCGCATTTGTGGAGATACAGTTCAAGACATTTAGGTTTTCTGTAGGCTCCCCAATTACATCCAAAACAAGCGATCTTGGGAAAATTGCCATAATTTTTTGTACGAGCATCAGATTGTAGTTTTGTAAGAAGTTATAGAAAGAGGACTTCCTATAGATTTTTGTTTATCAATTTCAGGTCTGTAGGTCAAAACAGTGACTCATGGCACTTTATACAAGTTATATCTTCTGAAAAGGTATATAATCAGGTTATCTTGGGAGACTGTGCATAAATATTTCTTTGAGAATCCAATTTCGATCAGACAGGTGGCATTGGAAAGAGGATGCACAGGGCTACCGGAAGTTGTAATTTTAGAACTAGGAGATCAGAATTTACAGAGTTACAATCATTTCAAGATCGAGCTCCTAAAATCAAGAAAAGGCGATATGAGGAAGTTTGATGGCAAGGATCTGGTAAATTAGATACTACAAATGAAGCAATATTTTGATCTACATGAGGTGCAATTGTTACAAAAGGTACGTATTGCATCTTCATATTTAGAACCAGATCAATTTTTATGGTATAAAGGGCTTTGTTCTCGTAAACCACTTGTTACGTGGTCAATTTTCATGGAGGAAATGATAATACATTATGAGGATACAAAGAGCAACACCTTCTTTAGCTAATTGATAAATCTCAAACAAAAGTGTTCAATAGCAGAGCCTATTGAGGGCTTTCAAAAATTGAATATAAGGGAAAATTGTATTCCAGAGAAGCAGAGGATTGATGTCTCCATAGGGACTTTAAAGGATAACATTCAACATGAGGTTCATCTTTGGGAACCTGATTAATTGTAGAAGGCATTCAAGTTGGCAAGAAAAGTGGAAAGCAAAATTATGGCAACAAGGAATTCTACCCGTCACAACTATAAAGATGGAAGTGTTGTTTCTCCTAGCCTTCCAAAACCTACAAGGTTGACACCACAACAAATTGGAAGGAAAAAGAGCAAAAGGGCTTTATTACAATTGTGATAACAAATACATTAAAGGTAATAAGTGTGCTGAGAAGAAATTATTTTACATTGATTGTGGAGAGGAGGAAGAAAAGGATCAAGAAACGTCAAAAGTAGAGGACATACACTAGGAACCAACCCTAGAGAAAGAAGAAATGAATTTGACCACATCTTGCAAAGAATTGACAAGAATTACCACTCCTCAAACTCTCAAGATAGAAGGACATATCAAGAAGAAAAATGTTCAAGAAGTGAAAGATCACATTGAGCATCAAGAAATGAATCCGACGATATCTTGTAATGCATTGGCAGAAATTACCATTCCTCAAACTCTCAATATGGAAGGACATACGAAGAAGAAAAATGTTCAAAAGGTGAAAGATCACATCGAGCATCAAGAAATGAATTTGACCATATATTGTAATGCATTGGAAGAAATTACCACTCCTCAAACTCTCAAGATAGAAGGACATATCAAGAAGAAAAATATTCAAGCAATGAAAGATCACATTGAGCATCAACAACAAGTTCTCCAACTTTTAAAGGATAACGCCACTTTGGTGCAGAATCAAATGAAACAACAGGCAGATCAACATCGCAGTGAAAGAAGTTTTGATGTAGGCAATTGGGTATTTTTATGGCTACATCTCAAGCAAGCTATTTATGGGAAGGAAATGTTGGAAATACTACATGCACTTAAGAAATGGTGACCTTACCTAATGGGAAGACACTTCAAGGTAAAAATGGATCATGATAGTCTTAAATACTTTTTAGAACAAAGATTATCTTTAGAAGAACATAAAAAATGGGTCACAAATATGTTGGGTTATGACTTTGAAATCATCTACAAAAAAGGGAAGAAAAATGTTGTTGTAGATGCACTCTCAAGAAAGGATGAGGATGTGGAAGCATTGTTTTGTGCTATTTCTATTATCCAACTAGATTGGATAAACAAAGCAAGGGATGAATGGAAAAAGGACAAAGAAGTGTGGCCACTCATTCAAAAGTTGTAGAAGATCCCAGTTCAAACAATATTGCTAGAACTTGACGAGGAAGGAAAAATCATATTGGAACCTCGAGCAGTCATAGAAACAAGAACCTGACAGCTACGAAATCAATCAATTTTAGAGGATCTCATCAAGTGGAAGAACTTACCCGTTGAAGTTTCCACATGGGAGGAAAAGAATTTTATACAAAAACATCAAGAATTACTCAAGCGATGAGGACAACACTTTTTGAAGGAGAGGGGCATGTTAGGTCCCTATAATACTAGTGTAACCCCTTATTGTTATTAGTACAACCGAATTATTATATTTTTGTGCCCATGTAGTCCCCATATTGTTATTATTGTGCACCATAGAAGCCCACTATTGTTATTATTTTGCACTTACATTATTATTGTTATATCAGCTCTAATTATATTATGACCCCTTAGACTCCTATACATAGAAGGAGGTCTTTTCATTTGTATCATCCAAGAATTTTTCATTTGTGTAATGTAAAGGAGGTTGCCCCCTTGAAGAGGCTTATTTTTAAGGTGCTTATCTATGTTTTCTATATTTTTGTGAGCTAGTTTCATAACAGATAGACTAAAATGATATAACATGAGGCTCCAACATAGGTTCCAACACACCCCCATTCGAACAATATTTTAGAGACTAAAGAGGTGAAATTATGATGTCAGCAGGACACTCCCATAATATTAGTTTGATGAAGCCCAAGAAAATCTTGAAGCTTAAGAAAATTAGCTTGGGACAATGGTTTGGTGAAGATATCAAGAATTTGATAATCTATTTTGTAATAGACAAGAGTAACAACCTTCTCTTGAACCAAATATCTTAAGTAGTGAGCATGTAGTTCAACATGTTTTATCTTACTATGTGTAACATGATTTTCAACAACCTGAATTGGAATCTGATTTTCACAATAGATGGAAGTTGAGGCCTAAACAGGAAACCAAACTCTCATAACAATATTTGAATCCAAACTGCCTTTGTACTTGCATTAACCATGCCATAATACTCAACTTACGTAGTTGAAAGAAATATTACCTCTTGTTTCTTGCACAACCAAACCTATGGTATAGAATTGAAGCAAAACACTTAGCCATAAGTGGGATTGTGATCATTGTTATAGCTTATCTAGTTGGAGTCAATGAAGTTAGATAATTAGTTTGAACTATGAAAATATTTGATACCAAAGTGCAAGGTAACTTTGAGGTGAAAAATAACTCTTTTTGAAAATTTACAATGGCTTTCATGGGGATCCTACATGAATCAAGAAATCATAGTAACATCAAGAATTGTCAAGTTGAATATGAGCTAAATAGATAAGAAACCCAACAAAATATCGATAAAGAGAAGCATAAACTTTAGGGGATTGACATTATTTAGTCAACATCATACCTGAAGGAAGAGGGGCACCACATGGATTACAATTTTTCATCTTAAAATATTTCAATAGATCCAATACATATTTAGATTGAGAGAGAAAAATACCATTAAATAGAGGTAAAACTTTAAAACCAAGAAAGTAATGCAAAAGACCAAGATTTATCATTGCAATGGTGTCAACAAGTTCTTTCTTCAATCTAAGAATGAGACCAAAGTTTATTTCTCATTATGATTAAATCATCAATGTATACAAAAACAATCAAAATTATTCTCATTAACATAAAATACATAAATTCTATGATCATATTAATAATCTTTGAGTCCAAGATTAAGAAAGAAGTGGTCAATATTTGCATACAAGACCCTGGGGGCCTAATTCAAACCACAAATAGACTTCTTTAGTCAACAAAAAAGATTGAAATCCATCACAAATCGAAGGGTTAATGCTATACAATTTTTTTTTGATAAGTCTTAATGAAGAAATGCACTTTTAACATCCATTTGGTGGATTTGTTATCTGAAGTGAGCAACAAGGGAAAAAATAGTTGAAAATTTTCATATCTACTACCAAAGAAAAAGTTTTAGTGTATTTGATTCCTTATTTATGAGAAAATCATATTATCGACAAAAAATCCTAATAACACTCAAAAACACCTTCAAATTTAAATTTAGACTTGTAAAACATCGACATTTTACAATGTTCTTCCTTTGAGGTTGAGAAACTAAATCCCAAGTGTGATTCTTCAAGAGAAAATACATCTTAGCTATCATGACCTCTTCCCACTTAGGTTGTCATTGTGCATAATCATATGATATGGGCTCACAAATCTCAAGGACATGAAGCATGAAAACAAAACTAGCCTATTACTTCTTACAAAAAGTTTGTCATCTTGAAGAAATATCACCAACATCAAGCCCAACAACTTCAATCATAGTAGTAGCCCATCGAGGTAAAGAAGGAATATGTGAACTAACATTCATTTGAGAAGGTCGATCATGAGATGTAACAATTTCATTTGATTTATACCAGATACTAATTGGCTCAAGAATAGAGTTAGATTGATCGATTGAAATCCCAAAATTATGGTAGTTGTTCCATTGTTTGCAATAATATCGAAGGAATCAATGTAATATCCTAGAAGAGGAGTTAAACAACATAATGCCTAAATAATTCTCATAAATATTACATTTCTTGTGATAATGATATGCTTTTTGACATGATCAAACAATTAATAGGATTTATATTCTTCTTAATAGCCCACAATGATGAAATCATGACTCTTTGTGATCCATGTTGGATCATTATATTGTTTGTCATCTATCTCAATACTTTTAGCATGGAAAAAGTGGAGGAATAAGCTCATAGGACTAGTTTTAATGACATGACTCAATTTGGCAAATTGGGGTCTGCAACCTTCTGGGATCAGTTTGAGCAATAAAATGATGTTTTTTGGGGATACAACTTTTTTTGCATAATTGCAACACCTCTTTTAGTTATTCTATGCACAAAGACCTTTCCAACGACACAAAAATCGCCTCCATCGAAGTTTGTATGCAAAATTTATGCCACTCAAAATTTGGCCTTCCTATTTTTATCACAACAATTTGAGTGGATACCATTTCAACCCCCATTATTCTTGTAAAGGGGATAGCCACGTGATCATGGTGAATAAAAATCTAGAAGAGTTTATATTGTAACTTTAGTTAAGAGTTGAAGGAGTCAAACTGTTGCACATAGTGTTTTCATTGATGACAACAAGAAGTCATTAATGTCAAAGGGGATGTATGGGACAGTAGCAACAAGACCATCCTTGATGATCAAAGAAGTAAGAAGACCTTTATCAAGTAATATGACAGTTAGACCTTTCGCAAGGTTGTATTGCATGAATATATGGGTGCTTGAATTTATTCAAGTTTTTGATGAAGTTATGATGCTAAAAATATTCTAAAATAACATGGCTACATAGAGCTCGTTGATACCTTTCCAATGGTATATATTTCTCGGAAAAAAATACTCCAGAAAAAATACTCCTAGATGAGAAGTTATGGTCACTTTAAAATCAACATTAGTTGGGTTAAATTTAAAATGGAAAACTATAAGGTCAAACACAAAAGACTAATTTGTTAAATAATAGAAAAAATCAGGGCGGATCCACCATTGAAGAGGAGGTCAATGGCCATGTGTGGGGTTGCACACTAGTTAACGTCATTAAAGGGAGTGCAAGTCTTGGGTTAATCAACAACTCTCCCAATAGGTTAACGAACAGATGAAGGTGAAGATGCATAATAGTTAATCACCTCTATTGGACCAACCAAATGATGACATGTGACAGAGTTTTGTTTAACAATGATGTGGACCTATATATGAATGACACATGGCACAGTTGCATAATTGTCACGACATGTCAGTCACTGATGTAAACACAATGATGTAGCACCACCAGGGGCTACCACGTTGACATACCAAAAATACCAAAAATAGGTGACATGTGGCACCCCTCATGGGCTACCACATGGCATGATGACATTATGATGATGTCATTTTTCAGATGACCAATAACCATTGGGTCTAGGTCATATGTGCATAATGGCATGAGAAAAGGGTTCCTTGGTTCTCATCCCTGGGTATAGTTCTTGCTCTGAATGGTCACAGGGACATGGTTTTGAGTTTTAAAATCTAGATAAGTAGGGTGTAAATGTCGACCCATGGTTGGCCCCCCACATGACATGGGGCCTCCAGTGATATCTATATATATAGATATATCACCAACCATTTATCAACAAAAATGACGTCTATCATATGTAATACGTGCAAAGTTTCGACACTATGATTTGATATGGTTTGATTTGAAGTCAATTTTGTCTCTGGTTTGTATTTTGTTTTCCATGGAATTCTGGTTTTATTTGTTTCTTTACAAAGATCTAGTCACACTAATTTGTTGAAGGGTTTTGATAAGTTATGGCTATACCACAACCAGTTTCATTGCATTTGGATTGCCACGTAGGCTATTCTCTGTGTTGATACATTTTATTCCAAATTGTAACGATAGATAGACATGGATACAACGCAACCTCACATGTTGGAATCGTGGCCACCCGAAGGACTAAAGTAGTGTAGCCACGTGTCATGGAGTGAAGCAACATTTCATATTTTATAACCAAACTAATTGTGAAACATAATATATCGAGCAACATTGAATAGAGGTTCAAGTTTCAATGCACTACAAGTCCATATATATATATATATATATATATATATAACAAGCATCAATTTATTTCATAATTTACACTTTTTGGTGGCTAGTCCTGGAATGCGACAAGTCATTTGGAGGGTTCCCATAAAATCTTGGTCTGTAGAACATTTAATTATTTATATAGTTGTATATGTTATTTTATTTTTCTTTTTGGGAGCATTTTGTGTCCAAATTGAGATTCAAAAGAAGTTGATGATCGCAACTCAAAGATAAATTTAACAAGAGGGGGTTGATGTTTTCTGGACTCATATTTGATGGCTAAAATCTCTTGTGTTTGATTTGAAGGTCTATGAGAATGTTGTAGGTGTTTTGGATACATTAAGTAAATAAGTTCTAAGAAGGAGTTTGAATAACCAGATAAAAGATATTTTTGAAATAGAATATGAGTAGCAATATGATAGCCAACATGATTGATTAATATGACCATTTCAGCACAGATAGTATAACAAATATAGTGGCGACAGGTTGTATGGTAGTGTAGTCATTGCAAGTTGTGTGGTAGAGACAATGATTGGTATAATGTCAATGTTTATGATAGTGGAAATGTTTGTAGATTGTGATAATCTCCTTATATACAAACTCAGTGACATGTGATGATAGTGAATTTAGTTTGAAAAAGAGATGAAATAGAGATCCACAAAGATTATCGAATTTGGATCCTCCATCAAGTTGGAGTCTAGAGTAGGTTGGAGCCCACTCTCATTATCGAGGTTGGGGTCTCAATTAGGTTGGAGGTTAGAGTAGGTTGGATCACCCTCATTATAGAAGTTGGAGCGTCAATCAAGTTGGAGCCTACTCATTCCTAAGGTTGGAGCCTCAATTAGGTTGTATCCTTTAGTGAGTAGTTGCTTGCATCTTTTGAGGTTAGTGCCTTAATCATGTTGTTGCCTATTGAAAATTACATATTTTTGGGGTAGTTTCCTCTAGTAAGTTGAAGCCTACAAATTGATGTAAATAATTGAAGACAAAGTAGAATAAGTGTTGGTATTTTTCTCCCATTTGGGTTTCCACCTAAAAAATTGTGTCTCCTTGTGATGTGATGCTTTCTTTTATCGTTTTTAGTTATGTTGATTATGTGATGATGCATTGTGATAAATTATGATATAATATTTATAATCACCTCTAAATGAATGTATGATTAATTGGGATTAAGAAATTGTAAAATTGACTTCACATTGATTCAACCCTTCTCTCATTGTGACTTTTGGACCAACAAAAACATAACCATTAGTAGGCTATCATATTATGTTATAATCAGGTTGCTAGGAGGAAAAGGGGTGCCATTCTATTTGAGTGACTTTTGTTCCACAAATGAGAAGAGTAACCATGAGTGGATAGGAACAAATAAAACAGAGAGGATTTGTGCATTGTAGCATCCCATGGGCCATAGGCCTCACTTCTTTTTATTTGCGTCCATTTTCCATTCAAAGAAAGAGAGCATAGTGGTCTCATATTCCAATTGGGTTTTCTTCCCAAAAAGCTTCTCGGGTTAATTTATTGTGTTAATTTGTGCTTAGTGAGTTTTATTTCATTCATATCTTTTTTCTGCATAATTATAACTTGCATGCATATGCAATAAATATTAATTTACAGATTTGAAAAATCTAAAGAAAAATAAACCTACATAGTGAAGATTTCATATTTTAAGTATAATTTTATCAGATATGTTATGATGAATTGTCCATTGGAATATCCATGATAGTTTACAAATCATTTTGCATCTAGTTTCTTCCCACAATCATTTGAAATATTCACCTAAGTTATGTATTTGAATGTTTCAAGGTGATTGATTGAGGTATTCTTCACACACCATCTATGGAGTCATAGAATTGATAGCTCTAGTTAGAACAAGATTCATGGGATATTTGGAATAATAAATAACTTCAGCCTAAAACACAGTCGATATGTATTTGGCTTGCAATAGGAAACAAGGCATTTCAATTAAAGACATGTTCTTTCTTTTGGCTAAACCATTTTGTTGAGGAGTATGAGTGATAGATCTCCACCAAGGCATACCTGATCGAACAATAAATTCTTCAAACTATTGATTCACATACTCTCCACTATTATTATATTTGAAACACTTAATGGGCCAATAATGTTTCTTTAAGACAGTGCCTCAATTTCCTTGAACTTTTCAAATGCCTAACTCTTATTATTCAAGAAATCGTAAAACTAGAGGAATCATGGATAAAGGTTAATCTACTAATGAACTTTCTTTGATGCAACATATATCATTATGACAGGCTGCATTGTTATTTTTGCACACCATGCTTTTCTAGAGTCAAAAGGGGACTAATGATGCTTTCCTAACACATACTCTATAGATTCGATTATTTGGAAGAATTTTTGGTAAAACCTGCAACCATGTTTTGTGTACCATTAGCTTCAAACTTTGAAAATTCAAGTGTATAAGTCGTTCATGCCAAAGTATGCTCCATTCACTAGCTTGTGAAATGAGAGTATTTGGTCCAGGATCTAGTCAAGATAGATCATGAAACTTGTATAATCCATCCTTTAAATCAAGAAATCCTTTAGCTATAATCGACCCATCATTCTTCAAATCCTTAAAAATGAATTCATATTTCTAGAACTAAACAATATTTTTAGTTTGTATCCGTTGGAAATATGATAACGATTTTGCATGCAGACTAGGCTCATGATAAACATTAACAATCCTATAATGTCACCAAGGTATATCACCATGACCAACAATATTGAGATAAAAATAATCAACGAGATAAATCTTCCGCTCAACATCTTTGTCTAGGGAGGAGAGCAAAGAAGCATCCCTAACCATATGATGAGTGCACTTAGAATTGACTACCCACTCATTATGAAAAGTGTGAGAATGTAATGCTTGGAAGGCTCCAAATTTGAAGGTAAATTTGTTAGCCAAATGATTGGTCAAACATACAACTAGCATGTTTCCTTCAAGTTGTTTTCCCTTCTCTAGTTAGTCAATTTTCTTCTTTCAATAGGTTTTCTCAACATGCCCTACCTTTCCACAATAGTAGAATCTATTATTCTTTTGATTATTTCTTATGGATGTCAACTCATTAGTTTCCCCTTTAGCTTTTTGGTTGAAACATGCTTATTTGTTTCTATTGTTATTGAAATGACCTCTTTCCTTGTAATTCTTATTATATTTTCCCTTAAGCAAGTGATCCTGATATTTACCACCAAGATTCCCTTTAATAAGAAAAAATGGTTGGTCCTTGATCAACAAGCCATAGTGGGTGTCAAAGGTAAATTCTTGACCATTTTCCATGCATGAACTTCAATTGGTATGAAATGCGGAACATAACACATTATAAGGTGTTTTCAAATTCATTAAGACTAGTTCAATGAGCTATCCATATTTCTTTTGTAAATTCTTCCCACATTCCAACAATTTCAACTATAGTTCTTTAACATAAGAAAAATAGTATTCAATCCTATCAAAGGAATGGTGATTAAGAGAATTCAACTATTTATTTATCTATATAAATTTCTTTGATTGAATTTATCAAAAAACAACTTTAGCTTCTTCCAAATTTCACGAAGACAGTTGATCCTAGTTGTATGAAAAAAAAATATATTGAGAAATGTATGTTGTAATGAACCCAACAACCTCATATTTCTTCTCTTCGATGAAACATTTCACTTGGTAATCCTTCATACATGTAATTGTGGTATTGGTGTCTTTCTACGTTTTACACATTTGGTCTCAATCTGGTTATAGTTGACAAATCCATAACCTAGAGTCAACCACTATAGATCAGACTCAACAATTATTTTAGACAGTAGGAATAAATATCATTATCTCTAATAACATGTTGTGGAAGGTGTGTAACCTATAGAAAAATATTATTTGTAAAAGCAAGAAAACATAAGGGAAAGCACACTCCAAGATGATTGGTGGCGTCTAAAGGAACCACTATAAAAATTATGCATAAAGCATTATGATCAGATCATCATAATGCATGATTAACTTGAATGGTTTCATATCAATTGAACTTTATTTATCAATCCATAGGCTCCTTTATTTATAATCTTTGTATCTAACAAATTCCCTTGAATTAGGAAATATCTGGTTCATAAGTAATGATCAATGATTGTAATTGATTTTGAAAAATCTACAATGTCTCATTGGTCAATCAATTATCCAATTCTACTTAACCACCCAGTCAAACACATTGTTGACCACTTAGTTAACTACTCCTTGAGTTTACTTATTGATTGTCATCATTTCATCAAACGCTTAATTAGTTAACTCAATTGATGATGTATATCATAGGTTCAATGAACCAACATCATATGAGGTTGTGACATAGGTTCCAACAATACATATTAAACCTAAAAGGCCTTGGAATATTTACATAATTTCTTTAAATAAAAAATATGGGAAAATGATTCAAGCATGAGCCATTTCTAACAAAATCTATCCAAATGCATATATACTCTCATTCCCAAGTCTGTTCTTCTTCTAAGGAGAAGAGGTTTATAGAAGTTCAACACGTAGAAATTATTAGAGAAAAAAATAAAAAATTATCGAGAGAATTAACAAGTAAATTAACTAGCAACAATAATAAAACATATCATGCAAACATAACTACACAATATTTTATAGTGTAGAAGTAGTTTACAGATGTAATCGTGTTATGAAGAGTTGAAACATCAGGCGTTTGACGTGAATACTTTACCCATCATCAGAGACTAGAAGAATAGATCATAGGTGATTTTTTCTTGTATTCCCTAGTAATAGGTGAAGTGTTCACCTGAAATGTCGAACGTTTCAACTCTTCATAACACAATTACATCCAAAAACTATTTCTACACTATGTCTCACAATTATGGAAATATACATTCAAAAACAAATATTTACCCTAGGGAAACCCCAAATTTAGAGAAAAACCCATCTTAATGGAATTTCAATAGTCTCCTTGGCCAAAACCCTGGCCAAGCAAGCCAAGTGAGCCTTCATCGCTCACATCTTTGGCCCTCTTACAATGAATTATTCCAAGTCTTTTAAAGGTTTCATTACATGAATCCCATCGGTAGAAAACCATGGGTATGGTAAAGCACATGCCCAAAACCACTACCATTTGAATTGATCAAATTTTAACTCTTTCCCTATGTCAAGTTTACCTAACAATCCCCCCCTTAAACCTTGACTTGGATTTCCTTGACCAAATCGAGCTAAACTAGCAAAGTGTTTAAAATATATTTTTATCAATTAATGTTTAAATTATATTTGATTTTTTTTTTTTTTTTTGTATAGAAGACCAAATTTACATTTATCTTTTTCCCCAATAGGTGAATTATTAATTTCAGAATTACGACCAACTCCTTGGAACATTGTCACACACTCACTCTATCAATTCTCTACTAATTGACTTGAGCAATTATCTCTAAGATAGGTTCCAACACACCCCCATTTGTACGATGTTTTATATATTCAATAGGTGAAATTAAGTTAGGAGGACACCAACCCCTGCCCCCCCGGCCATAATATTAGCTTTACGAAGCCAAAGAAAATATTGAAGCTTAAGAAAATTATCTTTGAAAAATGGTTTGGTGAAAATATCAAGAATTTGATCATCTATTTTGTAATATACAAGAGTAGAAACCTTTTCTTGAACCAACTATCTTAAGTAGTGAGCATGAAGTTCAACGTGATTTTTCTTACTGTGTGCAACATGATTTTCATCAACTCGAATTACACTTTGATTTTCACAATAGATGGAAGTTGAGGCCTACACATGAAACCAAAGCTCTCTCAACAATTTTCGAATCCAAACTTCCTTTGTACTTGCCTTAACCACACCACAATACTCAATTTACGTAGTTGAAAGATATAGTATTGAAGAGAAAAACTTAGCCGTAAGTGGAATTTTGATCATCGTTATCAACTATCCAATTGGAGTTACTGAAGTGGGATAGTGAGTATGAATTATGAAAATATTTGATACCAAAGTGCAAGGTATCTTTGACGTAACAAAGAATTCTTTTTGAAAATTTCAAATGGCTTTCATATGGATCCTACATGAATTGAGAAACTATACTAACATCAAAGGAATTATCAAGTTGCCTATGAGTTAAATAAATTAGACTCCCAACAAAATGTCAATAAAGAGAAGCACAAAATTTAGGGGATTAACATTCTTTAGTAAACCTAATACTTGAAGGAAGAGGGGTACCATGTCTTACATTTGTTCATCTTAAAATATTTCAATAGATCCAAAACATATTTAGATTGAGAGAGAAAAATGTTGGAAATAATAAGAGGGGGGTGAATCAATATTCCTTGTCAATTAGTTAATTTTTAACTTCACGAAGAATTATATAACATTAGAATCATATTGAAACATAAATCAACACTATTCAACAATGCACAATATCATAGGCAATAGATAGAAGGTTTTTAGGTGGAAACCCTTATAGGATAAAAACCACCAAACGCTTCTTAATATAGGTCTTCAATAATTTACATTAATTAGGAAGGTCCAACTTCCAAATTTGTTAGCTACAACTGAAAGGATGCTCCAACACGCTGTTTACTAGCTCCAACTAGAAGGATTCTCCAACACTCTGTTTACTAGCTCCAACTGGAAGGACGCTCCAATGCCCTGGTTTATAGGCTCCAACCTGAAGGATGCTCCAAAACCGTATTTACCATCTCCAACTAGAAGGATGCTCCAACACCCTGGATTTTACCAATTTCTACTAGAAGGATGCCCCAACGCCCTATGCAGGCTCCAACTTTCCCTAGAACCACCTCACCTCCCTAAAGTGTTCTCAGGTTCCAACCTGAAGGAGACTCCCTTCTTCTGCCTTGCACCACCCTACCACCCTGAAAATAATAGAAGGATGAAAATGAACTACGAGCTCTCGTACCGAGGATAATGACCCACTTTCAAGGATATTTAATGATAGTCCACGAACCAATCAAAACTATCGATATTAGAACTACTGAAGAATAAACAATAATGCCAGCTTCAGACCAATTAAATTGTTGCTCCCAGGAAACAAAACATGACTCAATTCTACTGCTTCCATCTATTGATGACTACACCCTGGAGATGTATCACAACTTTATATCACTGTCATCAATATGCTTGTAGGTGATGTCAATCACATGGAGTCTCTAAAAGATATCTAAATTTATGTTATTGCAAAGAAATTTCTAGGGTGCCTTCTACAACACAAATTATCCTTTGTTCCCTTTGTGTTTGATATATATATATCTATATATATATATATATATATATATATATATATATATATAGATATATATGTATGTATGTATGTATACATAGATATATATATATATCTATATCTATATATATATGTATGTATATATATGTATGTATATATGTATGTATGTATGTATATATATACATATATACATATATATATGTATGTATGTATATATACATCTATATAATATATATATGTATATATATGTATGTATGTATACACATACACACACACACACATATATATATATATGGATATATATATATATATATATATACATATGTATATATATATCCATATATATATATATATATATATATATATATATATATATATATATAGGGAGAATTTAGGTAGATATATGACTTTGAAAGAAATGAAAGATCAAGGTGAATTGTTCCCACACGAAATTTCATAACTGACCCTCAAATTTCCACCACATGCAAGTTACCTTAAAATGCAAAAGACTCCTGGAATAGTTCCTTGAAGATGTTGAACATGCATCTGAAAAATGCGAGCTGAATTATCTCTACAACCGAGTCTTGAATGATTAATGAAGTTTGAATAACCTTATGCTATTAGCCCTAATATGATAGTAAACTTGGTTCATATGTGTACCAAGGAATTCCCTACCACATGGCCAGAAAGGGTACAATTATAGGCCACGAAATTGTCATTAATTGTCTGAAATGTAGTAGTATAGAATAAGGTGTCAAAACAACTTTAGATTAGGTTTGTTCATGTTTGAATCCTTGTCAATAGAAGGCTCCTTAAAAGGCTAAATATATCCACTTGGATTTGACTATGAAAGTACTTAGAACTTACTTAATATTTTGTGACTTAAGAGGCCTGAGGTAATAGAATCATTAAGCTACCGAAGTACTCATATTTCCATGGGGATGAAAGGAATTGTGCACAAGAAACTTCAAGGATGATCTACAAATGAATGATCAATCCAAAATGATACCTTCTGGACATATACTTCTACTTAGAATCACTTGGTAATTAGTCCAAAATACCAGATAATAGTTCTTCATAACCAAATTGAATCACATTCTCCTTCATTGGTCACAATGTCAATGTTTCCAGAGAATAGTTCTTCATAACCAAATTGAATCACCTTCTCCTTCATTGGTCACAATGTCAATGTTTTAGATGCATATTAACATGAATTCCCCTTCATAGGATATGACTTAAAGTCTCAGTAAATCCCTTATCCCAAAATAATGACAAATTACAAATTAATGAACTCTTCTATGCATGTAGAATGCTTCAAGCATATCTCAACCATACATGATCTAGGAAACAAGCATTGCTCCAGTTCTTATGAAAGAAGGCCCTTCAAGATATGTCACTAGTGCATAGATTACAAGCCCTAGTAGTTCTCAGCTTCAATAAAAGTGTGTCAATAAAGGGCTCAAATGGGACTAACATCACTTTTAAAAGTTTCTTCAGGATTTCCCCTAATATAGAGCTAAGAATTTAGAAACACTCACACTCCTCGGGGTTGAAAGGAAGAAAAACAATATCTTATAGAGATGCATATTTTCTTCAATGGAAATTTTCTTGGATATGGCACCAAAATTGATCACCAAATAGTTTCGAAAAGCCTTTGATTGAACTCAGATTGATCACATATGTAACAAGGTTTGTATCCCACATAAAACAAAATTATCGCACAAATGGCCCTTCAAGAGAGAAGCCCTAAATCCCAAAGAAAACAAGAATACATCATGATCAACCTCCTTAATCTCCAGTGAATAAGAAACATATGCCAAAACATTAGTAATTTAAGCCTCCTTAAGATGATACATTGCTCCATAGCGCCGAGGTATTTCAGGGATAATCCCTTTTTTATTTTTGCAGAAGATGTGTCTCTTTAGAGGGTTAGTATGCCTCTGTTTATAGAATTTGAGAATATTTAGGAAGGGAAGCCAACTTTCCTTGGAGGGAAAGATATATTTTGAAGTTTCAGAATTTTTGGAGCCAAAACCCCTTTGCCAACTTGCACTTAAATTTTAATTTAAATTTAAAAACCCTTCATACGGTAAATTTGTTCCATAATAGTATTTTATTTAACTTTTAATAAAATACCTTTCACCCTCATGACCCTGAACAATGATAAACTTCCACATCATCTCCTTTTAGGGATATTGACCACAATATGGGGGTTTTGAACCATGAGGAGCTATGAGGCGTGCCATATACCATTAGAATTTGCATGATGAGAAGCATCAAGTGATGAAGGTATCCAAAGAAAATCCATTGATATTCATCCTCAAAAAACTTCAACAAGTGAAGGGCTTCTAGGATTTCCTTCCTTCCTTCTAGGCTTCTTGTCTATTGGAGCTTCCAATTGATGCAATCAAAACAAATATGAAGAGTATTCAAGAACCTATGTTGTCATCAGTGACAACACTATTCAATAAAAAGGAACATTAGATAGATGTAAAACTTGAAAACAGAGAAAGTAATGCAAAAGACCAAGATCTGTCATTGCAAATATGTCAAAAAGTTCTTTGTTCAATCTAATAATGAGGCCAAAGGTCATTAATCATTATGATTAAACCATCAATGTATACAACAACAATCAAAAGTATTTTCCCTAACATGAAATACATAAATTATATGATCATATTCACAATGTTTGAATCTAATATTAAGAAAGAAGTGATCAATATTTTCATACGATACCATGGGGGCCTACCTCAAACCATAAATATACTTTTGTAGTCAACAAACAAGATTGGAATCCATAAAACATCCAAGGGTTCATGTTATATAAATTTCTTTTGATAAGTCTCCAAGAATAAATGCACATTTATTTGGTGGATTCATCATTTGAAGTGACCAACAAGGGAAATAATAGTTGAACATTTTCATTTTTACTAATATAGAAAAGGTTTTTAGTTAGTTGATTCCTTCTTTAAAATAAAATCCTTTCGTGAACAAAGAAGCTTAATGACACTCAACAACATCTTCAAAGTTAAATTTGGTCTTCTTAAACATTGACATTTTACAATGTTCTTCCTTTGAGGTTGAGGAAATAAATCCCAAGTGTGATTATTCAAGAGAGAATACATCTTAGCTATCATTTCATCTTCCCACTTAGGTTGTTGTTATACGTCATCATATGATATGGGATCATAAATCTCAAGTACATGAGGCATCAAAGCAAGACTAGCCAATTGCTTCTTTAGCAAGTTCGTCAACTTTAAGAAATATCACCAACATTAGGTTCAATAGCTTCAATCATATTAGTAGCCAATTGAGGTAAATAAGGAGTAGGTGAAATAACATTCCTTTTAAAAGGTCAATTAGGAGATGTAACAATTTCAGTCGATGTAGATCGATTACTAATTGGCTCAGGAATAGAGTTAGATTAATCGATTGAAATTCCAAAATGATGGTAGTTGTTCCATTGTTTGCAATAATATCAAAGGAACAAATGTAACTAGAATAGGAGTTCAACAACATAAGACCTAAATACTTCCCATAAAATATGACATTTCTTCTAATAATGATATGTTGTTTGACATGATCAAATAATTAATAGGATTTAGATTCTTTTGAATAGTCCATCGTGATGCAATCATGGCTCTATGTGATCCATATTGGATAATTATATTGTTTTTCATCCATCTCAATTATTTTAGAGTGGAAAAATTGGAGGAATAAGCTCATAGGACCATTTTGACTGGTAGGACCCAGTTTGGAAAATTGGGGTCCTTTTACTTCTAGAGGCAGTTTGAGGTATAAAATGATGTTTTTTTGGGGTAAAATTTTATGCTTAAGCACAAAACCTCTTTTATCTATTCTATATATAAATACCTTTTCAAACGATGCAAAAATTTCCTCAATCATAGTTTGTATGCAAAAGTTATGCCACTCGGAATTGGACCTTCCTATTTTGACCACCACAGTTTGAGTGGATGCCATGTCAACCCCAATTATTCATGGAAAAGGGATTAGACACATGATCATGGTGAATAAAAGTATAGAAGATTCCATATTGTAACTTTAGTTAAGAGTTGAAAGAGTTAAACTTAACCACTAGTAGATTATCGGGTTGCATTATAATTAGGGCGCTAGGAGGAAAACGGTTGTCGTTCGATTTGAGGGAAATTTGTTTGATAGATGTAAAGAGTAGCCATAAGTGGATATGGACAAAGAAAATAGAGAGGATTTTTGCATTGTAGCATCACATGGGCCACATGAATCATTTCTTTGTACTTGCATCCATTTTCCATTCAGAGAAAGACAGCGAAGTGGCCTCACCTTCTAGCTAGGTTTTCTCCTAAAAGGGTTTCCTAGGTTTTATCTTGTGTTAATTTATGGTTAGTGAGTTTTATTTCTCTTTTATCTATTTTCTGTATAATTATAACTTGCATGCATATGCAATAAATAGTAATTTATATATCGGAAAATCTAAGGAAAAATAAACCCTCACAATGTAGATTTCATATTCTAAGCATAATTTTATCATACCTATTGTGACAAACTGTCCAGTGGAATATCCACAATAATTTACAAATAACTTTGCATCTAGTTTCTTCCTACAATCATTTGAAATATACACCTAAGTAATGCATATGAATGTTTTAAGGTGATTGAATGAGGGATTCTTCACACACTCTACAGACTAGAGTCATAGAATTGATGGTTTTAGTTAGAAATATATTCAGGGGATAGTTGGAATAATAAATGGCTTCATCCCAAAACAAATTGGATATATATTTGGTATGCAATAGGCATCAAGCCATTTCAAATGAAGTCCTATTATTTCTTTTGGCTAAACCATTTTTTTGAGGAGTATGAGTGATAGATGTATGCCAATGGACATCTAATTGAACGACATATTCTTAAAACTATTGGTTCAAATACTCTCCACTATTATTAAATCTAAAACACTTGATAAGACAATCACATTGATTTAAGCCAATGCCACAATTTTCTTGAAATTTTGAAATACTCGACTCTTCTTTAAGAAATAGGTAAAACTATAGTCATTGATAAAGGTTAAAATATAATGAAAATTTATTGATGCAACATATATCATTATGACAAGCTCCATCATTCTTTGTGCACACCATTATTTGCCAGAGTAAAAAGGGGACTAATGATGCTTTCCTAACACACATACTCTATGACTCCATTAGGTGGAAGAATTTTGGGTAAAACAAACAACCATGTTTTGTGTTAACATTAGTTTAAAACTTTGAAAATTCGAGTTTATTAGTGCATGCCAAAGTATGATTCATTCATCGACCCATGAAATGATAGTAGTTGGTACACGATCTAGTCAAGGTATATCATGAAGCTTGTATAGTCCACCCTTTGAGTAAAAAAAACATTCAAGTATAATCGACCCATCATTCTTTAAATCCTTAAAAAAGAATTCATCTTTCTAGAACTCAACAATCTTATTATTTTGTATCAATTCGAAATGCAACAATAATTTTGCATTTAGACTAGGAACATGATAAACATTAACAATCCTATAATGTCACCAAGGTATATGACCATGAACAACAATGTTGAGAGAAAAATAATTAGTGGCATAAATATTCCACTCAACATACTTGTCTAGGGAGGAGAATAAAGAAGCATCCCTAACCATATGATGAGTGCATATAGAATTGACTACCCACTCATTATGAAAAGTTTGAGGATGAAATTCTTGTTATGTTCCAACGTTTAAGGTAAAGTTGTTATTCGAAAGATTGGTCAAACATGTAACTAACAAATTTCCTTCAAGTTGCTTAACTTTCTCTTTCAAGTCATTTTTTTTATTCCAATAGTTTTTCTCAGGATGCCCTACTTTTCCATAATAGTGGCATGCATTCTTATTTTGGTTCTTCCTTGTGGATGTTGACTCATTAGTATTCCCTTTAGCTTTTTGGTCAAAACATGTTTTTTTGTTTCCATTAGTATTGAAAGGACCTCTTTCCTTGTAATTTTGCTTATCTTTTCTCTCCAGCAAGTGATCTTGATGCTTACCACCAAGGTTACCTATGTTAAGAAAAATTTGTTGGTCCTTGATCATCAAGCGATAGAGTGTAGAAATTTCATAGAAATTGCAACTGCTCAAGCTTTCAACCTAAAAACAAGAGGCATAATTCTACGCTACTGCTATGTGGAATGAGAATCACAATTTAGAACAACATGCATAGATATGCAATAAGAAAAACCACTAGTAGACATTGATTTCTAGTGGAACCCAACTGATAAAAACCCCTGGAGCCTTTTTGCATTAAGTAGTTGAATAAATAAACTATTACAATTGCTATGTTACGAAACTAGCTCACAAAAAGATAGAAAAGATAGATCAACGCCTTAGAACTTAGCCTCTTTGAGGGGGCAACCTCCTTTACATTACACAAATGAACAATTCTTCGATGATACAAATGAAAAAACCTCCTTTCTATATATAGGAGTCTAAGGGGTCATAATATAATCAGAGCTGACATAACAATAATAATGTAGGGGCACAATAATAACAATAGTTAGCTTCTATGGGGCACAATAGTAACAATATGGGGACTACATGGGTACAACAATATAATAAGGGGGTTGTATTAATAACAATAAGGGGTTACACTAGTAGTATAGGGGCCTAACATGCCCCTCTCCTTCAAAAAGTGTTGTCCTCAACGCTTGAGTAGTTCTTGATGCTTCTGTATAAAATTCTTGTCCTTCCATGTAAAATCTTCAACAGTTAAGTTCTTCCACTTGATGAGATGCTTTGGAATTGATTGATTTCGTAGTTGTCGACTTCTCGGTTCTGTAAATGCTTCAGGTTCCAATATGGTTTTCCTTCCTTGTCAAGATCTGGAAATATTGTTGGAATTGGGATATTCGACAACTTTTGAATGATTTCCCACCCTCCTTCACCATTCTTCCATTCATACCTTCCTTTGTTTATCAAATTTGGTTGGATAATTGTACCAACCTCTACTATTTCTACAACCACATGTTCAATTTCACTCCTTTGGGCATATGGATATCTATAAGGCTTGATGTTTGGAGGAACACATCCTGGAATAAAATGAATAGCATGATCATGATCACGAATACGTGGGAGACCTTTGGGAGTCTCAAATACCTTGGAATGATTGTCTAGGACTTTTTGGAGATCTGGAGAAACACACAATTTCGATGTGCGAACAGTTAGTGAACATAATTGTGCAATTACGCCGCATTGTTCTTTCTTTAGAAGCTTTGTCATTCCGTCAGAGTTGATTATCTTTCCTGATTTCCCTGTGATACCCCTTAATTCAACTTCCTTTCCTTCCGAAGAAAATTTCGTAAAAATTTGTTGAAAATTAAAAGCTATTGTACCCAAGGATTGTAGCCATTGGACTTCTAGTACAACATCAACACCACCCATTGGAACGGAAAACATTGGGCTATTAAATACATATTCTCCCATGGATAGCTTTATATTATGGCACTTTCCAGAGTAATTTATGGTTCCTCCACTTACAACCATCACTTGACACTCTGGTGCTGGATCTAGGAAGCAATTCAAGCCCTTGGCTATATTACAATTAATAAAATTATGGGTACTACCCGAATCAATCAACATTATTACCTTTTTCTTCTTGATATATCCTTCTATCTTTACAGTTTGAGGAGTGGTAATTCCGACGAATTCATTACAAGATATGGTCGGATTCATTTCTTCTTTCTCTGGGGTTGGTTCCTGGTGAGTATCCTTTTCTTTTAATGCTTCTTTATACTTTTCTTCCTGATATTTCACTGTTTGAACCTTCTTCTTCTTGATATGTCCTTCTATCTTGAGAGTTTGGGGAGTGGTAATTTCTTCCAATGCTTTACAAGATATGGTCGGATTCATTTCTTGATGCTCGATGTGATCTTTCACTTCTTGAACATTTTTCTTCTTGATATGTCCTTCTATGTTGATAGTTTGAGGAGTGGTAATTCTGGCCAATGCATTACAAGATATGGTTGGATTCAATTCTTCTTTCTCGATGTGATCATTCACTTCTTGAACATTTTTCTTCTTGATATGTCCTTCTATCTTGATAGTTTGAGGAGTGGTAATTCTTGCCAATGCTTTACAAGATATGGTTGGATTCATATCTTCTTTCTCTGGGGTTGGGTCTTGGTGTATATCCTATTCTTTTGATGTTTCTTGATCCTTTTCTTCCTCCTCTTCATACTCTATGTAAAATAATTTCTTCTCAGCACACTTATGACCTTTAGTGCATTTTCTATCATAATTATAACAAAGCCCTTTTTCTGTTTTTTCTTCCAATTGTTGTGGTGTAAGCCTTGTAGGTTGTGGAAGTCTAGGAGAAGAAACACTTCCATAATTATATTCATGAGTGGTGAGATTCCTTGTTTTCATAATTTCACTTTCAATTTTTCTTGCCAACTCGAATGCCTCCTCCAATGAATCAGGTTCCCAAAAACGAACCTCATGTTGAACGTTATCCTTTAAAGTCCCTACGAAGACATCAATCCTTTGCTTCTCTAGAATATAATTTACTCTTTTATTCAATTTTTGAAATTCTTCAATGTGCTCTTCCATTGAACCCTTTTTTTTGAGATTTATCAATTGGCTAAAGAAGGAGTTTCTGTTTTTATCCTCATAATGTGCTATCATTTCCTCAATGAAAGTTGACCACGTGACAAGTGGTTTACGAGAACAAAGCCCTTTATACCATAAAAATTGATTCTTTTCTAAATAATTAGATGTAATACATACCTTTTGTAACAGTGGTACACCATGTAGATCAAAATATTTCTCCATCTCTAGTATCCAATTTACTGAATCCTTGCCATCAAACTTCCTCATCTCGCTTTTTCTTGATTTTAGGAGCTCGATCTTGAAAAGAATATAGCTCTGTAATTTTGGATCTTCCAGTTCTAAAATCACGATCTGCAGTATCCCTTTGCGTCCTCTTTCCAATTCCACATGTTTGATCCAAAGTGGATTCTCCAAGGAAAAGTTATGCCAAATTTCCCGCAGTGACCTGATTATAGACTAGTTCAGTAGAGCGAACTTGTACGACGTGACACATGTCACCGTTTCAACCTTTGGATCTAAAATATGTACACAAGAAACTATAGTCCATCCTCTTTCTGTAACTTTTGACAAAATTTCAATCCGATCCTCAGAGAGAAAGTTATGACGATTTTCCCTAGGTCACCTGTTTGGAATGTAATTCGAGGTTCTACAAAAACCCTAACTTCCTCAGACTATATATCTGAAAATGTAGCGAGACAGGATCTAAAATTTGGAGCCGAGGTTCATACTGATTTCGTCTCAAATGGGTTTTTTTCTTAGCTTCTGAAACTTCATAGTGAAATAGCTATAGTGAAAATCTTAGGATGACTTGTTTGGAGCAACGAAACCCTAGAATCCAAAGCTATGATACCAAATGTTATGAAACCAACTCACAAAAAGATAGAAAAGATAGATCAACGCCTTAGAATTCAGCCACTTCGAGGGGGAAACCTCCTTAACATTACACAAATGAAAAATTCTTCGATGATACAAATGACAAAACCTCCTTTCTATATATAGGAGTCTAAGGGGTCATAATATAATCAGAGCCGACATAACAATAATAATGTAGGGGTATAATAATAACGATAGTGGGCTTCTATGGGGCACAATAGTAACAATATGGGGACTACATGGGTACAACAATATAATAAGGGGGTTGTACTAATAACAATAAGGGGTTACACTAGTAGTATAGGGGCCTAACATGCTAGCTCCAACTCTGAGCTCAACCCTCAAAAGAATAATTGTTCTCTCTGGTCAATGAGAAACACTGGGAAACATTTATCCAATTATTTTCCCACTAAGCCTCCTATTTCCTTGCACAAATCCTAAGTAAATCAACCGCTAAAAGATAGGAATTTCTGTTACACAAAAATATCTTCACCATGACTATTTGCAGTCAGTATGGGTCTATCATCACTTATACTGTCCTCCTAAGCAAGTCTCAGACCTCAGCTCTTCATGTCAAGCTTTGAAAATGAGAGAAAGACATTAAAAATCAACAAAGCTCTGGTTCCGCACTTTCTCTCACTGTTGCCTATTGTCCCGCACCCCCTGTTCACATTACCTGCGGACCTGCCCGCTCTGTCCCTAAAGAAGTGGGTGCGGACCCCTATGAAAGTCAAAAAGGCATAAGTTTATTCTAAAAAAACTCACTTTGGGTTAATTATCGATGATTCTAGAAGGAATCTTGACGTGGATGGTTCGCTCCTAGGTGGTTCATGCATCCCAAAAGTGAAGGAGCTAATCCCTTGATGAGAGGAGCTATCTCTTTGAAGGAGGGCTTTATCCCTTTGAAGGAGGACCTAGTAACTTCCCTCCATTGCACTATAAATTAAGGCATTGGGCTGGTTGCTAGGGAGGTTAGAAGCTGAACATTTTTGAGGGTAAATGCTTGTGGAATTGAGACTTCCTAGTTAAGCTTGAGAGGAGAGATCACATACCTTTTGGCTTCATTGGGAAGAGAGTGAAACTTGTCAAAGTAGAGGAGACTTCTTGTTGGACCCTGGGAGGAGCTTGTACAGCATCAAGGCACAGGTTGTAAAGTTCTTCTTTGATTTGAATTAATACAATCAGATTCATTTTTCTCAACAAATTGTCTTATGTCATTTGTTTCATGAATTCCTTGATCATCATGATAAGTATGCTTTATGATATTGGCTTTTCAGGTGCTATTTAATTTGTTTGCTTGTTTGTGTTTGCAGATTCGCTACAAGGGAGCTCATTTGGATCAAAGGAGCGAGGCTTCCACAAACTTGCATTGAACCCAAGGTAGGCCTAAAACACTTGTTTGCCTTTGTTTATAAATTGCATATTTAGAAAAAGATAGTTTTTGATTGGCTTGCTTGTCACTAGATATCGTTAGATACTAGGGAGGTCAATCTTTTCTGCAAGATCGACTCATTATGTGTGACAAAATGACGACTCCGCTAGGGACTTGATTTCTTGATTTGCTTTACTTTGGTTTGAGAAACTGTGTTTTTGTTTCTGTTTTTGGCTTGTTGTGTGTGGAATTGGGTAGATTTAGTAGATCTTGGATTATTTTTTGTTTTTCATAACTTTGGGATAGGACCGCACCCTCGGCTTGTAGCACAGTGCGGACCTATCCGCACTTTTGTTTTACACACAGAGTGGTACCGCACCTATGTGGACTGCGGGCTTGCGAACCCTGTCAAAATTTTGAAAAACTTAAGGTTTTCTCTTTCAGTCAGCTTAGGATTTGTTTAGGTGTTGTTATCCCCTGCCCAGACCTGCATGTGACTTGTCAGGAACTTTTCTTAGGTTAATTCCATTGGCATTCCTGTTTTAAGCTTTTATCAATTGGGTGTTTTGAGTCTGTTTTTTGAGAAATTCTTAATTTGATTTCCTTTGGTCATTACTTGAAGGTTTGTCTCAATCTTTTCACAATTTTGCATGTTTTTGCTTTTGTTGGGGCTAAATTGTGTATGAGTGTTAATCGCCTTTGAGTGTTTTTATTTTTTGATCTTTGGAACTCTCACCCAATTTTCTTGACTTGCACTTGATTGGTTCTTAGATTACATTAGAATCATCTTGTGTTTGAGAATTCTCTTGCATAGATCACATTTGCATAATTAGAATTCTCATTTTCAGAATATGAATGAAAAATGTGCATAGATTACATTTGCATACTTTTCGATCGAATTGTGCATAGATTACAATTGCATAGTTTACATTCTGAAAAATCAATTATAGATTTAGATCAACTTTCTTTGAATTGAATTTACATATTTTTATGCTTGTTTTTAACACACAAAAATAAAAATAAAAAACTTTTTGGAATTGATTTGCATTAGTTTTTCTTGATGAAATTAGTGCATTAGAGAATTTGTTATATTTTCTCTTAGTGATCAATTTCTTGCATTGTTGGAAGTGAATGGAAACTATCTCCTTACTTTAGTTAGGATTCATCGAATTGAAAAGATTACATTATCATATTCGATTGCATTCAGTTTTGGGTCGGGTCATAACACCATTGGTTTCATATCCATTTATCCTTTTGAGTAATAACAACCTAAATAACACAACGCTTAATTAAAATTCATCTAGTAATTTTTACATTTTTAGGGCTCTTTCCACCAATCTAGCTTAGGCTAGTATGTTGGAGTAGGGAGTAATTAACTCTCCAAGATAGTAAAACAAACAAGTAGCTGTATCTTGTGGTAGGAGATAAATTCCAATTGTTACATCTATGCTCTGGGAAAGCTCCTCTTAAAGGAGAAGCATGAGATCATATCTGAACCAGTGTGAGAATAAATCCTTCCTCATTGGGAACGATAGAAGATATTCACGTATTAAAAACGGTAAACCTCGGATTAACCATTGTCGAGAAGCCTGGGGTCACTTGTTGGTAAACCTTAGATTATGTCAAGGAGCCTTCAAGGGGATTGAGCTTGTTACTCTGCCCTTGCGTGCGTATCGGATCGTAGACTGTTCCCCCAGGTATATTTGTTTCCATTGGTAACCATAGTGACCATATTCTATAGGATTCTTTCCTAAGGTGACGGTGGAGGGAAGATCCCACTGTACCTGGAGCAGATATCGGCTAGACTCACTTGGATTTTCTGGGGGGTTCTCTTCACTCGAGACGGTTTAGTGGAGAAACTTGTGCCATTCTATTCATTAAGTAGGTTGTCGGGGTAACTGTTCCAACCGCCATTTCTGTGTTGAATTCTGCGACGTTGGATTTCATCACCAACTAGTGTTTTTGGTACGGAAAGTTACTGTTTGTGTGTGGTTTGACTCCTAGATATGATAGTGCGTGTTAATTTGTTTGTTTTTACTTTTATAGACCATAGGTGTGAATTGTGAATTGTTAATTTTAGTTTTAAATTGTTAATAAAATTCACTGAAGTTGAATATAATGGCAAATGTTCCGGAATTTACCAACCAAGGAACCCCTCTTAATGAGAATCCTAGTACTTTTCTTTTCTTTAGAAATGTTGGTCCTCCTTATATGGCTACTTTGTCATTACCTGGATTTACAATAGGTTTACCGATATGGTTATTTTCAACTTCGTTGGCCCCAAATACTCCAATTGTTCCACCTCAACTGAATGCTTCGCCTCAACAGAGTTCACCATCTCAACATCACCAACCTTTTGTTGACCCTTTACCTTCTTCACCTAATTTTTCTTCCTCCATTTCTTCCTCTTCGCTTGGTAAAAGCCTTAACGCTAGTAACCAGGTGTCTAAGAAGAAGAAGAAAGGGAAGAAGAAGAAGAAGAAGAAGCAAGATAAGAAAGAAGTCAACCAACCAACCATGACTATAAGTGTTAGTTGTGTTGAGGAAACCTCCAACATGCATCGAAAACCCAAATACCCTTGCAGGCTTTGTAAGGGTGACCAATTCCTTATTAATTTTCTTGGTATTCCAAAGGTCTTGGAAGTATGGTCAGAAAAATCTCATCAACTTTCCATTGATCCATCAACCAGTGATAGTTAGGTTCCTGGGAAAAAGGGTAAAGTTAGGTTTCCTTGTAAGTTATGCAAAGGGAGTCATCAAACTCACATTTCCCCTCACATGGATGAAGCCTCAAAATTGTTGGAAAACCTTACTATTCCACAACAAGAATTTCCAATTGGTTACCGTAAAATTTCTCCCAACCTACCGTCAACTGACGGAGTGATTGATATAATTTCAAGTACAGTCGATCCCACTCTTCCATTGGAGAGTGAAACTCATATCACTCAGGTTGATGATCCATTAGTTGATCAAGTGGTCAATTCAATTTCACATTCGGTCGATCCCACTGTCCCTTTAGAGAGTGAACTTCATAATGCTTAGGTTCTTCTTGTTACATCAGATTCTTCTACGCCGGGGGGCATTTCCCCTATTTCTACAGAACCCCCTCCAAGTACTGAGGTCTTTTCCTGTGATTGGAATAGACTGACAGAACCTCGTCTTCCCTCCTCCATCCCTTTACAAATCATTGTCAAGGTTGATGGTAGGGACATACACCGCACACAGGTAGATGAAGGTGCTTTTGTTAGTATTTTATCCTCAACTGCTTGGAAAGCTTTGGGTTCCCCTTAGCTTGCGCCTATTATGCAGAATCTGAAAGCTTTTAACAAAACCATTAGTGAACCTTTAGGGATCCTTCCTAAGTTTTCTATTACCTTGGAAGGTAAAACTGTCTGTATTGATCTTATGGTAGTTCGAGGTCCCTTGGATTTCAATTTACTCCTTGGGCGAGACTATGTTTATGCAGTGAAAGTTGTCGTATTAACGCTCTTTCGCGTGATGTCTTTCCCTCACAATGGAAATATTTTGACTGTAGACCAGTTTTCGTTCCCTAGTCTTGTTTCAACTACCAATAATATGACACCCCTAAGTGTTCCTGATTCTAAAGTGGTATCTACCCCGCCACTGGTTAATTATGTGGCAACTGATCCCATGTTTTTAGTTACCAATGTACGTGAGCCTCTCACTGTTTGCTCATATTCCTTTGATTTAGATTTAGTAATTGACATGGAAAACTCTATGGGATTACTTGAACATGATGTTCTTATCCCTTTTGAGTCCCTTGACATGTGTTCCTTCCAGAGAACTATTCTTCCTTTTGATAAATACCTCTTGGAAGCCATGATCAAGGTGTGTCCATTGACATGTCTTTCTTCCAGTTAGAAGCCATGATCAGTGAGAAGCGAGGATAGTTCCTTTTCCTATGCCAACCTCATTAAAAAATGAAATAGGGTGTTAGAGGATAGTTCCTGTTACTGAGTCAACCTCGTTAAAAAATGAATCAGGTATGAGGAAAGTTCTTTTCCTGTGTCAACCTCCTTAAAAAATGAATCATTGAGTACGAGGATAGTTTTGTTCCTGTGTCAACCTCGTTAAAAAATGAAACAGGGTGTTAGAGGATAGTTCCTGTTACTGAGTCAACCTCATTAAAAAATGAATCAGGTATGAGGAAAGTTCTTTTCCTGTGTCAACCTCCTTAAAAAATGAATCAGTGAGTATGAGGACAGTTCTTTTCCTGTGTCAACCTCATTAAAAAATGAATCAGTTGGTTAGAGGATAGTTCCTATTACTGAGTCAACCTCGTTCAAAAATGAATTAGGTATGAGGACAGTTCTTTTCCTGTGTCAACCTCATTAAAAAAAAATGAATCAGTAGGTTATATAGGTAGATTGTAGAGAGTAGTTATGAGCATAGTTCTTTTTCCTGTATCAACCTCATTAAAAAATGAAACAGGGTGTTGCGAGGATAGTTTTTTCCTGTATCAACCTCGTTAAAAAATGAAACAGGCTGTTTCGAGGAAAGTTCCTTTTACTGTGTCAACCTCGTTAAAAAGTGAATCAGTGAGTCAAAGGATAGTTCTGTTACTTAGTCAACCTCGTTAAAAAATGAATCAAGTATGAGGACAGTTCTTTTCCTGTGTCAGCCTCGTTAAAAAATTAATCAGTTGGTCAGAGGATAGTTCTTTTCCTATGTCAACCTTCTTAAAAAATGAATCAGTGAGTATGAGGACAGTTCTTTTCCTGTGTCAACCTCGTTAAAAAATGAATCAGTTTGGTTCGAGGAAAGTTCCTTTTACTGTGTCGACCTCGTTAAAAAATGAATCAGTGAGTTCGAGGAAAGTTCCTTTTACTGTGTCAACCTCGTTAAAAAATGAATAAGTTGTTATGAGCATAGTTCCTTGTCTTGTGTCAAGCTCGTTAAAAATGAAACAAGGAGTCATAGGTTATATAGGTAGAAGAGAGTAGATACGAGGATAGTTTTTTCCTGTCTCAACCTCGTTAAAAAAAATGAAACTAGGAGTCATGAGCATAGTTCCTTGTCTTGTGTCAAGCTCCTTAAAAAATGAAGCAAGGAGTCATAGGTTATATAGGTAGATTGTAGAGAGTAGACTTGAGCATAGTTCCTTGTCTTGTGTCAAGCTCGTTAAAAAATAAATCAAGGATTTTAGAGCATAGTTCCTTGTCTTGTGTCAAGCTCGTTAAAAAATGAATCAAGGATTTTAGAGGATAGTTCCTGTTACTGAGTCAACCTCATTAAAAAATGAATCAGGTAGATTGTAGGTTATATAGGTAGATTGTAGAGAGTAGACTTGAGCATAGTTCCTTGTCTTGTGTCAAGCTCGTTAAAAAATAAAACAAGGGGTCATGAGCATAGTTCCTTATCTTGTGTCAAGCTCGTTAAAAAATGAATCAAGGATTTTTAGAGTATAGTTCCTTGTTAGGTAGATTGTAGAAAGTAGTTATGAGCATAGTTCCTTATCTTGTGTCAAGCTCATTTAAAAAATGAAACGAGGGTTTTAAGGATAGTTCTTTTCCTGTGTCAACCTCACTAAAAAATGAAACAACTCCTACGAGTCTTTCCAATATTTCGAAAGTAAACCTTCATTTCATCCACCTGGTTGAATGCAATGAAGCTTGGGGGGCATGTAACTCGATTTGCGTCATTATGCTCGGGGCATGCGAACTTATAACAAGCATAGTTTTTCATTTCAAGCTTGCGTAAACATGAAACCGGATCCAAGCATAGTTCTTTTCCTGTGTCAAGCTCATTAAAAAATGAAACAAATCCTCCTCTAATTGAGTCGAGAGTTTGACTAGATCTCATAAATGTTAACTTGTATATTTAGGTTAGTTATTTCAGTTTTTGCATAATTTTCTTACAGTTTTAGGTTGAGTCTTTCAAATGATCTCGTAAATGAACCTTCATTCCATCCAGATATTAATTACCAGCAGTGTACTTAGTTGAATGAAATGAAGCTGGGGGGGGGCATGCGCTCTAGCAGTTACACTTAGGGGGCATCAAGCACAGTTTTCTCTCTGTTTCAAGCTTGTGTAAAAATGAAACTACTTTGAAGCATAGTTTTTCTCTGTTTCAAGCCTTTGTAAAAATGAAACCTATCTCGAGTCAATTATAGTTATTTTCAAGACTCGTTAAACTCATGAAAATCCCGAGATTATTTTGCTATCTTTCATTCTCGTAAAACAAATGAAAATGTCGAGTTCTTTCCATCTTTTCCTGCTTGTAAATTACATTGAAAGTCGGCCATATGAGTACATTTTTATCATTTTTTCGAACTCATTAAAACTTATGAAAAAGTGAAAACCGTGAGTATATTTTTATCATTTTTTCGAACTCGTTAAAACTTACGAAAAAGTGAAACCTTGGAGTTCTCTTTTAAGCCCTTTTCAGACTCTCAAAATATGAAAAGATCGCTGAGTTTTTCTTTTTAAACTCGTTAAAATGGAATTAAAAATATGGTCCACTTACAGCTCTTTTCTGACCGTATAAACATGAAAAGATTGCCGCACTTTTGTCGTTTCAAGTTCGATATTGGTTATAAAATGACATGTCATTGGTCACTTTTTTACTTTTTCGGATCAGAGGCACTAATTATGAAAAATACTCCTTGTTCGTAATGATCAAATGGTTCTCTCAAGTATTATTTTATACTTTTTCGGGCTTGGGAGACACAAATTTACGAAAAAGGTCAACCCTGGAGTTTTCTTAAGTTTTTTCAGACTCTCTAAAAATGAAAAACATCGAGTTTCTCCTATACTGGACTCGTTAAAATTTAACAATAAAGGACCTGTTCAATTACAAACAGGAATGGACCACTCCTTCTTAGGGTTCGAATTTAAACTAAGTTGGACTCATTCGAAGGATGAGCTTATAATCAAGCAAATGTTATCCTCCTCAAGCTTGTCAAAAATAAAGAGGTACTTGCCAAAAATGGTGGGGGAAAAGAGAGAAAAATGAGCCTGTTTGTCATACTTTGTAACCACTCTTGAACACGACACTTTTTATTGACCTGGGTTGGGAAATCCTTTTCCTAAAATTTGATCAAACCACATTGAAAGTCTTCAATCGGGTTCTGGCTATTAACTTTGGGTCAATTGTCACCAAACCATCTACCGTGTCGTTATGTGTTCAAGAGGTCAGTGCAAATAAGCCATTCATCTGCAAAATATCTGTCATCCATCTTGACCATCCCTGAGTCAGTCCTTGCAACTAAATTTCTTCAAACTTGATCTATGATTTCGTGTTGTGGACTTGCCTACGACGGATCGCTTTCTATCGACTTCAGCTCATTATCTAGAAAGATGATCTAGAAATCGTCAGTACCTTGGGATCTGCATGCCTCAATGGCAGGTTTCTCGCCTTCGACGATAGGTTGCATCATTGACCTTTGATCAAAGGACTCCGTGACATGTTCGACATCAACACATCTATTCACATCTCATGGATTGTACTGAGTACTTTGAGAGCCATTGACATTACTGGTGGTTTCTCTCACGCTTGTTAACAGTTTACATCATTGATTGGTAATCAAGTGGTTTCTACCATGTTCGACTTCAACACATTCATTCACATGGATAAAATCGTACTATTTCGGGAAGTAGAAATGAAGACCCTGGATCTAGTTTCCGCCATCCAGGCTGCGAGGAATTTTGTATTCATTATACTGTGGACTATTCGTAAACAGATGGCTGCGTCCATACTGTGTCTACATGTGTCTATACTTGTGATGTATTACAAGATCATTCCTATATCAGAGCAGTAGTTAGTTTTCTAGTCAGTTTTGATCTGGGTATGGGAATGCCTACCTCAATGATGATATGATCTCATATATATATTTTGCATTGAATGTTTTTACAGGTTCCAACCAGGCTCTCCACAAGATGATCCTCGAAATGATAAAGTACTTCACTCTTCCTAGATGATAAATGAAATCCTCATCTACTACAGACTTTGCACTTTAGGGGGAAATCTGTTACACAAAAATATCGTCACCATGACTATTTGCAGTCAGTATGGGTCTATCATCACTTATACTATCCTCCTAAGCAAGTCTCAGACCTCAACTCTTCATGTCAAGCTTTGAAAATGAGAGAAAGACATTAAAAATCAACAAAGCTCTGGTTCTGCACTTTCTCTCACTGTTGCCTGTTGTCCCGCACCCCCTGTTCACATTACCTGCGGACCTGCCCGCTCTGTCCCTAAAGAAGTGGGTGCAGACCCCTATGAAAGTCAAAAAGGCATAAGTTTATTCTAAAAAAACTCACTTTGGGTTAATTATCGATGATTCTAGAAGGAATCTTGACGTGGATGGTTCGCTCCTAGGTGGTTCATGCATCCCAAAAGTGAAGGAGCTAATCCCTTGATGACAAGAGCTATCTCTTTGAAGGAGGGCTTTATCCCCTTGAAGGAGGACCTAGTAACTTCTCTCCATTGCACTATAAATTAAGGCATTGGGCTGGTTGCTAGGGAGGTTAGAAGCTGAACATTTTTGAGGGTAAATGCTTGTGGAATTGAGACTTCCTAGTTAAGCTTGAGAGGAGAGATCACATACCTTTTGGCTTCATTGGAAAGAGAGTGAAACTTGTCAAAGTAGAGGAGACTTCTTGTTGGACCCTGGGAGGAGCTTGTACAGCATCAAGGCACAGGTTGTAAAGTTCTTCTTTGATTTGAATTAATACATTCAGATTCATTTTTCTCAACAAATTGTCTTATGTCATTTGTTTCATGAATTCCTTGATCATCATGATAAGTATGCTTTATGATATTGGATTTTAAGGTGCTATTTAATTTGTTTGCTTGTTTGTGTTTGCAGATTCGCTACAAGGGAGCTCATTTGGATCAAAGGATCGCGGCTTCCACAAACTTGCATTGGACCCAAGGTAGGCCTAAAACACTTGTTTGCCTTTGTTTATAAATTGCATATTTAGAGAAAGATAGTTTTTGATTGGCTTGCTTGTCACTAGATATCGTTAGATACTAGGGAGGTGAATCTTGTCCGCAAGATCGACTCATTCTGTGTGACAATTTCCTCCAAATTGATTCTCCAATTCCCAAGGATGGATTGCCTAACCTCATGCAACACTTGCATACTCAAACTAGGTTACAATTGATTTTACACTGCCTTGTCATCTCTACTTCAGTCACGAAATTCGAATTCCTTTCATGCACTAGCTATTTTAACTGACAGATATCTGAGTTAGTCTGTTGTCCCACTACACAACTGATCTTTAATTGACTCCATCAATATTTAGAGGTCAGTTAACTGAATACAACTAGCAATAATTGAACTAGATTACTAAAATTTAGCAATCACACATGCATAAATGAATTCCAAACCATCTAACTTGAATTTACTAAGATAACTAAGTGACAAGAGCCATGTCACACAAGTTAATTGCCTCCAAGTTGTCCTACTAATGTGGAAATTCGATTTACTCAATTTGACTAAGGCTAAGGTCAAATTGAGCCTTTCTTGCTACATTTTTTCAACACTCCCTCTTAGAAAGAAAGGGATTTTTCAACACCCCTATCCTACACCTGTGGAATTCGAATTTATCTCTTGACAATTCCTTTATCAAGATGTCATCATATTTCTTCTCCGTTGGACTATATTTTAGCAACATAATTATCCTCTGCACACAGTCCCACAAATGATGGTACTAGATATCAATGTGCTTGGACCTGCCATGAAATACCAGATTCTCAGAGATGTTAATGAAACTACGATTATCACAATATATCATTGTCATATCCATCTCCTGACTGAATTGTCCCACAAGTATTTTCCTCATCTAGATTGCTTCATATGTTTCCTGACTTGCAACCATCTATTTAACCTCTATTGAGTTGAGTGCCACAAACCTCTACTTCCTATTGTACCAAGAAATAGCTTTAGACCCAACACTGAAGACAACACCTGATGTACATTTCCTATCGGATGGACTCCCTACCCAATTTGCATCGGTGAAGCCTTGCAACTTCACTCCCTCTGTATGTTTATACCATAATCCATACTCGGTAGTGCCTTTGAGGTATCGCAACACATGATTTGCTACCTTCAAATATAATTTTGTAGGCCTCACCATATCTTGGCTAAGTTGGCTGACTGCATAGCACATGTAGGGTCATGTGTTCACAAGAAATATCAGTGAACCCGCATGTTGCCTATAAATGGTAGCATCAACTTCCTCACTTGAAGAAACATATTCCTTATTCTATTTTGTAGCTTAAGGTGTGTCCATAGGCTTACAATTCTCCATGTGAAATCTCTAAAGTATTTCATAGGCATACATACCTTGAGACACAAACAATTCACCATCACCTTGCCATACTTCTAGCCCGAGGAAGTAATGCATGAGGCCTGTGTCTTTCATCTTGAATTCCCTTGTAAAATCCTCTTTGCAAGAGTGGATCAGCTGCTCATCACATGTCAATATTAAATAATTGACATATAAAATAATAATAAGCAACTTACCATATACCACAATGTGATAGAGGTATGCATCTGCTTCACTTTTGGTGAAGCCCAATCCAATGAGATAATTGTCGATTCGAGTGCACCTTCTCAAGGCGCTTATTTGAGACCATACAATGCTCTCTTGAGTCTGTGCACATGTGACTCTCGATCATATGTATCAAATCCTTATGGATGCTTTATGTAAATTTCCTCCTCAGCAACACCAATGAGAAAGGCGGTCTTCACATTCATCTAGTGGATTTTCCACCCCATCTTCATAGCCAATTATAGAATAGATCCTATTAAGGAGTATCTGGAAATTGGTGCAAAATTTTCCTCATAGTGCCCTCCCTCTATATGAGAGAATTCTTTGGCTACAAATTTGGCCTTGTACTTTTCAATGCTCCTGTCAACTGCATGCTTCTCGTTGTAGATCCATCTCGAACCAACCACTGATTTCCCTTCTATTCTTGACACCACCTTCCATGCATATTTCTTCATGATGTATTTGTATTCTTCCACCATGGCATTTAACCAAATAGGTAGTGAAATTTCTTCCTAAAATGAAGAAGGCTCTATCTCAATGAACTATTTCATGAGATCCATGTAACCAGTGTACCTATCAAGTGACCTCCTCTTCCTGCATTGGGATGCAGGGGGCTCCCACATTTTCCCTATCATGTAAAAATCTATAAACTTCTCTCATTATCCTTCTCCACTCTCTGGAGGATTATGATCGAATGGGTATCTCCACTCGACCTGCTAACTTATCCTATGCATGTGGCTACTCCATAACCTCCTGAAGCTCATCTCAAGGCTCCTCTTTTGGAGCTAGAATCTCTTTCTCCAGTGGGATACTCATATATAATTCTAGAGAGAATCTCATATCCTTACCTTCATCGAATTTGACATCTCTCCTCGCAACTGTCATCCTTAGTAAAGGTAAATACACCCGGTAATTGTGTGGAGTTTTTGTGTATCCAACAAAAACTCCCAACTTTGTTGTAGGCTCAAGTTTATACCTCGAATCCTTGGATACATGACAATAAACTGAAGCTCCAAAAATTCTGAAATGAGACACATCAAGATTTCTCCTAGATAAATCTTCCTCTGATGTGATCATACTAAATATTCTATGAGCAGTTTGGTTTTGCAAGTATACTGCGGTGTTACATGCTTCTACCCTCAGATGTAATGGAGGACACTGATCATGTAACATGACCCTTGTTTCTCCCACTATTATCCTATTCTTACTCTCATCCATCCCATTTTATTGTGGGTTATAGGTTGATGTCACCTCTCTTCAAATACCTTCTTTGGCACATAAATTCTTGAAGGCATGTGAAAAAAATTCAACTCCATTGTCACTCCTGAGAGACTTCACCTTCTTCCCAGTGTCCTTCTCAACCAATGCCTTGAATTCAACAAATTTTGAGAAAACTTCATCCTTCTTCCGCATGATGAACATCCTGCATTTTCTAGAGAAATCATTAATGAAAATAACATAGTACTTATGTTTTTTTGTGGGGGCTGTAAACAAGGGTCCACAAACATCAAAGTGGACTCACTCCAAGATTGCATCTTCTCTGTTATCTCAGCCATTGAAAGTGGATTTGACATATTTCCCCAATTTGAAACCCTTGCAGACATCCTGTTGGTCAAGGGAGCCTTTATGGAGACCAATGGTAATTTGGTGCATGAGTTTTAAGGCACCATGGTGTAGTTGACCTAATATCCTATGCCAGAGTTCTCCTTCATCTCAACTCTACAATTTTTCAGCCTTACTACTAAATGCAGTCTAATCTCCACCTCAATTTTTTATATGTTCTTCACTCGAACCCCATTCTGCTTCACTTTCTTGGTAGCTATGTGTCTCAGAAAGTATTTTCATTTATTGCAAATAACATCATAGCCATTATCCTCTAATACTACTATATATATCAGGTTCTTATTCAGCCCAGGTCCAAACATAACATCTTTAAGGGGAAGAGAAGAGGTGTTCTCCCTCTCAAAGATGACAATGCCAATTCTTGTAGCATTGTACCTCCCATCATCCCCCATTTCGATATGCATCTGGAGATCCTTCTCCTCTAGGATACTGAAAAAATCCTTGCACCCTGTCATATGGAACAAGGCACCGAAATCAAGGTACCACACACTTGTCATAATAATGTTGGCCATACATGTTTTCAAGGTGAAGTCTAATTCAAATTGTGAAGCTAGTTCATTACCTATTGGTCCTCCTAAAGGCATATGGGTAGACTTATTGTGTGGAAATTTTGTTGCATAGTCCTTGTATTCGTTGTAGTGGAAGCATTTTATGTTTCTCAAGTCTTTATTCTTTCCATTATTTTCATTAGATTCAAGTTTTCTCTTAGTAATATTTCCTTTTCTCTTCTTCCATTTTCCAACTAATGCAAAATTCGCTTCATCCTCAGATTTGATGATGTTCCATCTTTGTTATTTCTCCTGAACTCTTCTTGAACCAAATCACATCACAAACTTTCCTAATTCAGAAATTTTTCCCTTCCATTCACAGAGTCTTGGTAGTTGTGCTAGGATGTTGGAAGGCCTAGAAGAGTTAGGCTCACTAGGTCATCTTATGCTACATTCACCTCGAACCCTCCTAGCTCATCTTGAACTTGTGTAAACCTGGAGAGATCTTGTGAAATAATGTCATTTTTTTGCATCTTGATGTTTCAAAGTTTGTATTTTAGATCCAATTTTCTATGGTGACAATTATTTTTGAATAGCTCAGTCAGTGCCTTCCACATAGCATATGGGGTTTCTTTTCCATGGACATTTGAGACCACATGGTCTCTCACACCTTCCAGAATAATTATTTTTTCCTTTGCAACATCCTTTTTCCACTGGGTTAATTGATGTGCATCCGACTGTGGAGGTTTTGCAATATTAATTTTCACATATTCTAACACACCATTTTCATTAAGCACTACTTCCATTCAATCCTTCTAAGCTATGAAATTCAAGCTGCCCTCCAGGGCATACTCTAATCTTAGACCATTGAAAAAAATTTTCTGGATCTTGAAGAAAAATTGTTGCACTGAATTTGCTACTTTGAAATTCTTGAGAGACAAGTTTGAAATACTAGTTCTAATGTGATTTCAGGGCTTTGATACCGTGTATAAATTTGATAGAAATTTCATCCGCTTAAGATTTCAACCTAAAAACAAGAGACACAATTCTACTTTACTACTTGTGGAATTAAAATCACAATTTAGAACAACATACATAAACATGTAATAAGAAAATCACAAGTACACAGTGATTTCTAGGGGAACCCAACTGGGAAAATCCCCTCAAGCCTTTTTTGCATTAATTAGTTGAATAGATAAACTATTACAATTTCTAGCTCCAACTCTGAGCTCAACCTACACAAGAATAATTTTTATCTCTACTCAATGAGAAACGTTGGCCAACACTTAGCCAGTTATTTTCCCACCAAGCCTCCTATTTCCTTGTGTAAATTCAGAGGAATTTATCCCCTAAAAGATAGGAATTTCCTCCAAATTGATTGTGGAATTCCCTAGGATGGATCACCTGACCTCATGCAACACTTGTACACTCAAACTATTTTACAATTGATGTTACACTGCCTTGTCATCTCCACTGCAGTTGATGAATTCAAATTCCTTGCATGCACTAGCTCTTTTGGGTTGATTGCTTAGTTAACTGATAGATCTCTGAGTTATATGGGTGTCCCACTGAACCACTAACCGTCAACTAACTCTATCAATAGTTAGAGGTCATTTAACTGAATACAATTGACAATAAATGAACCAGATTACTAAAATTTAGGAATCACACATGCATAACTAAACTCCAAGCCCTGTAACTCGAATTTACTGAGATAACTAAGTGACAAGGGCCTTGTCACACTAGTTAACTGCCTCCATATTGTCCTGCTGACGTGGAAATTCGATTTACTCAATTTGACTAAGGCTAAAGTCAAATTGATCCTTTCTTGCTAATTTTTTTCAACATAGAGGGTATCAAAGGTATAGTCTTGACCATCTTCCTTGTGTGACTTCCAATTGGTATGAAATGTGGAACATAACACATTATAAGGTCTTTTTAGATTCATCAAGATTGGTTCAATGAGTTATCCATATTTCTTTAGAAAATTCTTCACACATTCCCACAATTTCAACTATATTTATTTAACATAAGAAAAATAGCCTTCAATCCTATCAAAGGAAAATGGATTAAGAGAAATCAACTATTTCTTCATCTATATAAGTTTCTTTGATTGAATTTATCAAAAAATAACTTTAACTTCTTCCAAATTTCATTAGAGCAGTTGATCCTAGTTGTATGAAAGAAAATCTCTTGAGAAATGTAGGTCATAATCACCCCAACAACCTCATATTTTTTCTCTTCGATGAAACATTTCATTTGGTCATCCTTCATATATGTAATTGTGGCATTGGTGTCTTGCTAAAGCCCTTTTAGTTTCAACAAAATATCCATATTTGGTGTCATTATAGCATAATTAATTCTGTTGAAATAACAATATTGATCTTGGAAGCCATCTTTTAAGGTTTTACATATTTGGTCTTAATCGGGTTATAGTTGAAAAATCAATAACCTGGATTCAACCACTACAGATTAGACTTAACAGTATTTTTGGACAATAGGGATAGATCCCATTAGTTCTAATAACATGTTGTGAAAGGTGTGTCACCTATAAAACAATATAATTTGTAAAAGAAAGAAAAAGAAGAAGGGAAATCTCACTCCAAGATGATTGGTGGTGTCTAATGGCACCACTAGAGAATTTAGGTATAGATTAGTATTATCAAATCATCAAAATGCATGATAAGAATTATTGTTTTCATATAAATTCAACATGATTGATCAATCCATAAGGTCCTTTATTTATAATCTCTACATCTAACAAATTTCCTTGAATTAGGAAATATTTGGTTGATAAGTAATGATCCATGATTGTAACTAATTTTTGAAAGTCTACAATGTCTCATTAGCTAGTTAGTTGTCCAAGTCTACTTAACCATCTAGTCAAACAAATTTTTGACCACTTAGTTGACTAGTCCTTGAGTTGACTTATTGAATATGATCATCTCGTCAAATGCTTATCTATTTAAATCAATTCAATATTTATAGCAAAGGTGCAATGAAACAACATAATCTTAGGTTATAGCATAGGTTACAACAATACTTATTAAACCTAAAAGGCCTTAACATATTTACATAATTTCTTTAAGTGAAAAATATGGGAAAATGATTCAAGTATGACCCACTTCCAACAAAATCTATCAAAATTCCATAGATGCACTCTCATCCCTAGGTCTATTCTTCTTTTAAGGAAATGAGGTTTTCAAATGTTCAACATGTAGAAATTATTAGAGAGAAACTAAAAATTTACTAAGAGAATTAAAAATAAAATTAATGAACAATAATAATAAAAACACATCCTGCAAACATAACAACGCAATATTCACCCTAGGAAAAATCCAACTCCAAGGAAAAATGTAGCCTAACAGAATTCCATTAGTCTGCTTGGTCAAATCCCTATCCAAGCTGGCCAAGTGAGCCTTCACCGCTGACATCCCTGCCCCCCATTACAATGAAGTCTTCCAAACCTTTCAAAGGCTTTGTTACATTAACCCCATGGGTAGAAACCATGGCCACATTCCCAAAACCACTAAATTTGACCTAGTCAATTTTGACTCTTTCCCAATGTCGAGTTTACCTAACAAAACATCACTCGTATTTTACCTCTCTTATCTTGTGCAAAATAAAATCAGTAAGATTACCTCCTTTGCAATATTTCCCTTTAGGGAAAATTTCAACATCCGCCCATAATAGTCATATCCTTTCTTTTTACACAATCTTGATTTTAAAATCCACTCGTACTCTTTTTTTTATTGGCATAACTCCATAAACATTAAATATGGATAAATATTTTCGCATATCCAAAAGGTGGTGCTTAGTCCTAATAACGCATTGAAGTGAGTTTGAATAGATCAGTCCACACTTCTATTGACGTGGACAAGGGTCTTGTGCCAAAATATGGGAGTTTTCCTAAATCTAAGCTTGAATTATCCTTTTATGTGTTTGGTATAGAACCCTCCTCCAGTATGTTATCCCAACTACCAAATGGATGAGTGAAATTCAGGCTTGGTTGATTAAGTCATAAAATGTCATCTTAGAACTTGATTTGAAAATAGAAAATGAACATGAAATAACTAATCGTTCCAACCATTAGAACAAAAAATAGTTTACTATAGAAATAATGGTTAAAATAGTAAAAAACTAAATAATCATAAAACTAAGTTAGCCTTATTTTAATAACAAGAAACTATTCCATATTCATAGCTAGAAACTAATTGAAACATAATATTAATAAGTTATCTCTATTAGATGAGAACAATCTACAACAAAACTAAATAATCTCGTAAGCATTGCAGTGTAGCAAGCAAGGAAAAGAGTCCTGCACCATGAATGCACTACAATGAATCTCCAAATAGTGGCCAATTGGTTTCATAGTTAATATTGAAAGTAATTTGCAATTTCAAGAAAAAATATGATTCATTATTGCAATTATTTTATTTATAAAAAAGAGTGAGAGGGAGGTTAATTCTTTCTCTTTGGTTATTATCTTTCTTGGCTCTTCAATTTATTTATTGAGTTATACATTTTTTCTAGTTGATGGTTATATTCATTTTTCCATTTCAAACTCCTTTCTTGATTATTTTAAATTTCTTCTTGGTTGTTTAGTTTCACTATTGACTTATACTTTTGTGTGACATAGACGGTTTTATTGCTGTTATCGGTTCAAATTTTTTTTTTTTGGTGCCATGTGGGGAATTCCTTTGCAATTATGGAGCCTTTTTCTTATTTTATCAAAATTCTTTCATTACTACTTGATCTCATTTCTTGTTTGAAGATCCCTTTGTCTATAGGGATGTTCCATGTGTAAAGTTACCTATAGGTTAATAATTCCATAATAAGATGCATGGGCGTATCTAGAATAAACCAACTATCATATCTAATTAATCACTTATGGTATTTCAAATATAAAATTAGCTTATAAGGAGCTTTTGATTGTCTACGAAGTTCAAGAGTTAGGAAAATATTTTTGAACTATGAGCTAGATGGTAGGATTGTTATAAAGCATTTGAAGAGGGAGAAAAGTTTGGAATAAATATTTTAAAGGAGGTCTTGATTTGGAAATTAGTGAAGTTAGCAAATTGGAAGGAGGGTTCAAAATTCAAATAGAGGTTTCAAAATTTGAACCAAAGGAAAATTCGATAGGAAGCCAAAGATGTGATAGGAGGGATTCATTTAATTATATGGCTTGATATCCAATTAGGGAAGGGATCACTTAGGAAAGTAAGGAAAGATACCAATTTTTAGGATTGGGATTGAAGGCAAAATGGAGTAGCATGACCAAACAGAAAATATTGAAAGTGACATATTTTGGAGATTAGGCCTGATCTCAGTATCGGGACGAAGGGGAGAGGATAATGAAGTTCAAAGTCCAATGAAGGTAAATAACTTGAACCTCAAATATAGAAACTTAAAAGAAAAATAAGAGGAGATAAATTCTTAACTCAACATCTCAAATTTGATTGTTGGTAACCATGTTTTATTTGAAAATTGAGTAGTGAATTAGTGGAGAGAGGATTTGATTGATCCATTGGGGATAATTTCCAAATCAGAACAACAAAAATATCATTGAGTTCAAATTTTTCCAAGAAAGTGAATGAGAATATATTTGAGGCTTCTACGATCTACATTTTGTGTGGTTATGTCTTCCAGAGTCATCGCATTACTGTTTTTTGTATCGACGTTTCGAACCAACCTCTGTAGTTCATAAATTAAAAATTTAATAATAAAAATTTTATTAATAAAATTAATTTAATTAAACCAATGCCGATTCATAGCATATTTATTACACATCAATCTCTGACTTTTTCACATATCTAATCTTGATGATGAACCATAGAGGTTGGTTCGAAACGTCGATACAAAAAATAGTAATGCGATGACTCTAGAAGAAATAACCACACAAAGTGAAGGATATTTGAACAAAGGGTAAAATCCTTAAAAAAAGAGTTCAAGTTGAGGAAATATCTTTGAAGATTTTGAAGAGTCAAAAGAAGGGATCAACTTGAACATTTAACCTTATGAGAAGACCAGGGAAGGATGCAGTGAAGGGAAGGATCAAAATATTAGGGAAGGGCTCAATGTAAATCATTAAAACCAAATAAACATAGTTTAAAGGGATGAAAGCAAAACTCTATTGAGGAATACAACTTAAGGAATAAACAAAAGAAGTTAAAATCAAGTAAGTGAAACATGGAGGCTCTTTTAAATTAACCTTTCAAAAGGATGATTAAGGTGCAAGGAAATGGGGAATAAAGGTCAATATAATTTTTAAAAGGAATCATTTTTAGACAATAAACGAAAAACAAGGCCCCTCAGGTTTTGCTCAAAATTTTAGGTCACATTGAAGGCTCAATTAATGATGAAACACTAGAAAAATATGTGAATCTTTGAACAATTATTTATTCAATCATATATTTTAACAAAAATCCATAAATTATAAAAAAATAAAAAATAAAACATATGGATGTCAAACAAATGAGTTATTTGGGTACTCCATTTGTGACATGGAGCCAAGTATCTTAATCATATAGCCTTAGTAACTTAGTAACTTTCCTTGAAGATAGAAAATATGGATTTATTTTTCTTTAATACCTTAATGGTTCAATTAACAATCATACACATAATGTATTTCTTGAGGTTAAATTTGTTGTTGTTTTTTTTAAAGTAGACATGTTGTTTAACTTCTCTGCAATGCTTCTCTACCACCTACAAGTGTCCATATCCATGATTGAGTCACCACAAAATCATATATCTTTTTCCTTTGCTAGCGAGCATCCATAGCCCTGATTGAGATATCTGCGTTCCCCCACAAATGATTGAATTTCCTTTCTAAATCCTTTAACCAATTTATTTTGTTATTAAATCAATGGTGGATGCAGGAAGCATCAAGTATTTATAACCAAGTGGGGATGATGCTTGTTTTTATGGAAATATTAGCCATGTTAGAGTGCTAACAATATACCTCAACATACTTAATCTTAGATATCTAATTGAAAGCCTTTCACATTGTGCACTCATGATTAATGTGAAAGGGTGATATCTTCAAGTTGGTTGAATTACCACTTAATTAAATTTTCAAGATTTTTTAGGACTTAGTTATTTGAAGAAAACCTAATTTCACCATTCTTAATTTCTTCAAGAAACATGGTCAATTACAAAGATTAGAAAAAGTTCTTGTTTTTCTTTGTAAGACCCCAAAATTACACATCACAGCGATTGTAAATGATCATTAAGTAGGCAAGTCATGCAAATGAATTATTAACAAAACTAAATAAATGCTATTCACACTCGAGAGACAAATTAATGATTGAAATAAAATGCTAAATGCAATAGTATTAGTGAAATCTATCAAAAGGAATAAGATTTAATAAATTAAGGATCATAAAGAAAAGTTAACAAAACAACACCTACTATGTACATGTCAATCTCTATGAGGCATCTAACAAAAGTATTTTTCAATGATTTGGCCATTGATAGGAAGGAGTGGCATGAAACAGATTTATATCAGGAACAAAGACAAGCGTTCCTTTTATTATAAATAACTAAAGTATAGAAAGGAACAATTTCATCTGAGTCTTCCTTTCGCAGGCTCCAAGCGGAACCGTCCTCCGGATTTGTCCAGTCTCAAGCCTTCAACAAACTCCTTCCATGACTCACTCCAAGATATCTCAAATAGTAGAAAGACATCATAACACAAGGAAACAAGGGTTTCCTGCAAATGGGGGAAGTGCTGGAAGCACAAGGATCTTCAGGCCTGGTCAAGGAAAATCTCAGCAGAGTGATCTTTCTCTCTCTTCTCTCCTCCCTTAGGCCTTCCAATTGAAGCCTTTTTATACTTCTCCCAAAGTAGTTTTTTAGTTGGGAATTCGTTGGGAACAGTTGGGCCATGGGCACTAATAGGTAATCAATAGGTAAAACTCGCGATCTTCGCCCGAAATTAAGGAGTTTTAATTTTTTTAAGTTTTTTAAGACATATACGCAGGTTGGGTATACACAGACCCGCGTACACACGCGTTTAGCTCAGGGCAATGTCACGTATAGGGAGTAAAACACTGTTTTTTGAATATTTGGACTAGGTCTGGAAGGAGGGGTTTCCCTAGGCCATGAGTGCAGCATCACAAACATCAAGAGTGAGGTTTGGAGCTATAACAGATGCCCCCTAATATATGAGGTTAGAAGGGGTACATGATGGCCGAAATGTATTAAGCAAGTACATGGAAATGAAATCTGCCAAAAACTGAGAAGGACTTCACCAAAGTTCAGCCTACCAAGCCACAAAAAGAGATCAGAAAGAAACACTGTCTGAGGCGGGCATACCCATGCTCAGAGAAAGTAAAGCATGTCCGCATATCAAGTACAAGTGGATCCACTAAGTATACAAGTATAAAGAATTGGAAAATACATAATGGATCATCTGGTCACGATCGAACAAGTACATGTCTGAATATCACATATAAGAATGTCAATGATGCTGAAGAATGAACTGGACCACTGATATCAAAGACTGATCACAAGGTACCAAATGAACATGATGGAGTAGGATGGTACTACACTGCAAACTCAGGTGCCAGCATATAGAATGTTGCCATGAATGACCGCAACATATAAGGTAGAGTGGTATCAACTAGCAGCAATAGGAACAACTGTCAAGTGACCTAATGAATGCTGATGCAACCTGAGGTCTTCACCAACCGCTGTGGTACATTTCTACACCATGGGAATAAATGATCTGGAGTCGACCATGTGAGAAATCATTTGATTACCGGTCATTGATGTATACCGTTAACAAACACGAGACTACTCACCAATAATGATAATGAGCGTCAAGGTACCCAGTACAATCTAACAAGTGTGAATAGATGAGCTGGAGTCGAACACCTGTAAGAATCTATCAATCAGGAGACAATGATGGTTTTCCACTGCCGATAGTGAAGGATCTGTCACTAATGACTGCAAACCCCAAGGTACTACCAAATGGACTCTAGATCTTTGCCCCAGAGTAATGAGTCGTCGTCAATAGGGAAAGATCCGTTGGAAGGAAGGCATTATGGCATCCTTCATCAATCTAGCACGAGTGTAACCCGTAGGCCAATAATGTGGAAGGAATCAGACGAAAAAGATGTAGAAACCCGACCAAAGCACGTTTCTGGCGTACACAAGATGTAGCTAACGCACGACAAAAACCCTTTGAACCAACCAATAATGAAAGCTGACACAGAGGCGAGGTATCCACCAATAGGGTCAAATGGAAACCAAGGTACTGCATGAATCCCAATGTGTGATAATGTAAGTTGATGTCGAACACAAGGGAAACCACTCAGTCAAAGACCCATGATACTAATCAATGTTGAGCACAAGGTGACCTATCAATAATGAAAATAGGGCTAGGGTGCAGCTCTAGGCCTGTCCTCAGAGCAAGATGTCATCGTCGATAAGGACAAGACCCGCTAGCAAGAAGTCAATGGGGACCTTCTCAAACCGGCACGAGTAAAGGACCAATATAGCTAATGTGATGATAGACATGATACTAACAACCGGGGATGGTCGACTGAAAAATGAGTCAAGGGACACTGCAGAGAGGCCGACTCAAGCTAACTTCCCTTGAACAAAAGCACGACTCAATGTGACTATGTGGCAACATATGATGACTCTGTATAAGTTCGTCATGCAGGAGGCACGAATGAACCCTCCATATGATTGGAAGAGATAACCAATCGAGGGAGAACTGACTCAATAACAAGGTTAAGGCATGCCTAGGTCAAACTAAATCCCACCCAAATGGAGGAGACTTTGCTTTGAGTGCTTTGTTCAAGGGCGACACGACTGACTCTAGCTGCCAATAATAAGTGGAAATATTGTCCCTTTCCCGCTCTTTTTGGAATATATATTTTTTTGTATTTTTCTTTAAGCTGGAAAAAGAATAAAATAATGCTATAGTACAGTGGAAGGAATGAGTGTCAGTGAAACAGATGATCTAGTTCCTGGGATTGAAACTTTCCTATGCTCAATGCAGGGAGGTGAAAACTTGGTCAAAGACACTCAAATGTGTGTTCCTTCCACGGATCAAGGTGTGTCAAGTTGCAGAAGGCAAGGGCATGCAAGTTTGATTTCGCAGTAGTCATGGTCAAAAGTTGGCTTAAACACGAGTCCAAGTGAAGTCGGCTTAAGGCAAAAGGGTGCAAATGGTCAAAATGCAATGCAGTAGTACAACTCAACACAAAGGAGCCTCTAGGGTATAAGTCCAAAATGCAGTGAAGAAGCAAAGAGGAATGAGTCTTCATCACATAAGTCATGGCGGGACTACAGAGGACTCCCAAGCCTACTCAGATCGGAGTAGCATGGGCAAAAAATGTTAGTGAGGTGCTAACTATGATGCCCATGAAAAGGATGGCTCTACCATTGTGTCATGATTAAAAAAAAACGACGAGTGAAAGTGGTTTACGAACCATAACATGATGGGATAGACCCTATGGCAAGTGTATCGACAAATGGAGGCTAGTGTGCATAATGCAACGGAAAAATGGCTTCCCTACCCTATATGTCAGTGAGAAAATGATACCTGCCATGACGGGTCAGCAGTCATGGAACCGACTCGAAGCTGTCAAAAAACGTCCAAAATGTCTTGAAAATCAAACCATTCTCGACATTCCAAGCTCCCAAGTTAAAAGTTACATGAGACCAAACAAAATCAAGTTTTGAAAAAAATTTGCATTTTCAAAGCTTATAAATATTAAGGAATTTAGACTTCTGTGATCCATAAAATTGTTTAGATAATCTTCAGCAAATTCACATAACCAATCTTTTGTCGACGCGTTTCGAACCAACCAGTGTGGTTCATCGTCAGGACAAGTTGAAGAACCAATCCGGCTTAGCGTGATTAAATAGAGTGTGCAGAGATTCCAACAGCTATAATGCTAACGACTAATTTTGACCTAATGATCTTGGTCAAACCACTAAATTAGTTAATTAATATTTCTCGAAAAAGCTAAAATAGGTAAATAAAGGAATTCATTTGTTAATTTAAAAAATATAGGTATATTATTATTATTATCCCAAATATTAAGAGAATACATATTTTAATTATAATGGTCATTATATCTCATAATATATATTAATTAATCTATATTTAATTATTATTCCAACATAAAATACAAGTGCAGGTAATCAATCACTATTATTTTTAGAATTTAGTTATACTAGGTAATTGTGTAATAATTATTTAATGGTCTTTGGTAAGTTAGATCTTTACTATTTTGTTCTTATAATATATCATATTTATTATTTAAATATAATGGTCCATTAAAATAATAAGTTATATAAATTAATATATGTTTATTAAATAATCTATATCTTCTTAATAATTAATAAATCCAAACAAATTGTTAAACCATTATTATTCCTAGAATTTAGTTATATCAGGTAAATACCATAATTTAGGGTTGTTAAAACCAAGTCTATTAATAATAGTATAACTAATATTATTGGTATATCATAATTAATCCTTTAAACCTAATGGTCAAATAATCAATATTAGATCAATATTTATTTATTCCAATAAAATATTAAAGGTAACTAAGACCTTAGGTAAATATATTATTACTTACAAGATAAATACCATAATTTAGGGTTGATATGTTTATTACTATAACTAATATTATTGGTATATCATAATTTATCCTTTAAACCTAATGGTCAAATTTCTAATAATAATCAATATTTATTCAATATTTATTTATTCCAAAAATATTAAAGTTAACTATGTCATTATTATTTATAAGGTTTAAAACGGGTTTTTTAGACATTAGTTAAAGGGAAACTCAATTCTAAGGTTAATATAGAAATAATTATAAATGTATAAATAATGAAATTATGGCAAAAAATCAAATCTAATTATAATATGCCCAATAGTATCATAAACAGGTAAGGTTAATACAATAATTAGCCTGAAACTAATTCATAAAACACTCCATAATAATAGGACAAATCTGCCAAAAGAAAAAATAAAGGAGGGGGAAGACAGAAACCCTAAGACCTAACAAAAAGGGAATGAGGAGGCTAGGAAGACAAGGCTGGGACCCAGCAACTGCTAATCTTCCAGCCATCATCCCTATTATCTAAACAGCTTATAAATAGTTTTTTGGACTCACCATTTTCACCATTTGAGTTTGAGAGCAGAGGAGTGGAGAAAAAGAAGAAAACGTTTCCATATGCCAAATTCAACTGTTCAGATCCTTCGAAAATCACCAGGTAACCTTCATACTTGTCTTGCATTCAGTTGTGAATAGTTTTAGAATTTTTAATTTAAGTTTTACCATTGAATTTTTTGTCAAAAATTTCACCGCGGTGTATATGTGGGTTGGATATATGAAACTTGCGTATACGTAGGCCCTACACGTGACTGTGTGTAAATGGACCCGCGTATACGCCGCAAACATTTCAAACAAAAAACCTAACGGTCTAAAATCAATTTTTCTTCAGGATGCCAGTCACTTGGCGAGAAAGAGAGCATACCTCAGTGGATGATGAGGTTATGAATGATCCCAATGCTTTGGATGCCTTACGGGGATGTGGTTTGATAAAATTCTTCAAAATTCCAAATATGAAAGAAAACACACGCCTGCTTGAGATGCTCATTCACTACTGGAGCATCGAGGATGATTCATTTATGATTGACCATATGCCACTCAGGATAGAAGTGGAAGACATTTATTTCATCACAGGCCTTTCCTGAAGGGGAGAGGTAGTACATTCCAGGGGCAGGACACGAGGCAGTCTCTCGATCGAGGACTACGTACATATATATTGCCCAGGACATCCAGAGAAGATTGGAAGTCAGATTCCAATCAAACATGTGGAGAGTCTATCGCTGAGGATAATCTTGTTCACTATAGCTAGAGTGAATGGATCAGCTTCTCTGCACCAGGCATCACGGCCAGCCATGAGCTTGGCGGTAGATTTTCTCACCACCGTATTTGACTGGTGTACTCATCTTTTGGCCAGCCTGAAAAGTCAACTTACTTCCATCAAGAGAGGGCAGACAAAAAACTTCGGGTATGGGACGATTTTGTGTTCTTTCTTTTTTGAGAGGGTCCCTGCACTTCGACTTAGAGTACCGATTTCAATCAGCACCCCATGAGATCCACGAATGGGCAGGTGGGCTGAATTGATGAAACTTCTAGGAGGTGGGGACGTCCCACGGACTGCATTTGATGATGACTTCTTCTCCTAGTGGGAGCAGCAGATCATCACCGTAGATGACTACCCTTATGCTGGGTTGGATTTCCGAGGAGATCTCGATCTAGTATTACCACCGACCGTAGCATGGGGCGACATTGGTAAGTGTTTTTTGATTTTTTGATTTTTTTATTTATTTTTCAAATACAACAATGAATTTTGAAAAATGTTTTTGATAGGATTCAAACGACTAATATGATGATCATGTTCCAGATATTGGGCTGGTATGACCAGATGGGTTCCCACGGCATAGACATCGTGGCCGAGGGGCCAAAGAGGCGGCTACATAAACAGAGTGACTACTACACACAGTTCAACGGCACTTGGTGAGACTAACCCACTAAGTACCGATGATAGCCATAGAGGATCTCCTTGAATATATGCAACGTCATGTTGTTGGCATGCCACGAGACTGGGTTCGCACTCTTAGGCGTGTGGCCAATGCGATAGTTACCTACTTAGCCGCTCATCCTGAGCCGGGGCGTTAGATGTACTGGACATGATTATGGGCATTTGAGTCCCAATTTTTGTATATTATTTTGGACACACTTATGTACACTCGAGATGTTTTATGATATATACATACAGTTGACTTTTTGATGCTTGATTTTATTGTGATGAATGATTGATGTGCCAGTCTAATGCTTGATTAGCGATAGAATCAGCTAACCAATTATGAGATCTTGGAATGTGCAAATAATTAATATAAGTAAATGATCTTTGCAACAACCTTACCCTTAAATACTGGCAATATAAACATGGATCCCTTACCCGATAAATGTTATTCAATTGTGACACTATCAATTGTGAATCAATATAGACTACCAACGAATCGATTTCATAAGAAATTGCTTCGGATAGTAAATTAATGACGGCAATATACTCAGCCATATTATTTGAAGCGGGACCAATGCATACTCCCCTTCACACCATCAATTGACTAGTTGGATAGCAGAGTACCCAAGCTGTGGAAGCGAGGTTCCGAGTGTGCTGACTAGCACCATCGACGAATCCAAAATAGACCAAGTCAACCATCAACACCTGCCACAACAGACCAAAAAGTGTTGATATCAAAAACTCTCGATGAGATATGTACAAATATACAAAATGTACAAAGAAGCCATTGCCTAGCTACTACTTAAGCAAAGTACTTCTTTAGGTAGAGCCCATTTCGGGGCTCCACCAACTTGTTTCCCTCAAAATCGATTAACTCATACGACCCTTTTTCTAAAACTCATTTAATTATGAAGGGACCGTACCACATAGGCTTGAACTTGCCTGCCCCCAAGGTGTCCTTATCTTGGTTGTAGACCAAGACAAGGTCACCTTCAGAAAAGACTCGAGGACGGACAACTTTATCATACTGCATTTTAACCCTTTTCTTATGAGCCTCATTGATTGTGGCAGCAACCCGATGCTGCTCATCGAGATGTTCCAAATGAAGAAGGCGCTCTTGGAGACTAGAAGTCTATGGAAGGAGCTCAACAGATAACTTAAGAGATGGAATTTCACATTTGACAGGAAAGATAGATTCCATTCCATAAAATAACTAAAAAGGTGTAAAACCAATAGCAATCTTTACAGAGGTTTGGTATGCCCACAAAGCTGGATACAACATAAGATGCCAATTGGATTGATTTTTGTTGATTGTCCTTTATAGGATCATCTTAAGAGTTTTGTTCACTGCCTCGACCTGTCCATTGGCCTAAGGACAATAAGGAGACGAATGTTCCTGTCGGAAACCCAATTTGAGAGCTAATTCAGACATTAGTTGATTCTGGAAATGACTGCCATGGTCAGTGACAATCTCTCTCGGGATACCAAACCTTGAGATAATTTGATTAAAAAGGAACAATGCCACTGTTTCACTATCGTTTTTATAAGTGGGCATGGCCTCAGTCCACTTCGTGAAGTAGTCTACGGCCATGATAATGTACTTGTGATTTGTTGCTGAAGGCAGATTACAAGTTGTAAAATCAATACCCCACTTAGTAAAAGGACCGACAGTGACAACGGGAAAAAGAGGAGTTGGATGTGCACACATCTTCCAAGTATAAATTTGATAGGGGTGACAACGTTTGACCGCTTCAACATAATATTTGAAGAGCGAAAGCCAAAAATAGCTAGCACGCAAGATACGTTGAGTTGTAGCAAGCCCTGATAGATGACGACCACAAGCTCCACTGTGGCAGTCATTGAGCGCTGACTCTGCTTCCTCTAAGGTTAAATAACGTCGAAGGATTGAATCAACCCATCAACGATATAATGTATCACCAATGATAACATAATTTTTAGCCAGGTGACATAATTTTCGACGTTCATCCTTAGAGAAAGCAGAGGGAAACTTCGAAGTCTAGAGATAGACAATGATATCTCCATACCAAGGGTCGAGTGAAGAGATGAGGAATAAATGTTCGTCAGGAAAACTTTCCTCATAAATAGTATCCTCTCCACAAGGCAGCTCGGAAATTAGCTTGGCAAAAACCATGGATTTCTTAGACTTGGCGGACAAGAACTCGAGATCAAATTCTTGTAAAATGACTATCCATAGATTATATTTGCCCCCAATCACTCGCCTACTGAGGAAAAATTGAAATGGATTGATCGCTGCTAAGACAAAAGTTTTGCGTAGCAAAATATAATGATGGAGCGGCTGAATAGCATGGACAACTACCAAGGCCAACTTCTTAACAGGAGAATAGCGAAGTTCAGGACCCATCAAGCCTCGGCTCAAATAATAAATCACATGCTCCGTGAGAGCATCGTCTTCCTGAACGAGAACCATACCAATGGTTGATTCTGCTACAGCGAGATATAAAAGGAAGTCCCTACATAAATCTAGTGGACTCAAAAGCGAGACAGAGACTAATTCTTTTTTCAAAGCATCGAACGACCGCTACGAGAAGTCGTCCGACACGAATGGAACTCCTTTGTGTAGCAAACGCATAAACCCTTTAGTGATCTCGGCATAATTCGCTATAAACTGTATTAAGAAATTAGCCTTCCCTTGAAGACTTTGAAGTTTCCGAATTGAGGACGGGGGAGGCAACTAAATTATTGCCTCAACCTTGAAGGGATCAACCCAAATCCCTTCATTTGACATGATGAACCCTAATAACCGACCAGATGTAACCGCAAAAACACACTTATTGCGATTCAACCAGATCTTATAAAAACGACATCGCTCAAAAACCAATAGAAGATGACTAGGGTGATCAGTTCTCTTTCGAGAACGAGTAGCGAGATCGTCCAAGTATGCTTCGATGATATGTTTAATGTCGTGGAAAGCATATGACATGGCCCGCTAGAAAGTAGCTCCAACATTTTTAAGACCAAAAGGCATCTTTCTGTATGTGAAGGTACCACAGGGACATATAAAAGCTATCTTATGTTGATCTTCAGGACGGATAGAGATTTGATTATAACTGGAAAAACCATCCATGAAGGAAAAAATCTCATTACCCACACACTCGTCAATAATCTGATCAATGAATGGCGTGGGGTAATTATCTTTAGGACAAGCCTTGTTTAGGTCTCTAAAGTCGATGCATACTCGGATTGTTCCTTGCTTTTTATCTACAGGGACTGGATTAGAAACCCAATCGGTAAGACGAACAGGGTATATAAAACCTGCCTTGAGCAACTTCTCTACTTCAGCTTTAATTGCTGCTGCTTTCCTAGGATTAACTGGCTGAAGCCTTTGACGAACTGGTTTGGCATTTTCATATGTCTTGATCTCATGTTGAACTATAGATTGATCAATGCCAAACATTTCTTCATAAGACAAAGTGAATACATCTCGAAATTCCTTAAACAGGTCGGTGTAAATTTTAATTTCCTCAGGGGAACACTCGGCTCCGATGAAGAGATTCTCGATCACGTTAGGGTTCCTAGAGATGTTTATAGATATCGTTTTTGAAATCACCGACATATTACCTTCGGCACAAAAGTGTGATGGAGCCAAAGGATTTGATATCTTATAAACATCACTAGTAAGGAGTTTGGAGAACCTAGATTCTACTTCCTGCAATGGAGGAAGAAAATATGAAAAATGGTGTAAGTCTTCCCAAGGTTGATCTACACCCATCATTACTTCTAGGATTGCTTCTTCAGAAGGTAAAATAGTATCTAAGTAGTCTAAGGCGGAGGTAGAATCAAGGGTCAAGGTCGGGGCCACATCACCATCTAGCTCCTCCTCAGAAAAAAGAGTAGAGTGGTCGTCTGCAGAGTTAACGATGGACTGGTATCTAAGCTCTGCTGCAGACATAGGGAATGCCATTCCACCGAATTGTCCTTCAGCTAATGTGGTCATAGGTGAAGGTAAGGTCCAAGGGTCTGAAAAATAATGAGTTTGGAAGAACTCTTTTCGAGGAGACTCCTTAGATGATGAAATTACATTGATTCTAGTGATAGGAGAGGGAAAATCAAAGGTACACATCAATGAAGAATACATTCCAACTCCTAGATTCTCAGTCGGCGGACAAGGGTTATCCACTAAAGGAATAGTAGAGTCAGAAGTTGCTTGAGGATCAACTGGACAATAATCCAATTGATCAACCTTAATAATTTTCCCTTCATGAGGAAAGCAAATGACACGAAACATAGTCGAAACAACGACGTCCATTTCATATAACCAGTTCCTTCCTAAGAGGAGATTGTAGTCTAGGTTAGCATCAATGAATTCTACCTCAATATTAACAACCTTCCCCCGAACACATATGGGAAGGGCTGGGATAATCCCATGTGGCTTATGAGAATGTCCATCGAATGTAGTCAGGAGGGTAGGGGAAGGAACAGCCGAAGGCGATCCAATAGCCTTCCAACACAACATTGACATGATGCACGTGGAAGCTCCTTCATCAATAACGGTATGAAAAATGTTAATTTTCTGGTATGTAGACTTTATTTGGAAAGCCATATGATGAGGGAGTCGCTTTTTGACATTTAACATGTCGAAAGTGAGAACTAAAGAGTTAGTTGGATCAACTGCCCCAATCAACGAAAGTAAAGCACTTCATTGAGCTAGACACAACTGGAGAACCTCTAAAGTGGACATGGCACATGGACTCTGAGCCAGATCCTCAAAAATGGGGTAATTCTAGGCGGCCCTAGCATTAGGATTAATAGTCACGTGTTTAGCGGAACCTTTCAATATCCGTGGTATAGTCTTGACAGGGGGTCATTCAATATGAAGGTTGGTATTTCCGGGAGCAATTTTATCCTTGGAAGTTTCGGCTTCACCATAATCACGTGACCGAGTGGCCACATGGACATTAGAACCCATCATGAAAACATTTGATGACTTTTCCCCTTCTTGGTTGCCCCCTACGGAGGTACCAGGGTTTGAACTCGTGCCAGCAAGAAGTTTCTGCCCTTGGGGAAAAGGGTTGGTTAACACAACTTGAGAGCTAGAAGTCCCTTGCTGCCCTAAAAAGCACTGAGCGTCTTGAATCTTGGGGTGGAGATGAGTTAAATGGTCTCCACTGCATAACTTGCACGGAAACTTGACTTTCTTTTTAGACTCATTTCTACCACCACCAGTATTATTGTCAGATTTATTTGTGTCAGCCTTCTCAAATTCACTCTTTTTCTTACCTCGTCCTTTCTTCTTCCCATTGGAATTTTGATTTCCTTTGGGGTTGGCAGATTGAACGACATTAACTGAAGAGGGTTGAGAAGACGAAGGGTTAGACGATGTGACTTGGTTGTTAGAAGCAATTTGTAAAGACAACTGCTGTAGTTGGCTCAATAGGTTCACCTCATTTGTGTCTACCAACCCAACGATACCATCCACGTGGGGACCTGGATTTGACTTGGCTATATCAACCTTAGTCTCGGGAGCATCAGACAAGATTTTTTGTAGAATCCCAGACTGAGAATAAATCAACTCTAATTGTTGGGCTCTAAAAATAGCTTGCTCCTCAGAATAGGCTCCGGACAAGGAGACATCCTTAGAGATTTCAGGTTGTAATGATTTCAAAAACCATTCGAGACGGTATTCTAGAGGAATCTCGGCTTTAATGAGCTTCTTTCTCCGTCTCCATTCTTGAATGTGATCAGAGATGTGAATTGCCGTATCCTGACAGAAATTGGCCAGAAGTTCAGTTTCGACATCATAATGGATGGGCAACTGGAAATGATTTAAGAAAATATTAGCTAAGTTGGCGAAATATGTAAAGCTACCCCCTGACAACTCTATATACCACTTGGCTGCATTACCAGTCAAGGTGCATTGAAAAATTCTCAACCTAATCGAGTCATCAATAAGGGAGTTTGATGAGCACCACAAATGGAATGTGGTTACGTGGTCGCCCGGGTCTTCACCGCCCTTTCCCTCGAACTTTGGAATGTTCGAAGGGAGTTTGGTTGGGATCGGAGGCCAGGCTGAATTGTATTTGATTGGATCGTTTGTTAATTTTGTGAGATCTAGCAAATTCAATGTTGCCAGAAAAGGAAGCCTAGGAGGACCTTGGGGATTCCACCCAGATTGGGCGGAGTTCCCAAAGTTCTGAAAAGATTGGCCTAGATTTTGGAAGGCACCAGGTTGCCTGAAGTAACCTGCAAAACCAGCTGAACCAAAAGGCAGACCTTGTGATCCAGCAAAATTCGGAGTTTGACCAACTTCGGTCAAAAAACATCCATAGCCAACGAAGCTCCCTCCTAAAGGATTATAAGGAGTCGATAACCCCTGATAAGGATTCCAAGCAGAAGCTAAGGGAGGAATACTTCAAAACGAACTAACTGCGGAGTATGGCCTATTCCCTTGTTGGCCGGAAAGCGATTCCCAGTTCCCATGCCACTAATCGCAGGGTTAGTCCAACCTTGAAAGGGATTACTGCTTTGTCCTATGGCAGAAAAAGGCATAGATCCTATTGTCGGGTTGGAATGTGGTATATGACCACTCCCAAAAGGAAAACCCTGAAATGAAGCTGATCCACCCATCATGGATGTGGAGGCACTAAATGGAACTGACAGAATACCCTGTGAATGGGTGTCAAACGGGAAGAATCCAATACTAAAAGCATTGGCTTGGGAATTTCCACTCATAGAAGGAATGGAGGTAGACCCAACTAAAGATGTGCTAGCAAAATACCCAAATAAAGATGCAGAGGGGATGGAGATAGTTCCTCCCCCTTGTATAGATGTTGGAGTCTGCATAGTTGTAGCACTTGAGGTAGAAGCCATGCTTCTAGTAGTAGCCATCGATGGTAAGTGCGTAATATGACCTGGACTTGACGGTCTATGCATTGGAGACCCAACGTATTGTAATACTTCTGGATAGCTAGAAGGTAGGGCAGAATTCAGAGCCGCTAATGACTCTTGAAATTCTTCTACTTCTATGTTATCTTCCGATTGAAAGAGAACTCGAGAAAGAACTGGAGTGTTCCTCTCTTGTTCTATGGAAGTTCCAGGCTTGTCTTGAACACTAATGTCCCTATGAGGAGGGTCAATCCCCGATGCATCAGCTGCCGTGGGATGAAACCCACCGGTAGTATTACCTCTGCGCCTTCTAGGAGAAGGCTCTAAACTTGGTGGTGAAAGACCATGAATTCTTCGAGACCGTCTAGGTGATCGGTCAGCCACTTTGAATTTTTTATTAAGTTATAGCTAAAGACTCAAGAAAAAATGAAAGCTAGGCCGACTAAGAGCACAGAGCACACCCTAAAAAGTCCCTAAAATATATCAGCCAGTCAAACAACTTTCGAGTATTTCCGCTATGGTTGATGAGGACCGGACACCAAAATACAAGAAAGTGAAGTAAGGGGCATTCCGAAGATAGTCTGGGATAATGACAGCCTAGTCCTACCAGCGAAGGTAACAGAGGAAGTTACGCTGACCTCCTAACAACAGCCTGCGCCGGTGCAAGCCCCCAAGCTTCACAAGGGTGCCCTCCAGTAGTACCGTTGAGAGTGATATAACGTCGACCTCAGGTGCCACGGGATTCCCCTCCGCAGCCACCTATGTAGATCCTTAGGAGTAGCAACTAAGGTTACCAACTCGTATCAGAAGCTAGGCGGAATATTCTTGAGGTTAGATCCGACAAGTAGGAGAGGGGGTATCTCTCTTCCTTACCTTCAAAAACCCTTGTGCTTAACTCCCAGATCCGGAGCTTTCCTGGTCTTCCTAACACTATTAGATTTTCACTCACTATTCAGACGTTTGACAGTTTAAATGGCCTTGGAGAGTTTTCTCTCCACTCGCCTATTCCAAGGACCTAAAATATCCTATAACTTGTTGGTGTGTCTAACTTGACAATTATGAAAAGTTCTAGTATATTTTAATTAGCGCTTGTTTTTAAATGGGTTGTTCTTAAGTCAAGGGATAAGCGGAAATGAAACTTGTGGTGTTTTGACGCAAAAGAAATTAATAAAAACCAAACTATATGCAAATGCACTCGTTTTGTTCTTCGATGAAAGAAATTTCTACTAGGTTCAGAGGAACTTCAAAGAAAGCAACAAATTTTTCTTTTCTTTTCTTTTACTCAAGCTTCACACTCACAAAAGTTAACAAAACTATGGATGTCCTAAAAAGATGTGCAAATTTATCCTAATGCAATGAGTACATGCTGATGCAAGACTTAAGACTACTCTAAATCAAGAAATGAAAGTAACTTGTTTATCAATATGATTTGCCACTTAAAATGTTTAGATGGAATATGAGTTGCTAATTCTCATTCTCGTCTCTACACTAAAAGAAAGTTTCAAGACAAACCGAAATGCACTTTCATTCACTAAAAGAAACTAAACCAAAACAATGTTCAAGAAAGAAAAACCAAGTTTTCAAGAAGTTTTCTTCAAAAGCAAAAACAAAAACGTTTTTCAAAAGTGCTCTCAACAAGATTGAAACTTTATGATTGAAAAATTGGCAACAAAACACTTTGCAAGATGACAACACAAAATGGATGAAAACTCAACAAAAAAAATGTGTTTCAAGATGCTCTTAACAATCAAAAGCAGCAATAAGAGCTTGGCAACAAAGACCAAAAGATCAAAAAGACAATTTTCAAGAAAGTGTCAATCAACAACTTTCAGAAAGCAAGAAAAGCAGATGGCCACAAAAATGTAGTTTTGACAAGCAAAAAGGTCACCAAAACAAGATTTGACACAAAGATTGAGATCAATCTTCCTACCCTGAGGGATCAGAGCAGCCAAGATTCCCAACAAGAAATCTTGCGAGCCGAAACAAAAACGATGACGCTTGAAAAAACAAATAAGACCAACACTTTCCACAATCAGAGAGAATTTGAAATCAGATATTTGCTGTAAAACGAAATACTGACACAGAAAAGTAACTGTTCAGGATTGAATCAGACCAGTAGATAGACCTTCAAAAACAAAAAGATTTGAAAAATCTTGAAAATTATAAGATATACGCGACTGTGTTAGTGCACAATTGTGTGTATACACAACTCAGCCTAAGGAAACATGCGTATACGTAGGTTTACTTAAGGAAACATGCGTATATACACTTCTGTAAACTGGAAAAAAGACGTATATAAAAGATTTCAAGAAAAAAAATATTCTGAAGAAACTGATCAAACTTACAATTCAAGTTCCTACAGGAACAGAATACACAGTTACAGCAAGAAAACAGACAGCTGAGCCTTGATTGGCTTGAATAAACCCAAACTAGGAACAACAATACTGTTGTCCCTAGTGGAGTCGCCAATTCTGTTAAGGGATAAATTCCCCTAGGGTCTTGGGTTGATACCCTAGCAGATCAGAGGTTATCTACAAAGATAAAAACACATTCCATACAGCCATGATGCTAATATAAACAAGTTACACGAAGAGGGGTGCACCTGGGGGTCCTTCATTTGAGAAGATCCAGTTAGGGTCCAAACCCTCTTGGAGTTCCTTTTAGTCCTTTAACCTGCAAAACAAACAATTCCAGAAAGTACAACAGTATATTGACCAAGCATCATAAAGAAATCATCTTCATAGCATAACGAAAGGTAGTTAATTATACAATTAAGAACAACCATTCATATGTGAATCATAACATTGATATCATAAACATGAAGGAGATTTATATCAGGAACAAAGACAAGCGTTCCTTTTATTATAAATAACTAAAGTATAGAAAGGAACAATTTCACCTGAGTCTTCCTTTCGCAGGCTCCAAGTGGAACCGTCCTCTAGATTCGTACAGTCTCAAGCCTTCAACAAACTCCTTCCATGAATTACTCCAAGATATCTCAAATAGTTGAAAGACATCATAACACAAGGAAACAAGGGTTTCCTACAAATGGGGGAAGTGCTGGAAGCACAAGGATCTTCAGACCTGGTCAGGGAAAATCTCAGCAGAGTGATCTTTCTCTCTTTTCTCTCCTCGCTTAGGCCTTCCCATTGAAGCCTTTTTATACTTCTCCCAAAGTAGTTTTTAGTTGGGAATTCATTGGGAATAGTTGGGCCACGGGCATTAATAGGTAATCAGCAGGTAAAACCCATGATCTCCGCCCAAAATTAAGGAGTTTTAATTTTTTAAAGTGTTTTAAGACATATACGCGGGTTGGGTATACACAGGCCCACGTACACACGCGTTTAGCTCAGGGCAATGTTGCGTATAGGGAAAAAAACATTGTTTTTTGAATATTTGGACCAGGTCTGGAAGGAGGGGTTGGCCTAGGCCATGAGTGCAGCATCACAAACATCAAGAGTGAGGTTTGGAGCTATAACAGAAGATGTACGTTAGCAAAGCATCTTTGGGAGTAACTCGATCGTATTTAGTGTTCGAATGAGGTTTTTGTTAATGGAGTCAACTACCCTATTCCCTTAAGGATAATAAGTGTCTATATATAAAATTATGATTCCTTTATCGGAAGAATATTTAATCATATTTTTTGAAGAAATATATGATACATTATCAAACAATAGAATAAAAGGAATACTAGGTGTGGTAATGAGGTGCTATTCCAAAAATTAATATGATTGCACTTTCATTTACTTGGGTCAAAGGAATGGCTTCTATTTATATGGTGAAATAATAAATTTCTATTAAAATGTACCTGTTTATTAGGATTGATTTCACAAATATTGTATATTCCTCACTAATCCCAAGTTGTATCAATTTTCATTGGCTACAAACCAATAACAATTGTTTCGTACTTTTTAGCAAATAATTGATAGACTTTACATTTTTTCTATAAGAGTGGGCATTTGAAAAGTGTAGGCTAGTAATAACCAACTCTAAGTATCGTTTCTCCCAATAAGTTTCAACCAATTGGTTAGTCATGAGGATATTTCAAGACACTTTCAGCATTGTCAACTTGTAGGCATCTTATTAATAACCATCCTAATTTTTTCTCAATAAAACACAATTAAAACTATTGATATTGAACACATATTAATCTCCAAGCTCTTATTTTTTTGAATATATGTAAGTGGGGCTTGATCGATGTTGCAAGAAATATTTTGTCTCATAATACTATGAATTAGTAATGGCTATAATGTACATGATTTCATTACTCTAGATAATAAACTCAATATCCCATCCTTATTTCTCTTCATGAATGTGATCTTGAGATTCAACAACAATTTTACATTCAACTTACTCTTGAAAAATAGTTTCAAGTTTAATATCAAGATCGTATTCTTAGATTGTCATCATTAAGTTGTCACTTCTTTCCCCTAGCTCATTTTGTACCAAAAAAAATCTTACAACTAAGTGTTAGATAATGACTTTAGTGTGGTTATTTATGAATAAGATATAAATTATTTTGCAACCTTAACTTTATTTTGAATATCATGGTAGTTTATTTCATATCCTTGTAACCCTAAACTCATGAAGGATATGGGGAACACAATCTTTGTTATGATCCTTGCAACTCAAAAATGATAAGAAACCTATAATTACAATCTTGTTCAAGGGGGAACCTCCTTTTACAATGTACAAGACATTATTTGATGATTTTAAGTCTAGGTCTCCTTAGTATATATACGGGAGACAAGGGTTACATTATAATAAAATGGAGCCATGAGGGGTTCTAGCCTACACAAAAATATAACTATAGAAATGTAATCACTCAATATATATGGATTAAGAAGAGGTTTTAGGGTTAATATGGGGCTTATATAAGGCTTAACATTCCCCTCAACTTCATAAAAATTTTGTCCCCAACACTTATCTAAATACTAGTGATTTTTCAAGAACAAATCATCTTCCAATGTCATATATTCCATTGGTAGGTTATTCTGCTTGATGATGTACTCCATAATTGATGGGTTACTTGGCTACTTAATCCTTGTTACAAGGATTTTTTCTACTTTTAGTATGGGTTTCCCTTATTCATTTATCTTTTGTACACATTCTGTCTGCAAATGAATAGCATGGTCATGAGCTTGATTAGGTGAAATACCCTTAGGCAATAATCCAAATTCCTTAGGATGATTGTTGATAGCTTTTTGGAGATCCCCTGACATAGATGATATTCACGTTTGAGCATTCTGTGAACAAAATTGTGCCATTACACCTTAGTTCCCCTTTGTAAGTATTTTTTTCATTCCATTAGAGCTTATCACTTTAGATATTTTCCCTTGGATACCTCTAAGATCAAGTTCCTTTCCTTCTGTGGTAAATCTTATGAAGAGATCTTGAAAATTAAATGTCATTATTACCAATGATTGTAGCCATTGTGCCCCTGATACAACATCAACACCACCCATTTATATTGCAATCATGGGGTTGTCTAACAAATAGTCCCCCATATTGAGCTTAATACTACGACACTTACCTAAATTTTTTATGATACCTCCATCTACAATCATTACTTGTAACTCTGGTGTTGGATATTTGAAATAATTGAGAAGTTCTGCTATTTTGAAATTGATGAAGTTATTACTAGTACCCAAATCAATCGAAATTATTATCTTTTTCTTTATGATATATCCTTCTATCTCAAGGGTTTGTGGAGTATTGATGTCATCCAATGCATGACATAGGACATGATTTTACATTACTTCTAATTATATTAGTAAGTTATTGATTAGTTGTACATTTAAATTGTTAATCCAAGTTTTGTTTGGAACTTGCTAACTGTTGAATTGAGGCTTCTGTGATCCATATCAAGTTTATGAGAGATTTTTCGGCATAAATCACATGATATTTCATTTGTCAACACGTTTCGAACCAACTAGTGTGGTTCATTATCAGGACAAATTGAAGAATTAGATCAAGCTTTGCATGTTAAATAGTCAGAGCAGGACCTCCAACGGCTATAATTCTTGACCAAGCAACGAATATATTGACTAACGGCTAAATTTGACTAGGAAACGGTTAGTTGGACTGGACCAGGGGCATAAAAATAAGTTAAATTTAATTTATTATTAAATTGATAGTTAGTTATATTATTATTAAATTAAAAGTCAAAGGGACATATGAATTTACATAGAGGTTTTAACTATTTTATAAAATTTTATTTATACATATAGATATATATATATATTAAAATAAATTAATTTTAAATGATTATTAAATTAAAAGTTAGTTATAAAAGGTATTAACTATTTAATAAATAATATTAAAATATAAATATTGGAATAAGTGTTAGAAAGAATAAAACTATAATATTAAAAACTCAGATTTAATTAATTGTTTATCTAATTGTTAAATTAACATATTATCATATAACGATTTCAATATTAAAGTAATTATATTTCTTTTATCAGCTAAAATTATTAGCAAATAACTAAAAAAAAAATAAAAATATCATGTGATTTACGTCAAAAAATCTCTCATAAACTTGCTAACTGTCGTGCAAAATATATGCTAGTGCAATATGTTATGTGTCATGAAGTGCAGTAATATGAGGATTGCCACATCACAAGTTAACAATGTTTTCATAAGTCACTGATTTGATTAAACACACCACACTTTGTAGGAATTAAAGCACCCTTGCAAAATAGTAAATTACAATTAAAGTAAATCACAATTCATGAAAGTAAACACACTTGCAGAAAAGTAAACACACCAACTACTAGAAGTGACATGTTCAAGTATGATGATGTTCTTGGTTTTCTATAACATTGACACAATGGAACATAACTATGATGTAGTTAATGATGAGAAAATAATTTAGAAACAATATGCAAACATCAAACAAATTTCAGTTGTGAACTACTACGAAAAACATAGTAAAAGTAAGTAATAGGCGAGTTGCAACAACAACCAATATTTCCATAAAGACACAAATGTTGAAAAAATGTAGCAAGAAAGGTTCAATTTGACTTTAGCCTTAGTCAAATTGAGAAAATTGAATTTCCACATCAGCGGGACAAATTGGAGGGAGTTAACTAGTGTGACATGGATCTTGTCACTCATTTAGCTAAGTAAATTCGAGTTAGAGGGCTTGGAATATAGTTATGCATGTGTGATTGCTAAATTTTAGTAATCCAGTTTAGTTATTTTCAGTTGTATACAATTAACTAAACTCTAACTATTGTCGGAGTCAATTGTGCAGTGGGACAACAACTTAACTCAAAGATAGGTTAGTTAACTTGTAAAAGCCCCAGGTCAAAAGTTCATGTAATAAAGTTAATAAAGGAAAAATAAGACCTGCTGATCTAGATTGTCATTGATGTCAATACGGCAATATTTTGGGATACCAAATGATGATGTGAAGCTGAGGAGAAGCAGATCCATGAAGCAATAGGAGTAAGAAGCCAAGGAGGAAAGCCATCAAGGAAGCCATTGAATTCAAGAACAAAAGCAGTCAAAGAAGAGTTATCAGAGGTCACAAGAAGATAAGCCACATAAGCAACAACAATATCGGAGGAGAAAAGAAGAACACATCATCGGAAGAAGAGCTATCAGAAGAGTGGAAGAGTGAAAAGAAATCATAGAGAAGTCACAGGAGTGAGAACCCAAGAGTAAGAGGAAGAATTCGCTGGAAACCCTTTAAAACACATATGCCCAAGAGGAACAACTAAGTGGAGCTAACAATATCACCAGAGGAAATTTATCAGTGATTCTATTATATTAAGTTATGTAACACTGCTCAAAATCCCTGATCACTCAAATACAACACACCTCAATAAAATATCACATCCACTGCGTCGCAAGTATTGAAGCCTTATTACATTGAAATTTCCGATTGCGATATGAGTTACGAACCCGATGGTCCCATTACAACATGCCCTAAAGAAATATCGCATCAGCCATATCGCTAGACTTAAATCCTTGTCACATACAAATCTGTCGATTGCGTTATAATATGCAGACCCACTGGACCATTATAATACACCTTAATGAAATATCGCATCCGCATTAGAAGTTATGTGTCACAAAGGAATGTCACACTTGAAAACTACGATTGCGATATCATTGCAGACTCGCTGCACCATTGCAATACAACTCAATATAATATCGAATCCATCACATAATCACAAACCATTATGTTCGCATCATAATGTTCCATTCAAAACGTCGATTGCGACATAATATGTGGACCCAAAAACTCCATTAGAATACACCTTTATGTAGTATCACATCCGGGTATTGAAAGTTACACAAATCATAAAGGGTTTTCACCGTCAGACCGTTGATTGCAATAACTTTTGTGAACCTGACCACCAATTGCGATATCACTGTGGACCCGACAAACCGTCGATTACGATGGAGCTGTGGACTCGACAGACCACTGATTGCGATGGAGCTGTGGACCTGATGGATCTATTGACGATTGTTTAATATTATATCGTGTCCGCTTCATCAGTTGTATGAATATCATCTATCTTACATCAGTAATGTTAAAGGTTGCGATTGCGGGACCTTCGAAAGTTTCGATTGCGATTGATGACATGGATGTGGGACCTCATTGGGTATGGTCTCTCCTGTGAAATTTTCTGTAAATAAAACAAGTTTATGAGTAATTGTATGAATATCCATAAGTCGGCCTCTCCTTCTAAATGAACGTGTCCTTTGGGTATTGGGGAAACCCGTATAAATACAAATTATAAGACCTCACCTTAAGCATCAATCTCAGCATCGAGCACACAGAAGAATTGACATTTCACAACTCGTGAACTTAAAGAAGTAGAGAGATCTGAAGGTTGAAGACGGAAGCTGAAAATCCAACAAAAGGAAGGAAGCCAAAGGTCGAGCAAGTCTATTGGTTGGGTTAATCTCTATTAAGGGCTCATGAAGAAGTAGTCACATCTAAAGCGGTTATGTAGTGCAGACAATGATCTGTTACAAAGATTACAAAAACGGGGAGCAATATAATACAATCAAACATTTCTTAACAGAGGAAAACTATAGGGTTGGAGCCCTTGGGGTTGGTGCCTCAAAATTGGAAGGGTCGGTGTCCTTAGAGTTGGTGCTCTTAAATTCAAGGTTGGTGGCTTGGTAAGATAGGGTTGGAGCCCTAGAGGTTGGAGCCTCATCAAAGTCCAAGTTGGTGCTTGGAAAAAATCATCAGATATTGTATTCAATATTTTATATATTTTAATAAAATCATTTCTTTGATTAAAATTATAAAGAATCTAAATTGGTAATAATTAAAAATGAAAAGAAATATTGATTCAGCCCCTCTGAGTATTTCCAACAAGACCAAGGTATTGAGACACTTATTCCAAGCTAAATGTTGGGAAAAACATCCTAGTGGGTATCACTTGTTGTGTTTATGGCTAAGGGGAAATTGACAAAGGCATTAAAAAGGCAAAAAGGAAATTTTGGTACTTTAATTATGAAAATAAAGGAAATTAGGAGAAAAGGGAGGTGAAAGGTCATAGGTTGCATGTGAGGAGAAAAATGAAGGAAAATAATGGAAAATAAATAAATTAGAGGCATGAATAATAAAAGGAGCATCAGTTTGTCGCTTTTTGCCAGTTGAGTTTCAGAATTACTCTTAGAGAGGATAAGAGAACCAAGAGGAGAGGGAAAGGAAGCAAGAAGAGGAAGGAAAATGCAAGAAAAGGAAGGGTAAGGAAAGAAAAGGAAAGCAAGGATCAAGGAAGGAAAGGTTGGATTAGGAAGCTTCATCACGAATACTTGCAGGTAGAAGATTTCATGTATGATTTCCTAGTTGGTTTTGGCATGCATGGCATATGTATGTGTGTATTTGGTTTATTTGTTGTCGGTGGCATGGATTTTGTTAGGATTTGATAGTGGTTTTATCCTTGCATTCCCATTTCTAGATAACCATGGTGTGAGGGGATTATTTCTCGGTTGAGCTATGGATTTCTAGAAGGTTTTGGATCCGAGTGAGGTGGTCTCAGGAAAATTCCCAAGGGCATAGGAATCACTTGACCGGTAATGGTGGATACATGGTAAATATTGAGGGTGGAGATGGGAAAATTCCTCAAGGTATTGGTGAAGAAATTCTGAGGAATCCAAGCTCAATTATGTTTGTGATATCAAGACTCATTTAGGTGAGATCACAGTATGGTGGGGGTGGAGGTGGTTTAACCTCTGTATTCCCTTGGTTGTTTGTGAATTGGTTTATCCCATGAGATCCCACATTAATTCTTGGATTATGGCATGGGGGTGATTGGCTGAAAGGAAGATTTGGTTCAGTTCAATCTATGGTTGGGTGGTACATAGAAGTCCCTCACTTGGTTGGCTTTTGCATATGGTTAATAAGAGTTAAGTTTCTCTTGCTTTTGATGAGTAAATGTACTTGTTATTATGTGGCTTTAATGGTTGTTTTATCATTGTTATCCATATGGTTATACGGTGGTTATAAGCATGGTTACTTGACATATCTAAGTATAGTTATTATCACATTTTCATTAATGAATTCCTGGCTAATGAGTGCATGACCTAAATGGTGTTATGACAGCTATTGTGAGATGGAATTTATCCTTCTTGTTAAACCTCAGATAAGTTCCATATCCCTATGTTCAGATATGCATTCATGACCTATATGTTGCATGTTTACCATGTGTTTGATGGAATTTCAATCCCAGTTTGGAAGGGTCAGGTCAGGTCCTTGTTCAAGTTTTGGTTTATAACCTTTGTCTCTATGTTATTCATCATTTCTGGAAATTTTCTCAATGAGTTCAAAATACTTAAAACTACTAGTATTGACTATTTTTGCATCAAATTTAGATAAGAACTGAAGGATTTATAACTTCTCCCATTTCTTCCACTATTCTTTCCACAAAATGCTCAAAATCCCGCAGAAAACTACAAATTAGCCCCAAAATTCTCTAATTGTGAAAGAATTTCTCTGCACCGTGGGCCATATTTTGTTGGTCGTATCACAAATCAAAATTGGTGAGTTCAGGCGGACAAAAGGTCTTGTTTTAGCGGTAGAACACTGCGATGAGATATAGGTGGACCTGATGGAATATTAAACTATGGCATAAAGAACCATCACGTCTGGGGTCTTATTGCTTGTCGCATTCGATAATTGGATATGGGATCTTTAAGACAGTGAAACATTTGTGATGTGATTTCACGAACCCATTGGAACATAAAACTGCAACACAACAATGTATCACATCCAGAACTCAAATTGCGTCAGTTTCGGGGCCAATACTTGTTTGTCAATCCCTTTCACTGATTCTGATTGCGATTTGATCACATTGCAACCCAACCTACGAGGAGCCGATTTGAGACACCTTTTCTACCTACCGCTCTGATATGCGATTTGGATGGCCAATGGTGGGCTTCCACTTGGTGCCTCCTTATTGGCTGCATACCTTGCCACATCATCCCAATCCTATTATGTAGGCAAGTCAAATTTGAACTTTGACTTGCTCTAACTTCTTCATATGAACTCAGATTTGAATGTCATTAGCACAGTTGGATTTAGAATGACAAGCTCTTAAATTTTAAGCTGAGTTTGATAAGATTCAGACACTTTTATTTTTGAGCATAATTCTGAGCACCTAATCACAGAAGACAATTGGTGATTCTCTGCGGCAGTATTATCAACCTATTATTTTTTGGTAGCAATATCTTCCTCAATCGTGCATTCTCACTCTTAAGATACTTTGTATTATTTTGAGTTGTTGTTGCAAAAGCCACATTTGATGCCATGATTGCTCGATGATTTCTCCTGGTATTAGATGTTATCACCTTCTCTGTGGATATGGAGACTGAATTAATGGGATCATTGGGAAAGTACATTTTCCTTTCTTGCAAAATAATATTCTTCAACTGGTCGAAGGTAAAAATGATTATATCGATAACCTTGTCATCAGGTGGAGAAACAATTCCATTCTCAATAAATGGGAGATGACCATCGGTGAGAGGGGGCTCAAACTAAATGTCTGGTTCATTTGCAATTGGTTCAATGACATCCTCCTCCTCCATCTCTACTTTTAATTCACATGCCATTTTTTCTTCCTCCATTATTCACGTGACCTCTTCCTCATGTAAGTTCTTCATTTATTCTTCCAACAATGGCTTATGTTGTTCCTTCTGTTATCACTCAGATTTTCCTAGAAGTTTTTGGGAAGAGGAAAGGGGTCCGAGGTAACCACAAACCAACTTTTAAGTACAGATTCTAGCCAATATTTACTCAGAGAGGGCTCTCTCTTTATGATTTAGCTTGGTTTTTAAAATATATTAGGCTAGTTGTGAAGTTTAGGGTTTTTTTTTTTAGTTTGGGTGGTGAGATTCAGTAGCAAAGGGGTAAGACAGAGTAGCTTAGTCCATTGGGCTGATGGAGTCAAAGAAAATGGCTTAAATGGAATTGGTTTCTTCACAAAGGATGGTTTAACAGAGCAAGGTAGTCAAACAGGGAATAATTAAAGACTGAAAGATGGAATGGGCTTAAAGGGTTAAAGGGTAACTAAGAATCCTTTAACATACTTTAAATGAGCAAAATATGACTAACCATCAGTAAAGAGCTTTAATAATTCCTCACTAAATGATTAAGATGAATAAACTAGGAAACAAGAACAATCAAGAATTCACAGTTTATACTAGTTCAGAAGAAAAAATTGAGAATAATAATGATTGAAAATAGAGTGCAATTAAGCAAATTCTGAGTTATTCTTTTTCATTTATCATTCAGAGGTGAAACATAGATGATAATTTAAACAAGGAAAACTTTAAAACACAAGGTATAGATGAACTTGTTGATCCGATGTTTGATTCAAGAATTCTGAGAAAAGTCCTTAGCTCCAATTCTTCATCCAGAAAGCCACAAAGTTTGGTCCAAACAACACTTTATTCAAAAATAGTCAATGTTACAGCAATATCTAAGAATCCACCCTCAATACTCCAATTGATAGGGCATTTATAAAAAAAATCTTTACAAAAATATCTCATAACAGAGTGAGACATATTCTAGTGATGACTAATTATTTTTACAGAAAAATAGAGACACTTAGTCTCGAAGATAGGAGAAAGGTGAACTGATGATGTGCTGTTCCTATTCTCGCTGAATGTGCTGGAGGCATGCCCTTTTATTTGGCTTGTTGCTGTCCTCTTAGTAACTCTGTGCTAGCTGCCTTGTTTTGACCAATACTTTTCACCTGTTCTGAGACACTTCGACCTGTTTGACCCCTCTTCATCTTTGTTCATCTTGCTATGGTAAAAGCCCAAAATTTACATTTTACCAAAAGTAAATTTACAAATTTTCAATATGTCTTCCCACCATTTTTGCTCTGGCACTCTGTGTTTCTGAAGTTTCCTCAGAGTCTCATCAGTTTTTGTATATCTGAAAAAATTAGGCTGGAGCTGAAACAAGTGCTTTACCTCATGTTCAATATAGAATAAGTTCTCCAAGCTATCATAGAGAACTTGGCCTATGGGAAGTACTTTTGATCCTGATGCACTAGCTTGATCTCCAGCATACTTATTCAATTTATCTACATCATCAATGTGCTTCATTAACTTGTCATTGATGACCAAAGGACTTGGTAGCCCTTTATTCTGTAAATCTGTGAACTTTTCCATAAAAGAATGATTTCCACCTGCATATCTTGGCATTTTCTCTCTAGATTCTGCATCAAAGTTCTTTTAGTTAGCACCCTTTTGATTTCCAAAATAGTGTCTATCTTGTCTGGGATGCCAAGTGCTTCTAGTTGTTCCCTGTTTTTGGTATTCAAGAAATGATAAGCTTGTTGGCTTGTTCAGGCATTTGTCCTAACTATGCTCTTGTATGTTGAATCTCTCCATGTGCTGCTTTCACTAAATCAATCTGCTCATAGATCACTTGGATAGATGCCCACACATCATTTATAGATTGAATGATGTTGGCTCAAAGGATTTTCTTGATCTCTACTAGGGGCTTATCAAAGTGAGCTCTTGTTCTAAAGTTTTAACTTTCATTTCTAAGGCTTTAATCTCCATGGTTTTTTCTGCAACACTTATTTTTGAGGCATCATACTTCTTTTCTATATAAGCCAATTTCTCTTTTGCTTGTTTTAATTCTGACACTTGTAATTTCAGTTCTTCCATGGCCTTTATCAATTCTTTTGTGCTCATATTAGTGCTGCTACCTAATGCTGTTCCTGTTGTTGATGTACCTGTGATTACCTCTGCTATGGCTGCTGGAATGTTTGGAGCTAATGCTATTCCAAGTGTGGAGGGGACTGCAGTTGAGATTATGGGAATTACCTCGGGAGGCTGGGAGGTCGACTCTCCCTGCTTTTTCTTTAGTGCTTTCTCTAATGCCTGCTCTGTATCATTCAATTTTTCATTAAGTTTCAGGAGCAGGTCCATCATATCTTCTTCTGATTTCTGTTGTATAACTTCTGCTGTCTGAGGATGCCTTGAAGGAGGTAGCTTCAACTGTTTCCTCAAGGCATCAATGTCCTCTTCTTTCTTCTTGATTAGAGCCTGTATGGCTTTAGCATCTTTGGAATCATGTCCTAATGCAATGATTATATCTTCTAATGATTTTATTCTATTATCTCTGGCCAAGAGGCTTTCTCCAAGTGAAGTTGAGCAGCTGTATTATCCAAGGAATTTTGTAGCTTGTGTGCCATCATTGCTTTTTCAACCAGTGTGGGATAGTCCATTTCCCCAGTTTTCTTGTGAAGTTCAATCTGGTCCATAGGATGAATATCTTTGGCTAAGACCTCCAAATTTGTTATGATGTAATCTTCTATTGACTGAGGATGTTGCACCTTTGGCTTAAAATAACTCATTAATATTTTGCCTTCTTTAATATCATAAGCTGACATCAATCTCTGTTGGTTTGAGGGGGCCATCTTCAGATACTGATTATAAATTTGAAGCCTTACTGGATCCTTCTTGGCTTTTATCTCTGTAAATGTCTTCTTAATGTCTGAGGCCTATTTTCTTTGTGGCTTGGTGGAAGATACTTCTACACTATGTTGTCTTTCTAGCTCCTGCCTTTGTGAACTAGGGGAGGTTTCTTCAAATGGGGGAGTTTGTTGGCTCACTGCTCTTTCTTCTCTTAGACTTTCTGTGGTTTCTTCAATGATTTCCTCTTTTGAAAGAGGATTCAATCTTTGTCTCTTTGCTCCAGGTTTTTTTGTATTTCCACTGATAGGTGTGGTGGTTTCTCTGTCCCTGTTTTTGTTTCTTTCCTCATTTATAGGAGTTTGCAATGCTGGAATTTCTGCTGCTTTAGTTTGGGCTGGAGGAATCTGTACATGACTCTGTTCTTTGGTCTTTCCAGGTTGATCAATCATTGTAGGCTGCTCTGTGGTCTCTACTTCTTTGCCTTTGGAAGTTCCTGTAACTGGTATGTTGGTTTCTTGTGTAGGCTATTGAGAAGTTCCGACAGAAGATGTACCAATTTCTGATTGTTGAGGTAGCTTGAATGATACCTGTCCAAAAGAGTCCAAGTCAAGGGCTTTCTCAAGATCTTTCATAGCAATTTCCATCTTTTCCTGCTCACTAATCTCTTCTATTAGGGTCCCTTCTACCCATTCATCCTGATTTGCAAATTGTTAAATTTCTGGGATCCTATGATGTATATAAACTGATAGCCTGTTCTTTGTCCTTCTGTCACATATGAAACTATTTGGGTCATATGGCACCCACCAGAAACTTTTCTTCAATCTGAGGTGGTCTTATAAAATCTTTTCAGCTTCTTCCCAAGCATCTCTAGAATTGATGATTAAAGGGCCTAACTGGTTCTTGATTCTTAGCTGAGCCTTTTTCTTTGTGCTACAAAAATGGACTAATTCTGCATTTATAAGCTATCTAAAATATTCTAGTGCAAATAATCTCATGGGCACATATTTAGGTAACTTAAAAGGGCAAAGTTCACACCCATACATTCTAATTTCTGTGTGATTTTGATACAGGTACTAGTCACCTATCCTGTACTGTTTAGAGAGCTACAGAATTGAGGGGAAATTCCTATCAATAAAGTCGTTGCTGGATGTACAAACCAGTCAATGAACTCATTATAAGTATAAGGGGATTCATTGGTATTATGAAAGATGGAACTCCAAAAAATCACAGACCTTCGATTTCCTTTTGAATCCAATTTCCTGATGGGGAAAGAAAAGCTGTATGGTTGATGATACAACAAAAGATGGTATATAAAAGATGTATATTTGAAGACTCCTTCCCTCTCCAAATTTATGAATTGATGATGTATTTTGTTGGAAATGAAAGTGGCATAGTCATATCTGACAACAGGGGGCTATCCTGGGCTAAATATTGATAGTAAAACTAAAGTGATGTCATCAACATATTTACTAGAATTGAATCCCATGATCAGGGATATCATTTCAACAATGAGTTTTCCAGTGGTAGTGAAAAAATTCTGCAGATAAGGAGGTGGACCTTTAGGTTGGTGCTTTGGTAGCATGAAGGTCTGAGCAATTCGGCTTATCTCTGATGTGGGAAATTGAGATGCTTTTTCAAGTAGATACCCCATGGAAAGAGGAGAAAGGGTCTGAGTGGAATGGAACTGTATCATTTCATTAATGGACTTAGCAGTTATGGGAAAAAGGACAGTTTGGGATGGCGGCATAACTACTCTTTGGACAGGGTCATAGTTAGCACAACAATGATGAATTATTTCTGGGAAAACATGGATTGAGGGGAGGAAATACATAGGAAGGTTTGATTCCCATAGTCCAAAAATATCAGAGTTATTTAGATAGCTATCCCTGACTTGGCAAAAGGCATGAATATTGTTCCTATCACTAGTTAAATATTTTATTTGGAAATATTTTTTGGCCAGGGGTAGATAATCTAAGACTTTATGGGGTGCATTCATGGGCGCAACATTCAAGGCTATAGGGGTTTCCATCTTTGGTTCTTGTGGATTCAAAGATGAAAATAGGGGAAATTCTGTGAACAATAGGCAAGACAATAGGTTGGGAGATTTGTATGGCCAATATAAACGTGGAATAGACCTGAATTTGACTGTTTCTTGAAGAATTTTAAGCAAAAAACCAAAATCACGGGGTTTCAGTGCAGCTTGGATAAATACCTGTTTCAAGATGGTGAATAATGCCTGGATGGGAGGATGACAGGTTCTGGGCGGTGTCGCAGCAAGTTTCTTAACCAGGTGGTGGTCTGCAAGCTCGAACACTCGATTGGGATGTTGTTTTGCATGGGAGCATTGTTTACAGTGAAAATAATGTTTTTTCGCTTTATTTAACAAAAATAAGGTTGGCGGGACTTTTTGGCATCTATTAGGTGGATGATGTCAACATGATGGGATGTTTTGTCGTTGTGCGTAAGGGTGGTAAGCAGTAAGCATCGCACTGCTTTTGGAGTCGGGTGGTTTTGAATGGAGGGCGAGCGAGCATATGGAGCAGGCGATGCGTGGTGGGGGTACGGAGGAAAACTGTCGGGCGATCGCGAGTTAAAACGAGGTGGGAAGGGTCGTCGCAATATCGCCATCGACCGTCAGATGGGAATGCGATGATCGGACGACTGACGGGCTTTGGAGATGGTGGGGAGTTTATATATGTGGGGCCCAATATAATTAACGCATATTTAATTGTATCGGGGCCAATTTTATTGGTTGATGGGTAGGTTATTAGTTAATCCAAATGGTTAATTAATCCCGTATTGAGCGGTGGGGAAAGGTTATTAACAACTTCAGATAAGTTTGTTAATCCCTTTTTTATACTATATAATGGTTATATACCATCGGGGCGGGAATTATATAGAATGTCGGGGTTTTTTAATATAATTACATAATACAGGAAATGGGTAATTTATCTGGATTTATATAATAATTGTTAAAGTTAATATGAAACAAAATGAAAGTGCTAAGTGTAAAAACAATTGACTTTGTAGTTAAACTTAGGCTAAAGTGGAAAAGGGGTCTTTCAAGTGATATTATGCATTTCCCAAGTAAAATAGGTTTTTTACTTAGGCAAAATTTATGAAATGAAATGAATGATGGATGGATGATTTTGAGTACTTAGGTTTTTAGATCATTGGGCTGAGGGTCCGGTCCCTCCAGAAGTCAGAGAAATGCTCTGAGCCCCTTTGATTTTCAAAGTCCTTAATACTTGAGGGGGAATTAGTGAAATCTTTAGGGAAAAATGTGAATGAAAGTTAGTTATTTAACCTTGCCTTGCTTGAATTGCATCAAGTGTAATGTATGCCTTGCACTGTTGAGAAAAGTAAAGATCAACACATTTAGAAGCATTTTTCATCACAAGTATCATTCTGCAACATCATCTACCTACTTTAGCCTGACATTTTTTCTTCTTTATTAGGGTGCACTTAGATTGGCAAACCCTTATCACACTTTTTCTTTTACATAGGGAAATCTATCTAAATCTAACCTTATTACATCCAAGGGCTTAGATTAAACTGTTGAGCTCCTTTTTATTTACTCTACTTATCTAATTATCTTCCAAGATTAAACAGTTTGGTCAGATTTTATTCTCTATCTACAGCATGAAATTGAAAAATGAATGAGCCAAGTTTAAATGGTTTGACTCTTCATCAATTGTGGCATAAATGACAAGCTGCACACAATTGCTTATTACAGAAACTGAAATAGTAGTGGAATTTAGACTTGTACACTTTCCTAGTCTATTTTTGTTTGGGGTTCATTTCTTCTCATTTTTTCGACCATTTTATTCTTTTACCCTTTGATTTTTCTTTTAGGGTATACCCTCTTTACATTTTTTTTTTTGATTTTTTGACAATATGGAAAACCTTTGAAACAAGGAATGGTATGAACATATTACAGAGCTCATCAAGTCAATCATGAAATATGACACCTATTGGTATAGGAGCATAACACTGGCTCCACTTGGGGATGGCTTTTCCTGGTGGAAAGTCAAGAATAGTAGGTCAGATGGCCTTCTGAATGATTTTGACTATGCTCTGAAATCTCCTTCGATTGGTTGCTTTATTGTATATATGACAATAGTCCTTCTGAAGTTGAGAGCCTTCTCTCTGGGTTTCAACTCTAGCAAGTTACTATCCAATCCAAACTGTGACATTACCAAGGATATAGTATTTACATGTTAAAATCATAATACATTAAAAGTGGGATCATAGTACTGCTTCAGCATCCGACCATTAACTGGCCCTTCTTCTATTTCTGTGTCATCCAAGTTTTTGAGATAGTAGGTATTGTTCCCTTGTAAAGCATGGATAACAAAAGGTCCTTTCCATAGGAAGTCAAAATTCCCATGTTTTCCCTTGTCCTCTCTTCTGGAATCCCATCTTAAAACTTTGTCTCCAATGTAGAAGTCCTCTGCCTTGGTTCTTTTATCAAATATTTTCTTAAATTTCTCTTGTACCACTTGAGATCTCTGATATACTTCCTCTCTGGTCTGTTGCAAATGGATGGTCTGATTTATTCTCCTTTGAATTTCATTGGGTTCCACTTGAGCTTCCTGAAGTAGTTTCATTACTGGAACTCCTAAGGCTGAAGGAAATACAACCTCCATGCCATAGACTAACTCAGAAGGACTAGTGCCAATGGATTTCTTTGTAGTAAGTCTGTTTGCCCACAGTGCATTGGTATGTTTCTTGTGCCAGTTTTTCTTATTCTCTTCCAACAATTTCTTAATGATATTAATTAGGCTTTTATTGGAAGACTCAGCTAGACCATTACCTTGAGGGTAATAGGCTGTGGAATGGCCTAGAGTGATATGGTATTTATTACAGAAGCTTATCATTTTCTTGGATTTAAAGGCAGTAACATTATCTGTTATGATCTTTTCAGGACAACCAAATCTAGACAATATGTTGGTTTCTAGGAATCCTATAATCAGCTTATCATTGGCTTGTCTAGAGGGAATGGCTTCTATCCATTTGGTGAAATAATCTGTAGCAGTGAGAATCCATTTATGTTGGCCAGAAGATGGAGGATGGATTTCTCCAATGAAGTCTAAGTCCCATTGTTGAAAGGATTTCTCAGTGGAGATAGGTCTCAGGGGTAAAGGTAGTAGTTTTCTCTTGCCCTCAAAAATTTGGCATTTATGGCAAGCAGTGAAAAATTTCTTTACATCGGTGAACAAGGTTGGCCAATAGAATCTAGCCCTCAGGATCTTGTCTATAGTTACCTTCCAGTAAAGGTGTCCACCACAGTCTCCTGCATGAAATTCTTGGTGAACCTTGTCAGCTTCTTCTTTTACGAAACAATTCAATAGGATACCTTCATGATTTTTCCAAAATAAAGCATTATCTAAAATACAAAATTTTGCAGCTTTCAACTTTAAGAACCTTTTCTTTGTCCTGGATAACCCTGGAGGAGCCTGCAGGTTTAATAATACATAAGTTATATCAGCATACCATGGTGAATCTAAGAAGGCCTGGCTGATTTGTGGAGTCGCCATCTCTTGTTCATTATCCAGTTCATTAATGTCTAGGGCTTGGAAATTTGTTTCAGTCATGAGTTTAGCCAATCCTTGTCCTTTTATAAGCTTTGTAGGTCTAATTTCAATATCATATTCCAATATAGCAGCAATCCATTTACCTCATTTTCTCTCAATTCCATCTTGGGTTAAGATGTCCTTGACAACAACATTCGGTACATATGCTATTACATGGGAATACAATATGTAGACTCTAAAGTCTTTAATAGATTTCACCAGTGAAAAAGCTTGTTTTTCCATGATTTTGTATTTTAGAGGTGCATCCCTAAGTGCTTTGCTAAAAAAGGCTATTGGTTTTTCACATCCTTGATCATCCTTTTGTAGTAAAACAATAGCTATGGTGTGTTTTGATGCAAAGGAAAATATTATGAAATTTCTATCAAACTTTGGACTTGTGAGGACCGGTGTTCTAGTTAAAGCCATTTTAATTTCCTCAAAAGCTTGCTTGGCTTCAACTGTCCAACTAATACTAGAATCCTTTTTCAACATATTATTAAGCAATCTAATTAATTCAGCTAAATTAGATATAAATCTTCTCAAAAAATTGATCTTTCCTAGGAAAGCTTGAAGTTCTTTGACATTTCTAGGATGGGGTATTTGTAGAATAGATTCTATTCTGGCAGGATCAATTTTGATGCCTTCTTTGGAGATGATATGGCCTAAAAGTTTTCCTTCCTCTAAACCAAACAATGACTTCTTAGGATTTAAGGAAATACCATATTTTCTACATTTCAAGAATACTTGTCTCAAATGATCCAAGTGTTGTTGCTCTGATTTAGAAAAAACAGTTAGGTCACCTAGATATATAACCAGAAAATTATGAATTTCCTTTGCAAACGCTATGTCCATTGCCCTCTGAAAGGTTGCCCCTGCATTTTTAAGTCCGAATGGCATTTTAACATATTTGAATGTACCCCATGGTGTTGTAAATGCAGTCTTTTCTTGGTCATCAGGATGAACCAGAATCTGGTTATAGCCTGAGAACCCATCCAAGAGTGAAATCCTAGAAGCTCCTAACACCCTCTATAAAATGTGATCCATCTTGGGCAAGGTGTAATTGTCCTTTAGAGAAACTTTGTTAACATTCCTTAGATTGATACATAATCTGATTTCTCCAGTTTTCTCCTAGTGGGTACTAAATTAGACACCCACTCTGAAAACCTGACAGGAGCAATTATTCCTGCTTCATACATTCGTTTGATTTCCTTTTCATTAAGGGTAGAAGTACATGATTAATTCTTCTAAGCTTTTTCTTGAATGGTTTATGGTTTTCCTTCAGAGGTATTGTATGTTGAATTATGGAGGTGTCATAAGATTTCAGGTCTTCATAACTCCAGGCAAAAACATCTTGGAACTCTCCCATTAGCTCAACATATTTGAGTTTTTGGTCAGGGGAAAAGATTTGGACAACTTTACCATTTTAGGATCATCCTCAGTTCCCAAATTATAGTCCTCAATATTTGCTTTCAAGGGTTCCATTTTAGGCTTCTTTGGGATATCATTGGAATCAAAGAGATCCTCCGAAGGAGTTAATCCCTGAGGCAAATGATTGTCTTTCAAATTGATTACTTCAGATTCTCCTTCAACAATTTCATCAATATCCATCTCTTGAAGTTCCTGCATTTCTTTTTTTGTCAATTTGGTTGGGTGAAGCATTTGAGTTGCACTTTTTGCTGAAATGTCTGTTCCTATCTTATTCATTTGATCAGATTCGTTTACTGTATCTACATCTATGTTAGTGTTACAAAATTCTTCATCTAAGGTTAAGAAATTGTTGATCTGCTTATCACCATCAAACACTTGCCAGTTCTCTAAATTGTCTGGTATAGCTGGCCTATCTCTAATCTCAGCTGTGAACTGATGATTGGGTTCAAATGGTAACTTGCAGGTGTTGGCAAACATTGCCATACTATGAGCTTGCAAATTATGTTTTCTTGGGATCTTGGCAAGCTTAGTTTCCAAAAATGTGTTGAGAATCTCTATCACTGTATCTTTATAATACTTTAGTCTAGAATCATTTGTTGACTACTGTCCTTTAATCTGTTGAATTATTAGCTCAGAATCTCCTAAGACAGATACCCTAATTGCTCCTAATTTCTTGACCAATTTAAGACCTAGCAACAGGGCTTCATATTCTTCCATATTGTTGGTGCATCTAAAGTTTAATCTGTAGGCATGGCCTTCAGCATGGTCGTTTTCAAGATTGTACACCCAGACTCCTGCTCCTGCTCCTAATTTGTTAACCGAACCATCAAATTCTAAGTGCCAGAGGATTTCATGTTCATAATTGGTGTCAAGAGTCTCAGGAATCTGTTTAATAGGGAGATTTGTTTCTTTGCTTTCTTTTGTTTTCTCTTGGGTTTGTGATGTTTCCTTGTTTTCAGAAATTTCATGTATTTGAACACTAGATTTATCATTTGTAATTTCTTTTGGTTCTACTGCTAAAACTTCTAATTCAGTTAAAGGATCAATTTCAGCATTGTAGAGGATGAAAGAATCCATATCAGAGTGAACTGAGTAGATAGGGAAATTTTGAGGTTTCTCTTGACTACTTACAACATACTTCATTAAGGTTTCTTTGTATAGTTTCTTGGGTTGATTGAATACTGAAATAGTAGCATAAGACATGTCTAGTTGTAGAGATCCTTGAAGTTTTGCACCCTAAGACCTAGACAATAACATGCCATATTTCGGTGGAATGTCAGCTACTACTATGTCCATTAAAATTGTTTTGGTAGGATATTGAACTAGTGACACACATAAGTCACTGATTAAACCTAAACATCTGACCTGACTTGAATCAAAGGAAAAAAGGTCTTTATACGGTCTGGTGATGTCTAAGTCCAATTTCTCCATCACTGATTTAGGCATTAAGTTATGAGAGGCACCAGAATCAAACATGTCATTATGAAGTATTTTATCATGTATATTCAGACTTAAATAGAAAGGAGGGATTCCTCCATCTACTGATTTCCCATTCACTTCAGGGCCAAAAATCAATTCGGGCTGATCATCAAAAACATTGACTGAATCTTCATTAACCGAGATTTTGAGTGACATTTTAATCTGGCTTCTGTAGACATCATGCTTAGCTAGTTCAGACAATGGAACAACTATTTTTAATTTGCCTACTTCAGCTTCTAGATTGAAAGACTTTTCAGTCTAAGTTCTTGCATTTCGGACAGTTGGATTCTCTTTTTCATCTGTGTTCTCTGTGTTTTTCTCCTTTTCAGGAGTGGGGTTATGGGCTGAAGTTATTTCCAAATCAACTTCTGGAGGTTCTTCCACGTTTCCTTTAGAGGGAATAGAAGTGGAAAGTTGTCTATTATTGGGTTGATTATCGAACACATCTTCAATAATTGGGTTAGATGGGTTAGGATCTATTCTAGAAAGAATGTGTACAAGGATATTATTGGCCTTACCTTTGTTAGGTTGCTTGGTGGCTTTCTGTTTATTAGTTTCAGGGACATCTATTCTTCTGCTCCTCAGATTGTATTGTTTGTGGATTTCATAAATGGTTGTATCATATCCCTCCCTAAAGTCAAATGATTCACCTGATTGAGTTTGGAATTGTTTCAGAACATAGGCTTCTTGATCGTCTTGGGTCAAGAAAACTTGTTCTATATTGTTGAGTCCCATCAAATTGATTTGGGTGTCTTCTGTTGGGTCATTATAAGTGGAGGCTTCAACATAATTTTCCTGGAAAGGGGGCCTAAGGTTTTGATCAGGGCCAGTCTTCCCAGTATTCTGATTTTGGTTCTTCCTGAAATTTGGATTTCTCCCAGTGTTGCTAGGTTGTCCATCCCAAGGAGATTTTCTCTCGATTGTTTCTACTCTATCTCCTAATCTCTCCATACCTTTGATAATAGCATCAAGTTTTTGTTCAAAGGTTGGGGTTCTTTTAAAGGTATCCTCCTTTTAGCTCTAGCTCTAGCTCGTTTTGATATTAGGTTAGCTTCAACGATGACAGCTATACTTTTCATTTCTTCTAAGGTTCGAGGAGCTCTTTCCTTAAGTTGGTATGCCATATCTAAATCAAATCCATCGGGGAATTTTATTAATGCCAATCTGGAGGAGGTCTAAGGTTTTGGGGGATAGCATTGTAAACATTATTGAACCTAGTATAGTAATCTTGTACAGTTTCTTGTGTTCTCCTCTTCAAGTTTTCATATTCTGACAAAATATGAAGAGGATCTTTCTTCTTTTCCCATCCGTTCAAGGATGTCTGGTAAAGAGCTTGTAGATCATTGATACTGTTTGCAGGGAGGGCTCTAAACCATGTCCTAACATCTCCAATTAAAATTTGGACAAATATCCTCATTCTAACATCATCAGCATCAACTTCATATATCTCAAAGTAGTCTGTCATCTTTTTAGTATGTTGTTGTGCAGTGTAAGTACCAGAGCCATCAAAAGGAGTGATTTTGCTTTGATAGTCTTGGGGCATAGCCCCTGGATTGGCAAGTAAGTGCAGGAGAGTGTATCTGTTTGCCATGGCTAGAGGGGTAGGTGTGACAGATGGTTGAGTAGGGATAAAAATGGGAATATGAGTTGTAGATGGAGGGGTGGAAGGGGTGGCTTGGGGTTGAGATGAACTTGGAGAGGCTGAAGTAATTACAGAAAGGTTTGATGTTCCTACAGAGGTAAGTTCAGATTGAATGGAATTCTGCAAATGTCTGTCAAAATGTGAAGTGACAATATCAAGTTGTAAATTTTCGATGAATAAGGGATCATGAACCGTACGGGCTAAGGCAGATTCAGAAAGGTTACAAATAAAGAAGTCTCAAAATAATCATCAAAGGGTTCCTCCTCAAGGTAAATCCACTTATCTGGATAGGATGTTGATCTATGTAAAGGTCGTGAACTAGCAGAACTCTCTTGGATTTCTTGTCTCCTTAGAATCGTAGGGATCAGATTAGGGTTTTCGAACACAGTGGGTGGATTTGGATCAAGGTTAGCTCTGGTGTAAAGAGTCATTTCTGAAGCAAGGTTTCTAGGTGTATTTTTGGGTTTTTCTTTAAAAGGGGTTGGGCAAAGCAACTTCTTACAGTTTCTAAAAAGCTTTAGATATGGGGTTTGAACTTTCTTAAAGACTTATTGGAAAATAAAAGGAACTGATCAAGAATCTGAAACTAGGTGTTCAATCCATAAACTAGACTAGAGATAGAATGAAGCAGCATTCATTTACTTCTGAAATTGCAAAGCAAGAGCATTTCAGAGGCTACTTGGCTAACTTCAGGCTCCCTTTGTAGTTTATAAAGTAAACAATAGTAACAAACAAAATGTTCAGGTCCCCAGCGGAGTCGCCACTATGTTATCACTCATATTTTCCTATAAGTTGTTGGGAAGAGGAAAGGGGTCCAAGGTAACCACAAACCAACTTTTAAGTACAGATTCTAGCCAATCTGTACTCAGAGAGGGCTCTCTCTTTATGATTTAGCTTGGTTTTTAAAAGATATTAGGCTAGTTGTGAAGTTTAGGGGGTTTTGTTTGAGTTGGGTGGTGAGATTCAATAGCAAAGGGGTAAGATTGAGTATCTTAGTCCATTGGGTTGATGGAGTCAAAGAAAATGGCTTATCTGGAATTGATTTCTTCACAAAGGATGGTTTAACAGAGAAAGGTAGTCAAACAGGGAACAATTAAAGATTGAAAGATGGAATGGGCTTAAAGGGTTAAAGGGCAACTAAGAATCCTTTAACATACTTTAAATGAGCAAAATATGACTAACCATCAGTAAAGAGCAATTAAGAATTCTTCACTAAATGATTAAGATGAATAAACTAGGAAACAGGAGTAATCAAGAATTCACTGTTTATACTAGTTCAGAAGAAGACATTGAGAATAATAATGATTGAAAATAGAGTGCAATTAAGCAAATTATGAGTTACTCTTTTTCATTTATCATTCAGAGGTGAAACATAGATGATAATTTAAACAAGGAAAACTTTAAAATATAAGGTATAGATGAACTTATTGATCCGATGTTTGATTCAAGAATTCTGAGAAAAGTCCTTAGCTCCAATTCTTCATCCAGTAAGCCACAAAGTTTGGTACAAACAACACTTTATTCCAAAATAGTCAATGTTACAGCAATATCTAAGAATCCACCCTCAATACTCCAATTGAGGGGGTATTTATACAAAAAATCTTTACAAAAATATCTCATAACAAAGTGAGACATATTCTAGTGATGACTAATTATTTTTACAGAAAAATAGAGACACTTAGTCTCGAAGATAGGAGAAAGGTGAACTGATGATGTGATGTTCCTATTCTCACTGAATGTGCTGGAGGCAGGCCCTTTTATTTGGCTTGCTGCTGTCCTCTTAGTAACTCTGTGCTGGCTGCCTTGTTTTGACCAATACTTTCACCTGTTCTAAGACACTTCGACCTGTTTGACCCCTCTTCATCTTTGTTCATCTTGCTATGGTAAAAGCCCAAAATTTACATTTTACCAAAATTAAATTTACAAATTTTCAATATGTCTTCCCACTATTTTTGCTCTGGAAATCTGTGTTTCTAAAGTTTCCTTAGAGTCTCATCAGTTTCTGTATATCTAAAAAAATTAGGATGGAGTTGAAACAAGTGCTTTACCTCATGTTCAATGTAGAATAAGTTCTCCAAGCTATCATAGAGAACTTGGCCTGTGGGAAGTGCTTTTGTTCCTGATGCACTAGCTTGATCTCCAACATACTTATTCAATTTATCTACATAATCAATGTGCTTCATTAACCTGTCATTGATGACCAAAGGACTTGGTAGCCCTTTATTCTGTAAAACTATGAACGTTTCCATAAAAGAATTGATTTCCACCTGTATATCTTGACATCTTCTCTCTAGATTCCGCATCAAAGTTCTTTTAGTTAGCACCCTTTTGATTTCCAAAATAGTGTCTGTCCTGTCTGGGATGCCAAGTGCTTCCAGTTGTTCCCTTTTTTTGGTATTCAAGAAATGTATAATCCTGTTGGCTTGTTTAGGCATTTGTCCTAACTGTGCTCTTGTCTGTTGAATATCTCCATGTGTTGCTTTCACTAAATCAATATGCTCATAGATTACTTGGATAGATGCCCACACATCATTTATAGATTGAATGATGTTGGCCCAAAGGATTTTTTTGATCTCTGCTAGGAGTTTATCAAAAGTGAGCTCTTGTTCTAATGTTTTAACTTTCTTTTCTAAGGCTTTAATCTCCCTCGTTTTTTCTGCAACACTTATTTTTGAGGCATCATACTTCTTTTCTATATTAGCCAATTGTTCTTTTTCTTGTTTTAATTCTGACACTTGTAATTTTAGTTCTTCCATGGCCTTTATCAATTCTTCTGTGCTCATATTAGTGCTGCTACATGATGCTGTTTCTGTTGTTGATTTACCTGTGATTACCTCTGTTGTGGCTGCTGGGACGTTTGGAGCTAATGTTGTTCCAAGTGTGGAGGGGACTGCAGTTGAGATTATGGGAATTAACTCGAGAGGCTGGGAGGTCGACTCTCCCTGCTATTCCTTTAGTGATTTCTCTAATGCTTGCTCTGTATCATTCAATATTTCATTAATTTTTAGGAGCAGGTCCATCATATCTTCTTCTGATTTCTGCTGTATAACTTCTGCTGGATGCCTTGAAGGAGGTAGCTTCAGCTGTTTCCTCAGGGAAGCAATGTCCTCTTCTTTCTTCTTGATCAGAGCATGTATGCCTTTAGCATATTTGGGATCATGTCCCAATCCAATGATGATATTTTCTAATGATTTTATTCTGTTATCCTTGGCCAGAGAAGAGGCTTTATCCAAGTGAAGTTGAGCAGCTGTCCTAGGAATTTTGTAGCTTATGTGCCATCATTGCTTTGTCAACCAGTGTGGAATAATCCATTTCTCCAGTTTGCTTGTGAAGTTCAATCTGGTCCATAGGATGAATATCTTTGGCTAAGACCTCAAAATTTGTTTTGATGTAATCTGCTGTTGACTGAGGTTGTTGCACCTTTGACTTAAAATAACTCATTAACATTTTTCCTTCTTTAATATCAAAAGTTGACATTAATCTCTGTTGGTTTGAGGTGGCCGTCTTCAGATACCGATTATAAATTTGAAGCCTTACTGGATCATTCCTGGCTTTTATCTCTATAAATTTCTTCTTAATGTCTGAGGCCTGTTTTCTTTGTGGCTTGGCGGAAGATACTTCTACACTATGTTGTCTTTCTAGCTCCTGCCTTTTTGAGCTAGAGGAGGTTTCTTCAAATGGGGGAGTTTGCTGGCTCACTGCTCTTTCTTCCTTAGACTTTCTGTGGTTTCTTCAATGATTTCCTCTTCTGAAAGAGGATTCAATCTTTGTCTCTTTGCTCCAGGTTGTTCTGTAGGTCCATTGATAGGTGTGGTGGTTTCTCTGTCCCTCTTTTTGTTTCTTTCCTCATTTAGAGGAGTTTGCAATGCTGGAATTTCTGCTGCTTTAGTTTGGGCTAGAGGAATCTGTACATGAATCTGTTATTTGGTCTTTCCAGGTTGATCAGACATTGTAGGCTACTCTGTGGTCTCTACTTCTTTGCCTTTGGAAGTTCCTGTAACTGCTATGCTAGTTTCTTGTGTAGGCTGTTGAGAAGTTCCGGCAGAAGATGTACCAATTTCTGATTGTTGAGGTAGCTTGAATGATACCTGTCCAAAATAGTCCAGGTCAAGGGCTTTCTCAAGATCTTTCATAGAAATTTCCATCTTTTCCTACTCACTAATCTCTTCTATTAGGGTCCCTTCTACCCATTCATCCTGATTTGCAAACCGTTCAATTTCTGGGATCCTATGATGTATATAAACTGATAACCCGTTCTTTGTCCTTCTGTCACATATGAAACTATTTGGGTCATATGGCACCCACCAGAAACTTTTCTTCAATCTAAGGTGGTCTTCTAAAATATTTTTAGCTTCTTCCCAAGCATCTCTATAATTGATGATAAAAGGATCTATAACTGGTTCTTGATTCTTAGTTGAGCCTTTTTATTTGTGCTACAAAAATGGACTAATTCTGCATTTATAAGTTGTCTAAAATATTCTAGTGCAAATAATCTCATGGGTATTTAGGTAACTTAAAAGGGAAAAATTCACACCCATACATTCTAATTTCTGTGCGATTTTGATACGGGTACTAGTCACCTATCCTGTACTATTTAGAGAGCTGCAAAATCTTCTTCATGTCACCAGTGATCCTAGGAGGGGAAACTCCTATCAATAAAGTGGTTTCTGGATGTAAAAACTAGTCAATGAACTCATTATAAGTATAAGGGGATTCACTGGTATTATGAAAGATGGAACTCCAGAAAATCACAGTCCTTCGATTTCCTTTTGAATCCAATTTCCTAATGGGGAAAGAAAAGCTGTCTGGCTGATGATACAACAAAAGATGGTATATAAAATATTTATATTTGAAGACTCCTTCCCTCTCCAAATTTATGAATTGATGATGGATTTTGTTGGCAATGATAGTGGCATAGTCATATCTGATAACAGGGGGCTATCCTGGGGTAAATATTGATAGTAAAACTAAAGTGATGTCATCAACATATTCAATGGAATTGAATCCCATGATCATGGATATCATTTCAACAATGAGTCTGCCAGTGTCAGTGAAAAAATTATGCAGATAAGGAGGTGGACCTTTAGGCTGGTGCTTAGGTAGCATGAAGGTCTGAGCAATTCGGCTTATCTATGATGTGGCAATTGAGATGGTTTTTCAAGTAGATACCCCATGGAAAGAGGAGTAAGGGGCTAAGTGGAATGGAACTGTATCATTTCATTAATGGGCTTAGCAGTTATGGAAAAAAGGACAGTTTGGGATGGGGACGTCACTACTCTATGGATAGGGTCATAGTTAGCACAACAATGATGAATTATTTCTGGGAAAACATGGACTGAGGGGAGAAAATACATGGGAAGGTTTGATTCCCACAGTCCAAAAATATCAGAGTTGTTTAGATAGCTATCCCTGACTTGGCAGAAGGCCTGAAGATTTTTCCTATCACTAGATAAATCGTTTATTTGGAAATCTTTGTCGGCCAGGGGTAGATAATCTATGTATTTATGGGGTGCATTCATGGGCGTGACATTCAGGGTTATAGGGGTTTCCATCTTTGGTTCTTGTGGATTCAAAGATGAAAATAGGGGAAATTCTGTGAACAATAGGCAAGACAATAGGTTGGGAGATTTTTATGGCCAATACAAACGTGGAATAGACCTGAATTTGGCTGTTTCTTGAGGAATTTTTAGCAAAAAACCAAAATCACAGGGTTTCAGCGCAGCTTGGATAAATACCTGTTTCAAGATGGTGAATAATGCCTGGATGGGAGGATGACAGGTTCTGTGTGGCGTCGTAGCAAGTTTCTTAACCAAGTGGTGGTCTGTAAGCTTGAACAGTCGATTGGGATGTTGTTTTGCATGGGAGCATAGTTTACAGTGAATAACAGCAAAAATGATGTTTTTCCGCTTTATTTAACAAAAATAAGGTTGGCGGGACTTTTTGGCATCTATTGGGTGGATGAAGTCAGCATGATGGGACGTTTTGTCATTATACGGAAGGGTGGTAAGCGCTAAGTGTCGCACCGCTTTTGGAGTCGGGCGGTTTTGAATGGAGGGTGGCGAGCATATGGAGCGGACGACACGTGGCGGGGGTATGGCGGAAAATCGCCAAGCGATCGCGGGTTAAAACCAGGTGGGAAGGGCCGTCGCGATATTGTCGTCAACCGTCAGATGGGAATGCGATGATCGGACGGCTGACGGGCTTTGGAGATGGCGGGGAGTTTATATATGTGGGGCCTAATATAATTAAGGTAGATTTAATTATATCGGGGCCAATTTTGTTGGTTGATGGGTAGGTTATTAATTAACTCAAATGGTTAATTAATCCTGTATTGAGCAGCGGGGAAAGGTTATTAACAACTTCGGATAAGTTTGTTAATCCCTTTTTTATACTATATAATGGTTATATACCATCAGGGTGGCAATTATATAGAATGTCGGGGTTTTTTAATATAATTACATAATACGGGAAATGGGTAATTTATTAGGATTTATATAATAATTATTAAAGTTAATATGAAACAAAACGAAAGCGCCAAGTGTAAAAACAATTGACTTTGTAGTTAAACTTAGGCTAAAGTGGAAAAGGGGTCTTTCAAGCGATATTATGCATTTCCCAAGTAAAATAGGGTTTTTATTTAGGCAAAATTTATGAAATGAAATGAATGTGGATGGATGATTTTTGACTACTTAGGCTTTTAGATCATTGGGCCGAGGGTTTGGTCCCTCCAGAAGTTAGAGAAATGCTCTGGGCCCCTTTGATTTTCAAAGTCCTTAATACTTGAGGGGGAATTAGTGAAATGTTTAGGGAAAAATGTGAATGGAAGTTAGTTACTTAACCTTGCCTTGCTTGAACTACATCAAGTGTAATGTATGCCTTGCACTGGTGAGAAAAGTAAAGATCAACACATTTAGAAGCATTTTTTCATCACAAGTATCATTCTGCAACATCATCTACCTACCCTACCTACTTTAGCCTGACATTTTTTCTTCTTTATTAGGGTGCACTTAGATTGGCAAACCCTTATCACAATTTTTCTTTTACATAGGGAAATCTATCTAAATCTAACCTTATTACGTCCAAGGGCTCAGATTAAATTGTTGAGCTCCTTTTTATTTACTCTACCTATCTACTTATCTACCAATATTAAATAGTTTGGTCAGATTTTATTCTCTATCTATAGCATGAATTTGAAAAATGAATGAACCAAGTTTAAATGGTTTGACTCTTCATCAATTGTGGCATAAATGACAAGCTGCACACAATTGCTTATTATAGAAACTAAATAAGTAGTGGCATTTAGACTTGCACACTTTCTTGGTCTATTTTTGTTTGGGGTTCATTTCTTCTCAATTTTTCGACCATTTTATTCTTTTACCCTTTGATTTTTCTTTTAGGGTATACCCTCTTTACATTTTTTTTTTATTTTTTTTATTTTTTGACAATATGGAAAACCTTTGCAACAAGGAAATGTATGAACATATTACAGAGCTCATCAAGTCAATCATGAAATATGACACCTATTGGTATAGGAGCATAACACCTTCCATGTTGTTATTCTCCTTACCTCTTATGCCTTCTATGTTAGCAAGTCATCTCACTTCCTATTTTCTTCTTCTTCTTTTTGTAAGAGATATTCCTCTCATTTTCTCTCTTCTTCTAGCTATTTTTTTGCTTCTAACCTTCTCTTCTCCTCCTCCCTTTGTTTCATGTGTTACTCTACCTTAATTACACCTTTTCTCATTGGGTCAACTTTGAACTCTCTACTGCTTTTTTCCACTGGATCCTACTTTAGCCTCTTTCTAAGTTATATAATGTCCACTTGGACAGTTATTTCCTTTCACATCTTCTCCATCCATACATCTAGTACATATGAAACCTAGGAGGGACCTTCTTCATTTCCTAGTAGATTCTTTCTTAGTGCATTGTACCAATTCTTGATTTTCTCATCTTCTGGGAGAGTCATAGGTCCATACGACTAGTTGTATTGTATCTTGTTACATTGTTGTCTGAAAATTTTCCTAGGATCATATATGTGAAAATTTATTTCTCCAAAGTGGAGGCAGTTGAGTTCTTCAATTTTAGCACCATCCGACTTAAGGCTCTTTAGCTCTTAAATCTCAATACGTAAAGGAAATGAGGGCTAAGGAGTCTTCTTCCTCCTTTGGAGCTATGCAGAAAATCCATTGTTCAACTAATAAGATACCTCTTACAAGACCACCTTATTAGTCACATACCTAAGCATAAGGTGAGGGGTTATCTGACACCTGAAACATTTGATGTATGTGTCATGTAGTGAAGAAAACCAATCTGCAATATCATAAAGTGCCTCCTTCACTTGATCTATGATGAAAGGAGGTTTTGTCTCAAAGATCATCATGTACAACACTACAAAGAAGTGCTCAACTAGTTTGTCACAAACTCCTTGAAACTAACTTCTGATTATAGTATGCAATGAAAGTAGATAGGCAAGTTTTCCTGAGGGGTCCAGTTCGACTTCATCCCGATGAACTATTAAAGGTCCTAGATACCATCCAGTAGATAAGAGGACATGTAAAAATATGGTTCTTTCTTGGATTGTAATGTTATCATGGCCTATTATATGTGAAGTTACAATTCATGGGTGTGGATATCTACCCAATTGAAAACTTTACCTCTTGAGACAACCAAGTTGAGAAGGAAAATCTAATTCTCCTCAATGTACTTTTCATTCTTTGTCCATATTGTCTGCAACACATCACTATGAGACATTGATAGAACTTTCTCAAATATTTGGTCTGGTAAACTTCACTCAGTCTCTGGTAGAAATTTGTAGGCTCTTAGCACCAGTATTTGATAACTTCCTTGGTATTGAAATTTTCCCAAGTTTCATAAAACTATGTGTTCACATACTCCCTTGGTATTACCATCTTGTAATAAGTATTTATGTCATGTGGATGGCAAGTGGAAATCTCATTCCTACTTTCATTTCTAAGGAACAAATGCTTGTTATCCATGTGTAAAAATATCCATTCAATGGCTTATGCACAATGCATTACTAGGAATTTGCATGCAACACGATGTATCCTGGACCTCTTGATATTTATATAAACTTCCCTATATTCCAAGTCTTATGGGAATTGCTTCTGCATGAAAGCATATTTGATGTCTTTCCATGAGACTTTCAGGGATTTATCTATGAAGCATTATGTGTCTGAAAGAATAGGGATGGTTGGCTTAAAAATTTCCATTGCTTCCTTAGTACCAGCTTATGAGATTTCTTTTGATGTAGCTTGAGGAGTGGTAGGAGGCATTGTCTTGACATATGATGAGAGTGTGATGTATGTTATATCTGGAACACCTACAAGTCAAAATTTACTCATGGTGAACAATAATTAGTTTTAAGAAATTTTGTAACTATCACATGCAAACTATTCAAAAGACAATGATTAAGGAAGAAATAGGTAAACTAGAAGCACAATCTTATCACACATGAGATGGGGTGACTAAAATAGCCATTGGGAGTGTACACTGCACCATAAAAAAGAAGAGGGTGCATGTTAGGGAAACAATGGATAGATAAGGCGTGAATGAGGCTTGAGGATGTGTTATGTGATCATGAAGAGAGAGAGAGAGAGAGAGAGAGAGAGAGAGAGAGAGAGAGAGAGATTGCTTGGGCACATGGCATAGCCACAAGAGACAAGGAGGGGGAATAATAATGCTTGAGAGTGCATTGTGAGCTTTGGAAGGTACAATGAGGGTGTAGGGTAGAGTAACATAGGGAAAGAATGCCCAACTGTTGCTTGATAGTGCATTATGAGCTCTTGGGAGGAGTTTCTTGCTTGTTGGGTGCAATTTTCAAACACAGAGGGTCTATGTTTCTCCAAAGTGTGCTCTGCTCAAAGATGGACTCAAAAATGCTAAGTGAAATACATCAATAAGTTAAGAACACATTAATAATGAAAGGTAAAGTCTCACATGTTTATAAGTTTTGTCGTAATCATGAATGGAAAGTGAAAGGTCATGGAATGCGAAGCATCTCTAGAAACACCACTTGCGACATCATGAAAACACTTGTAAGAGGAAGTATGGGTGAAAATGACACTTCGTATGTGAAAACGGATTGAAATTCCACTAAGGAAAACAAAATAACCACTAAAAATAACAAAATCAATAACAACAATTTGCAAAACTTACCTAGAATCCACACACTTGTGGTCAATATTGAAGAAAAACACCTTGTGATGTGAGAATGCGCTCATCCTAGAGTGAATAATGATTGTGAAAATGAATGTTGAGCTGCGAAACTTATAAAATAGTTCACAGGAAAATCAAGTTCATACATTATCACCACTTGTCGATTGATGAATGAGTTAGTTACATGAAGTGGATAGGGGCCCTATTTTCTAGGAGTGTGCTCACCTTGTAGAAAAAGAAGGGCACATGCATGAGAAACAAGAGGGCATAGTCTATGAAGACAAGGAATGCACTAGAGTTGGAGACCAATACAGCACAATCACTGATAACAAAGAGTGTGCTCTTGTTGTATACAATACGTGCACTCAACTAAGTGAAGGAAGTGCACACCACTGAGAGTTAGAAGTGCGCTCATGCATGGGAGGGCCCAGTTTCTTCCAAGAGTGATTTTGTGATGACTAAGTTTGGAAAGTGTGCTTTCTCTAGGATAAAAGAGTGAACTTTCTTTCTTTTCTGTAATTTTCATGTCAAGTGAAGAAAAACTAATGCTAAGTCAAAGAAAAGCTAGTGCTTTTCTGATCTTAGAAAGATGACATAAGCACTTCCAAAGATAAGAAGATGACACTTAGGAAAATTTGACCTAAGAGGAAAAGTGACACTTAAGAATGTTGCAACGATGGTCAACATTTAGAAAAAAATGAACAAAAAACAAGATGACACAAGATAGCTTGAAATGATAGTTCATCTAGGCTCCGAAATTAACTAAGGAAAACAATTTGGAGGGTCATGGTTGTAACGACAACACTTGGTGACACACTGGAAGAACTCCATCTTCTCTGTTTAGGTATTACTTTCACGCACACAGTCTTAGTACTTCAATAAGTATTGATTCATTTGGTGGATTGCCTCAACTTCCAATTCAACCCAATTATAGATATAGTCTCCTCTATTTCATTACTCTGTCAAACACATTACAAATCTTACCAAATCTCAATTGGTTCGATTGAGGAGAGGTTTATACGGTAGTTCGAGTTAAAGATAGTTAGAGTCCTAGTTTTCATCTTTGGTGTTTCTCTGCTTCTAGTAAGCCTATTTAGTACCCTAGCAGAGTCACTATAGGAACACAAGCATCACTTCGCTTCTAGTGAGCATGTTCAGTACCTGGACGAAGTTGCTTTCTTTACCTCTCTATGCAAGAAGCCTTTCTCTTCTCACCCTTTATTTCTTTTCATAATTTCCACATGTGCATAAGCACTTATTATTTTTCAAGGGTGGAAGAGGGATCTTGACTTATTGAGAGTGAGAAGTTTGTTCCTTCAAGGAGGGTTATATATACCCCATATATTGATTTTCTCACTACTCATTTTCTTGTTCCTTTCATTACTTGATCATATCGACAAGAAAAATACCATTCAATTAACTAATTGGGTATAGGAATAAAGATCCTAAATAGATGAGGACATCATGGTTCTTATGGTTTTCCAGTCAAATGATTTGTATTTTCTCATCAAGACATCATCAACTATGAAATATTTAAAGGCCTAAGCAAATAAGAAAAGTAACAAGATAGCCAAGGGTTGCATGTCACTACAATTTTCCTTTCCCAAATTTTTACCACATCATATTGAAGCTCATGAAACAACTTCCATGCATAGTCTTATTGAAAACAAGACAAAAAATAGGAACAAAAGACAAGAAAACATGTAGATGAAAACAAAAAGTAGACAATGCAATGAAAACTAACTAAATGCAACCTAACCTAACCTAAACTAAAATAAGGAAGATTGGGACTATGTAAAATGGAATTTCCAATGCAACCATAAAATTTTCTTTCGATCCTTAAGTTGAAAGATATCATTAAGTAAAAACAATAAAACATAGTGTGCAATAAGCAAGGTAGATAACTAGAACATTTGCACACAAACACAAAGGCATGAAGCACAAGAAAAGTGGTGCAAGGAAAATGACTATTATGTCTGAAAAAATACACCACAACAACACTTCTTCATAGCCATACAAAAACTGATTGAATGCATGAAGGTACTTACTATGAGCCATTGAACTCATCAAGTATGACTGCTCTAACCAATCGACAATAGGATTGTAAAAACAACCATCTTGAAAGCCTTGCAAAGACAAGTTGATAATAGACATATCAATATCGAATGTAAGGTCAAGATCAAACTATAAATCACATGTAGATTGGAAATTGTCAGTGCTGGTGCATAGGTTCAACGTCATAAACTCCTCAAAAACTAACTTCTTGTAATAGTCTACAATGAAAGTAGACAAAAAACTTTTCTTGAGCGGTCCAGTTCCACTTCATCCCAGTGAACTCATAAAGGGCGTAGATATAATCCAATAGATAAGTGGACATGTAAAAATTTGGTGCTTGTTGGCTTGAAATGCTATAATTCCCTATTGTATGTGAAGTTGCAATTCAGGAGAAATAATATTTGACCAATTGAAAACTTTACCTCTTGAGACAACCGGGTTGAACAGGAAAATCCAATTCTCCTCAAAGTACTCTGAATTCTTCTTTCCATATAATCTATAGCACATTGATATGAGATACTGATAGACATTTCTCAAAGATTTGGTTTGGTAAACTACACTCAGTCTCTCGAAGAATTTTTCAGGTTCTTGGCACCAAGATTTTATAACTTCCCTGGTATTGAGATTTTCCCAAGTTGCATAAAACTATGTGTTCACATACTCCCTTGGTATTACCATCTTGTAATAAGAATGAATGTCATGTGATGGTAAGTGGCAATCTCATTCCTTATTTCACTGCTAAGGACCAAATTCTTGTTATCCATGTGTAACAATATCCATTCGATGGAATCTACACAAGGCATCACTGGGAATCTACATACAACTCGATGTATCTTGGACCTCTTGATGCTTATATAAACTTCCTTGTCTTCCAAGTCTTATATGAATTGCTTCTACATGAAATTATCTTTGATGTCCTTCCATAAGAATTTCAGGGATTTATCTATTAAGTAGTGTGTGTCTAAAAGAATAGGGATAGTTGGCTTAGTAATTTCCACTATCGCCTTAGTACTAGTTTTTGAGATTTATTTTCATGTTGTTTGATGGGTGGTAGGAGGCATTATATTCACAAATGATGAGAGAGTGTTGTATGTTGTATCTAGAACACCTTCAAGTGGAAATTCACATGGTGAATAATAATTAGTTTCAATAAATTCCCTAACTATCACATGAAAACTATTTAAAATATAGTGATTAAGGAAGAACTGGGAAAGTTGGAAGCACAAGCCTATCGCAAGTGAGATGGGGTGACTAAACTAGCTAATGGGAGTGAGAAATGCGCCATAACAAAGAAGAGAGTGCATGTTGGGAAAATAATGTTGGCATTATGTTTTCTGGTATGACTGTATGTTACAGATGTTGTACTTGATGGCAACTCCAGTGGTAAGGCTCTCAGTTTGTTGAAAATTAAGAAGGACGCAGGCAATCGGTTCAGAAAGTGCGTCCCCGCAGGTATACCATGCAGAACCCGCGTCCAGGGACGCCGGCCAGCCGTTCAGGGGGTGCGTCTACCCAGTGCACACATTTCAAGGCAGAGAAAAGCACGTGGGGGTTTCTTGTGTGGTATCTAGCCGACGGTTTTGTGTTTCTATGGTGTCGGCTCGTGGTATTGTTCCATGTTTTGGGGAGGAGCTTGCCTATATAAAGCAAAGGAGTTCATTTGGATTGAGCAATTGTCTTGGGTTGAATATCTTATTTGGTGAGATCTAGTCCAGATCTAAGAGGGCGAATCTTCTAATGGACTGTGATCTCTATGGCGCATGATCAGATCTGTAGATCTGACTGATTGGGTTTGTCCTAAAGCCTTCATATCATTTATATCTGAAGGGTCGCAGGTTCAGTGAAGGGAAAGTGCGCCGGGACGCAGGTACTGTAAAGAGCAAGTGCGCCGAGACGCAGCACAGTAGAGAGAGACCTGCATGGGGACGCAGGGCGATCAAGGTTCAGGTGCGTCTCTGAAGCAGAAGGACGTGGCGCGATAGCGTTTTCAGGTGCGTCTCTGTAGAGAAAGACGCGTCGCGATAATATCTTTGGGTGCGTCCCTGAAGCAACAGAACGCAGAGCAGTCAAAGGAACAGTGCGTGGGCATGCATCAGAGCAGAAGGATATCTGCGTGTGGACGCAGAGTAGCAGAAGGTTAACGGCGTCTGGTCGCAGGCCACAGAAAGAAAAACTGCGTCTTTGTTTTAAGATGTTCTGTTGATTGAATTTCTCTGTTGATAAGGTGTTCTGGGTTGGTTCTGTTATTGCTGATCTGATATCTGTAGTGGTCTATATCTGTTATGTACTTGTTGATCATCTGATGCTTTATAAAAAGAAGTAGGGGGTTGTAGCTCCCTTCCAGGAGTAGACTGGAAAACGAGAAAGAGAGAGAGTTGTAGCTCTCTGCAGGTTGCAGCCTGCGTACTGGTAAAGGACTGCACCAGTACAAAATCATTGTAAAAGAAGTTTCTAAATTGAAAGAAGATAGAGACATATTGCAGCAGGTGGTTTTCACCCACATTGGGTTTCCACCTTACATCTTGTGTTCTTTGGTGTGACTATCTGTTTTTTCATGCTCATTATTTTATGGTACTGACATGCAAAAATAATTCAAAGATCAAATAAGGAAGATTTATTAAATTGCTTGATAATACTGATTCACCCCCCCTCTCAGTATTATTTCCAACAATTGGTATCAGAGCAGGTCCTTCAGAAAAGCTTGATCGCTTGAAGGTAGATCGTTCATCATGAGCAACTACGAGAGAGAAGCATCAATCAGGCCACCGATTTTTGATGGGACAAACTTCAATTATTGGAAGGTAAGAGTTACTGCATATCTTCAATCTCTTGGTACAGAAGTTTGGGACATTGTAGAAACAGGCTATGCTTTTCCTTCAGCTACTCCTACAGATCCAGCTGAGAAAAAGAAGTATGAAACAAATGCAAAAGCAGTCAGTACTTTATTAGGAAGTATATCCCAAACAGAATTCATGAAGGTAATGCACTTCAAATCAGCAAAAGAGATATGGGACAAAATGATCACGAGCTATGAAGGAGATGAACAGGTAAAACAAGCTAAACTTCAAACTCTCAGGATTCAATATGAGACTCTCAAGATGTATAATGATGAAAGTGTGGCTAATTATTTTCTTCGGGTAGATGAGATTGTTAATTGTATGAAAAATTTGGGTGAAGAAATAAAAGAGGCTATAGTAGTTCAAAAGATTCTAAGATCATTATCCCCCAAGTTTGAATCTAAAGTATCTGCAATAGAAGAAAAGGAAAATCTCCGTGTTCTCACTATGTCTCAGCTACATGGAATTCTAACTGCTTATGAAATGAGAAAGGGAGGTCCATCAGACAGAAGGGAAGTTGCTTTTAAGGCATCAGGCAAAGAAGATTACTATGAAGCAAGCCATGTTCCAGAAGAAGAGGAAGAAGAATCAAATTTTGTCAGAAATCTTCAAAGGGGTTCTGGAAGGTTCAGAGGTAAGCTACCTTTCAAATGCTTTGCTTGTGGAAGAGTAGGTCATTATGCTGCAAAATGTCCTTATAAGGATAAAGGAAAGGAACCTGCTAGATGGAACAAGAAACAAAGTGCAAATAAGAAAAGCTACTACACCCATGAAGATAGTGATGGCTTATCAAACAGTGATGAAGATGAACAAGGTAATAAATATACGCTGTTAATGGCATTTGAAGATGATGATTATGAGGATGCTGTAGATGTGGATAATCTCTATGATGAAATTACTAGACTCAAGAGATGTATAGAAGAAAAGAATGTGATCATTGATACTCTACAATTTCAAATTGATGAAAAGGAAAAACATCTTGAAAAACTAGAAGGTGAAATTGTTGGTCTCAGAAAAGAAATTGAGAAAACAAAAGCTATTAATCTTAAGTTTGTCAAAGGATCTGAAACTTTGGATGAGATTATCAATGTGCAGCGGTCTCCTCTAAACAAGACAGGTTTGGGCTATAATGGAGAAACCTCTCAAGCATCCACCTCAAAAAGTTATCTTGATGCAGCAAGAAGAAATGAGCAAAAGAACAATGAAGATAATCAGGTAAAGCAGGGACGAATTACAAACAGAAACTATCAGGGGCAATCCATCTTAAGGGTGAACAAAAGCTACAACCAGCCACAGGTAAAATCTTCTCAGTTTGGTTAAGGAATAGATGAAAATAGAAATTACAATCAGTTGGCTGGTAGATTCAATAACCGCAGAAGCTTCTTCAATGGACAATGCTTTTCTTGCCATAACTTTGGTCACAAAGCAGCTCAATGTGTTGCATATAAAACAATCATGACTAGGGAAGCTCAAAAACAAAGAAGTATGATTACAAAAAGGACCTATAACAACTTTTCGGCTCTTGAAAATGAAGTTGAATGTTCTATTTGCAATAATTTTGGTCATGAAGACTTTGAATGCAGGAGCAGGTTTCAGGAGAAAAAGGAACAAGAAGGGAAAAAGAAACAAGCCACAAGCACCAAAACATGGAGAATAAAGGAACCTCAAACAGAAAGATGTGGGATAGCATTTTATGCAGAAGGACAGGAAAATCTATGGTACATTGACAGTGGATGTTCGAAACATATGACAGGTGATAAAGAAAAACTTGAATCTTATTCTACTTTAGAAAAGGGAAAGAAAGTTTCTTTTGGAAATGATACTCCTGCAACTATAAAAGGAAAAGGTATTGCTCCTTTAAAAGAAAAGGTCAAGGCTGGAAATGTTTTGTATGTTGATGGATTGAAGCATAATCTACTAAGTGTCAGCCAGATGTGTGATCAAAGAACCGAGGTTATTTTCAGATCGAATGGATGTCTTGTTCGTGATCTTGATACAGGTAAAACAGTACTCAAAGGCAAAAGAACTCCAAATAATCTGTACATATTTGAAGAAGGACAACAACAATGCTATCTAAGCAAGGATGAAGAGCACTGGTTATGGCATCGAAGGTTGGGACATCTAAGCTTCTCACAAATAAGGAAAGCATGCAAATATCAGGCAGTTCGCGATCTTCCAGATATCAAAATTCCTGACAACACCATATGCAGATCATGTCAGTTTGGAAAACAAACCAGGACTAACTTTCCAGAGAAAGAAGGATCAGCTAGCATGCCTCTTGAGCTAGTACATACAGATACATGTGGTCCATTCAGGAAAAGAACACCTAGAGGAGAGGAATACTTGATATTATTTATTGACGATTTCTCCAGGTTTGTCTGGTTAGGACTTATGAAGCACAAAGATGAAGCATTCGAAAAATTCAAGTCCTTCAAAGCCTTGGTTGAAAATGAATCAGGTCACAAAATTAAGTGCCTCAGATCCGACAGAGGTGGGGAATTTACTTCAAATGAATTTTTCGATTTCTGTGATGAACATGGGATAAGGAGAGAATTCTCTACAGCTAGAACTCCTCAGCAAAATGGAGTTGTTGAAAGAATGAACAGAACAATCCAACAAATGGCTCGTGCTATGCTTGATGAATCAGGAACTCCCGCAACTTTCTGGGGTGAAGCTGCACATGCTGCGGTTATTATTCTCAACAAGACAAATGTCCGGGTGAACAGCACTCAAACTCCTCATGAGCTCTGGAGTGGTAAAACTCCTTCGGTAAAGCACTTCAAAATCTTTGGGAGCAAATGCTATATCAAGAATACTGATGAGCAGCTTGGCAAACTTGAACCTAGAGCAGATGAAGGCATTCTTCTTGGCTATTCTCCACATAGCAAAGCATACAAATGCTACAATAAAAGACTTGGCAGAATTGTTGACAGCATTGATGTAGTGGTTGATGAGAAGGGATATATTCCTAGGCAAGTACATCATGAAGATATAGAAGAAGATGAAGGCTACCCTCAAAGACAGAATGATGAAGAAGAAGAACCCCAAGGAGAACCTCAAGAAGAACCAGAGGAGCAAACAAGAATAGAAGAGAAAACTCCATCCAGATATGTTCAGAAGAATCATCCAGAATCTCAGATTGTGGGGCAGAAAGAAGCAGGTGTACAAACAAGAAGAACAGTTGCAGAAGCCTCAAGCTATTTGGCATTACTCTCCTCTACTGAACCACAAAATGTGAAAGAAGCATGCAAAGATGAATGTTGGGTGAAAGCAATGAATGAAGAACTTGAGCAAATCGAAAAGAACAACACTTGGGAGCTGGTTCCTAGACCAAAGGATAAGAATGTTATCGGAACAAAATGGGTCTTCAAAAATAAATTGAATGAAAATGGAGAAGTAATTAGAAACAAAGCCAGACTTGTTTGTAAAGGGTATGCGCAGCAAGAAGGAATAGACTTTGAAGAAACTTTTGCTCCTGTTGCAAGACTTGAGGCCATCCGAATGTTCCTTGCTCTCTCAAGTTTTCAAAACTTCAAAGTATTTCAAATGGACGTGAAATCAGCCTTTCTGAATGGAGACTTGGAAGAAGAAGTGTACATTGAACAGCCAGATGGGTTCATTCTTGGAAATGATCCAAATCTTGTATGCCGATTGAAAAAGGCTCTCTATGGTCTCAAACAAGCTCCAAGGGCTTGGTACTACCGGTTGGACAAATATCTTCATCAACAAGGTTTCTCAAAAGGTTCAGCAGATAGCAATCTGTATATAAAAGTTGAAAATGACAAATTGCTAATACTTGTTGTGTATGTAGATGACATTATTTTTGGCAGCAATGAAGAAGCTATGAGTCAAAGCTTTGCCTCGGTCATGCAGAAAGAATTTGAAATGTCCTTGCTAGGAGAACTGACATATTTCCTTGGTTTGCAAATCCAACAAAAGGAAGGAGGAATCTTTTTATCTCAAACCAAGTATCTCAAGCAGATTTTGAAGAAATATGGCATGGAAGATGCAAAACCAGTATGTACACCCATGGTCACAGGATGTAGTCTCAGTGCAAATGATGAATCTGCAGCAGTACATCAACCAACCTACAGATCTATGATTGGAAGTTTACTATATTTGACAGGTACCCGACCGGACATCATGCATGCAGTTGGAATAGTTGGAAGATTTCAGGCAAATCCGAAGGAGACTCATCTTCAGGCAGTAAAGAGAATTTTCAAATATCTTCAAGGGACTCAAAATTATGGCTTATGGTATCCTAGAGATACAGATCTTACTCTTCATGCTTATACAGATGCAGATTGGGCCGGAAGCGTGGATGACAGGAAAAGCACAAGTGGTGGTGCGTTCTTTATGGGTTCCAGACTGGTATCTTGGTTCAGCAAGAAACAGAGTTCGATTGCCTTGTCTACAGCTGAAGCGGAATATGTTGCTGCTGCATCTTGTTGCACTCAACTCCTTTGGATGATGCAGACTTTGCAGGATTTTCAAATCACTTGTACACCACCTATCCCCATCTTATGTGATAACACAAGTGCAATCAGCATCTCAAAGAATCCGGTTATGCATTCAAAAACCAAGCACATACCAATCAAGTACCATTTTCTCCGGGAACAAGTGCTTGAACAGAAAGTCAAGTTGGAATATGTTCCTTCCAAGGAACAAGTTGCTGATATTCTTACCAAACCATTGCCCAGGGACACGTTTGAATACCTCAGGCAAAAGCTGGGGGTTGTTGATGCATCATCTTGTTGAACCTCTTCTTATTGGTGGTACAGGCTCAGGGGGAGCACATAATGCATTGTTGGCATTATGGAGAAGGAGATCTTGGAAATAGCTGCAATATGTCTCTATCTCTTTCATGGTGGTGCGTTGCTGCAGATCTGGTTCATATTCAGGGGGAGCATGAGCTTAGGGGGAGCATACCCTTTGCCCTTGATGTCAAAGGGGGAGAATGAAGCTGAATTTTGTGAGGTTGCCATCAAGTCCAAAGGGGGAGATTGTTGGCATTATGTTTTCTGGTATGATTGTATGTTACAGATGTTGTACTTGATGGCAACTCCAGTGGTAAGGCTCTCAGTTTGTTGAAAATTAAGAAGGACGCAGGCAATCGGTTCAGAAAGTGCGTCCCCGCAGGTATACCATGCAGAACCCGCGTCCAGGGACGCCGGCCAGCCGTTCAGGGGGTGCGTCTACCCAGTGCACACATTTCAAGGCAGAGAAAAGCACGTGGGGGTTTCTTGTGTGGTATCTAGCCGACGGTTTTGTGTTTCTATGGTGTCGGCTCGTGGTATTGTTCCATGTTTTGGGGAGGAGCTTGCCTATATAAAGCAAAGGAGTTCATTTGGATTGAGCAATTGTCTTGGGTTGAATATCTTATTTGGTGAGATCTAGTCCAGATCTAAGAGGGCGAATCTTCTAATGGACTGTGATCTCTATGGCGCATGATCAGATCTGTAGATCTGACTGATTGGGTTTGTCCTAAAGCCTTCATATCATTTATATCTGAAGGGTCGCAGGTTCAGTGAAGGGAAAGTGCGCCGGGACGCAGGTACTGTAAAGAGCAAGTGCGCCGAGACGCAGCACAGTAGAGAGAGACCTGCGTGGGGACGCAGGGCGATCAAGGTTCAGGTGCGTCTCTGAAGCAGAAGGACGCGACGCGATAGCGTTTTCAGGTGCGTCTCTATAGAGAAAGACGCGGCGCGATAATATCTTTGGGTGCGTCCCTGAAGCAACAGAACGCAGAGCAGTCAAAGGAACAGTGCGTGGGCACGCAGCAGAGCAGAAGGATATCTGCGTGTGGACGCAGAGTAGCAGAAGGTTAACGGCGTCTGGTCGCAGGCCACAGAAAGAAAAACTGCGTCTTTATTTTAAGATGTTCTGTTGATTGAATTTCTCTGTTGATAAGGTGTTCTGGGTTGGTTCTGTTATTGCTGATCTGATATCTGTAGTGGTCTATATCTGTTATGTACTTGTTGATCATCTGATGCTTTATAAAAAGAAGTAGGGGGTTGTAGCTCCCTTCCAGGAGTAGACTGGAAAACGAGAAAGAGAGAGAGTTGTAGCTCTCTGCAGGTTGCAGCCTGCGTACTGGTAAAGGACTGCACCAGTACAAAATCATTGTAAAAGAAGTTTCTAAATTGAAAGAAGATAGAGACATATTGCAGCAGGTGGTTTTCACCCACATTGGGTTTCCACCTTACATCTTGTGTTCTTTGGTGTGACTATCTGTTTTTTCATGCTCATTATTTTATGGTACTGACATGCAAAAATAATTCAAAGATCAAATAAGGAAGATTTATTAAATTGCTTGATAATACTGATTCACCCCCCCTCTCAGTATTATTTCCAACAAATAATGGATAGATAAGGCATGAGTGAGGCTTGAAAATGTGTTATGTGCTCATGAATAGAGAGAGAGAGAGAGAGAGAGAGAGAGAGAGAGAGAGAGACTTCTTGGGTGTAGGGTGAAACCAAAAAAGACGAGGACAGGGCACACTAATTCTTGAGAGTGCGTTGTGCACTGGAAGGGCCAATGAGTGTGCAGGGTATAGTAATAGTGGGAAAGGATGCTAGAATGTTTCTTGACAGTGCGCTATGCACTCTTGGGATGAGCTTCTTTCTTGTTGGGTGTAGTTTTCAAACAAAAAGGGTATATTTTTCTCCAAAGTGCTTTCTACTCAAAGATGGGCTCAAAAAAGCTAAGTGAAAGCTAGCAACAAGTCATGAACACATTAACAATGAAATATAAATTCTGAAAGTGTTTATAAGTTCTATAGAAATCATGACTAGAAGGCAAAAGGTCATGGAATGCGAAGAGTCTCTAGAAATTCCAATTGTGACAACAAGAATACACTTGTAAGAGGAAGTATGGGTGAAAATGACACTTCATATGTGAACACACATTGAAATGCCACTAAGGAAAACAAAAGTGCCACTAAAAAAAACAAAATATTCAAGAATGATACTTTGAAAAACTTAACTAGAATCCATGCACTTGTGATCAAGATTGAAGAAAAAATCCTTGTGGTGTGAGAATGCACTCAACCCATATTGAACAATGATTATGAGAATGAATGATGATCTTGGAAAATTATAAAAGAATTCACATGAAAAACAAGTCCATGCATGTTCACCACTTGTCAATTTATGAATGAGTTATTTATAGGAAGTGGAGAGGTCACCTATTTTATAGGAGTGTGCTCACCATGCATAGATAAAATGGCGCATGCATGAGAAAAATGAGGTGTAGTCTCTAAAGAGAAGTAATGCATTGGAGTTGAAGACCAAGAGGGCGTAGTCACTAATGACATGGGGTGCACTATCCTTATCAACAAGAAGTGAACTCAACTGAGTAAAGGAAGTGCACTCCATTGATAGTTATAAGTGTGCTCATGATTTTGAGGGTGCAATTTCTTCGAAGAGTTCTTTTGTGACTACTAAGTTTGGAAAGTGCACTTTTTATGTAGAAATTGCAAGAAATTTTCTACTGCTAATGAAATCGAATTGAAATCAAGAGTTTGAATTTTTTTCTCCTATTTTGCGAAAAGGAAAACAAGTGATAGAAACACATGCGATGAAATTCAACCATAGAAAAAAGGAACATAATGATTTTATAGGGGAACCCAACTGGGAAAAACCCCTTCGCTTCTTTGCATTAATTCAGATGAGAAAGAGAAACAATTACAATTTCATACTTAAACTTTGAAGCACACCCTGCACTATAAAACTATTCTCTTGCTTCCTGGCCTAATCTGGCCAACACTTAGCCAATTCAAGCCTCAAGCAACCTCCTATTTCCTTACACAATCTTGGAGGAATTAAGCTCCTAAAAGATAGAGAAATTCCCTATTTCCTTGTGCAAATCCAAGGGGAATTGACCATCTGCTCAGTTAAAAATCACTATATACTCAACAATACATAATCATAAATACACATGCCTTTCCATCCACTTAACTAGGAAATTCGAATTCCTACTGACTAGCTAACAGAGAGATCAATGAGTTAACAACAACCATAACTACTCAACTGAACTTCAACTGACGTAATTAGTGACTAGAGGTTAGTTAATTTAGATAAGCTAACAATAACTGAATTAGATTTCTAAATTTAGCAATCAACCCATGCACAACTCTAATTATAGCCTATAAATTCAATTTACTGACTTAACTAGTAGAAAAGGCCATGTCGCTCTAGCTAATTGCAATCCAAGTCATCCTACTGATGTAGAAAATCGAATTTCTCCATTTGACTAGGACACAAGTCAAATTAATACTTTTCTTGCTCCATTTTCAACACTCCTTAGAAAGTAAAGGATTTTGCACAATCCCAATCATACTCCAGTGGAATATATTGTAACAAGACTCCCTCTCACTATTGTTGTTGCTACTGCAACACCTCAACTGAGAAGCATCCAAGATACAAAATCAACTATCTCCTAAGCCTCTAACTGCTACTAGTCTTTGCACTATCTACTAGGAAATTTATGTTGTTGTTGACTCTGCTTTTGAGCCTCCTACACTGTTGTCAACACTGCTTTGTGCTTCTCAGTATCTCACTACTCCAATTGACATTGATCTTCCTACCCCTGAATACTGTGGGCCCCTGTAGCAAGGGTAATGATCCATGAGAAGAGTGTATTGCAACTGTTATTTCTCTCCTATGGACCCTTCCCAAATCTTTGTAACTCTAGGACTAAGTCTCTGCATCACCCCACCTCACTCCTAGAGGTATGGATGCATGCATGGTGAAATCTACCTTTAGCTTGTAGATATTTTTCACTCTCACTCCAATTTGTTTCACTTGTCTAAATTCTATGAGAAATTTGAGATCATTCTACTCTAGGCTACTAAATAATTCCTTGTTTCTTGTCATATGATACAAGGCACAAAAATCTAGATACCACTCACTCCCTCTAAATTTTCTTGTCATGCAAGCAAAGAGGGTGAAATATAACTTGAATTGTGATGCAAGAACATGTCCTCCTCCTCCTGTTGCAGCCTCCTTGCTAAATTTCTTGTGCAGACACTTGGTTGAATAATGTCCATATTCATGGCAGTGAAAACCTTTTATTTTGATGAGGCCATTCTTCTTGCAATTTTTCTGGATGTATTTTTCCTTGCCTTGACCCTTCATGCTTTTGGACTTCTTTCCTTTGCCAACTAGAGTACAATATTCTTCCTCATATGCAATGGGTTTGACACCATCTCTAGTGTTTCTTTTGATATCCTCATGCACCAAATGAAATCAAATTCTCTCTTGATTTTGTAGCTTTTCTCTTCCATTAACGGAATACTGATAGTTGTGTTGGGATTTTGGAAGGCCAAGGAGTGCTAAGCTCACAAGTTAATATGATGACACATTTTATCCTACCCCTCCAAGTTCATCTCGAACCTGAGTGAATTTGGATAGGTACTAAGTAAAGGTTTCATTTTTATGCATGTGAATGCTCCTGAGTTATCTCTCAATGCTAATTTCTTGGCACCACTACTGCTCTAGAATAGATCTATGGGATTTTTCCACATTGCAAAAGGAGTATCCTTTCCATGAAAATTTGAAACCAAATGATCTTTGACACCCTCTAGAATAATCCTCCTAGCTCTTATTGTGTCTTTCTTCCACTGAGAAAGTGCTTGTGCATCTGATGTCGCTGGTTTTGGAATATCAATTTGTGTATATTCCCATACTCCATTTTCATCTAGGACAAATTCCATCATATCTTTCCAAGCACAAAATTTTTAGGTTCCCTCCAATGCATACTCCATCCTCAATCCGTTGAATTTTTTTATCCTACAATAAAGAGAATCTGCACCAAAAAACTCTACAAAGCACAATTTCTTTGAGAGACGATATGGAACAAGGTTTATATGTAGTCTTTCAAGGCTCTGATACCATATGGAATTTGCAATAAATTTACTACTGCTAATGAAATCGAATTGAAATTAAGAGACATAAATTTCTTCTACTATTATGCGGAAAGGAAAACACATGATAGAAACACATGAAATTACATGTAACCATCAAAACTCAAGGAACACATTGATTTTATAGGGTAACCCAACTAGGAAAAACCCCTCCACTACTTTTTATTAATTGAAATGAGAAAGAGAAACAATTACAATTTCTTGCTTCAACTCTGAAGCAAACCCTGCACTATAAATAATCCCCTATTTCCTAACCTTCTCTGTCCAAAACTTTTCCAATTCAAGCCTCATCCGACCTCATATTTCCTCGGGAAATCTTGGAGGAATTAAGCTCCTAAAAGATAGGGAAATTACCTATTTCCTTGCGCAAATCCAAGGGGAATTGATCACCTACTCAATGCAAAAGCATTTTACACTCAACAATATACAATTATAAAAACAAATGTGCCTTTTCCATCCACTTTCGAATTCCATGCATGACTAGGTCTATTTTTAGTTGATTGACTAGTTAACTAATAAATCAATGAGTTAACAATAGTCATAACTACTCAATTGACCTTCAACTAGCTCAATTAGTGACTAGAGCTCAATGGAATGAGTTCAAATAACAATAATTGAACTAGATTTCTAAATTTTAGCAATTGACCCATGCACAACTCTTCCTCTACTCTATAACTCGAATTTACTGACTTAACTAGTAGATAAGGTCGTGTCACTCTAGCTAACGGCAATCCAATTCATCCTGCTAATGTGGAAAATTGAATTTCTCCATTTGACTAATTGAAAAGCCAAATGAAGACTTTTCTTGCTACATTTTCAACAATATATATGAGAAAAGTGTGTGTTTCTTGCTTTTGTGTGATTTACATTTCAAGTGAAGAAAACCTAACACTAAGTCAAAGAAAAACTAGTGCTTTTCCTATCTTATAAAGGCGACATAAGAACTTCCAAGGATAAGAAGATGCCACTTAGGAAACTTTGACATAAGAGGAAAAGTGACACTTAGGAATATTGCAAGGATGGCCAACACTTAGAAAAACATGAACAAATAACAAGACGACACAAGATAGCTTGAAATGATAGTTCATCTAGGCTTCAAAATTAACTAAGGAAAAACATTTGGAGGGTCATTGTCATAGCGAAAACATGGCCATAATGTTTTCTATCTCCCCAAAGAACATAGATGTATTCGTCAAGTATTTTAGGGGTATACATTTCTATTTACAAAATTAATTGATTTTTTTCAAGCCTACGTCAGTGGAAAATGCTTGTGTATAGGCAATGTACCTAGAAAACATAGGCCAGAAGAAAGGGTAATCAAGTGGATCGAAGCAAAATGAGAAACATGACACTTCTAAGGAAGGGAAGAAGAAGTGGAAATGGGGAAAATATAAGAAAGATGATAGCCACAACACATCAGTTCAAGGACCCCAACAACCACGACAACTACTGTAACATTGGCGGTCATAAAGAGGAGAATCGTTGGAAGCTACATCTAGAGCTTAACTCGAAGAATAAAAGGAAATATAATAAGAATAAGGATATCATGGCCACTAATTTGAGCAACAAGGTTGAGAGAAGCTAGGATGTGGATAAGAATATCACCAGTATACTAGTGCATAAGGAGTTGACTCTAAGTAGCCTTCAACAACAGGAAGAGAAAGAAATGCCCCATTAGGGAAATATTGAGGTAAAAAATGGGCCTCAAAATAAAAATGTACATCCAAAATAAAATTTATAAGATCCAATAGGATTCAAGATGATGATGTCAACCATGGGGGATGATTCACCATTTTTTGAGTAAAAAAGTAAAAAGATTAAAAAACTAAAAACTACATTTTCAACTAGTATTTTCAAGTTTTACCCCTAATGTTTTACTCAAATTTCAAGCGATATTACTCATTGGATGTAGAATTTGATTCCTCATCCAATGAGTACCCATGTTTCGTATTTGTTATGGACCCTAGTTCATAAAAAATGAGAAATACATGAAAAATGTGACTTCAATCACATTTTTTCACGTATTTCTCATTTTTTTGTATAGCAGGGTCTGTCGAAAGTATGCAACATGGGTACTCCTTGGATGAGGAATCGAATTCCTCATCTAGCGAGTGCTCCCACTTGAAATTTGAGTAAAATAGTAGGGAGATATGTTGAAAGTACGAGTTGAAAAAATAGTTTTTATTTTTTCCCTCTAAAATTCGATGATGTAATATAATATTATTTTATTATTTCTACTACTATTTTATAATATCCCTTATGAGGCCCATTTTAGACCTCAAAATTTCTCTAATGAAAATATTCCACATAAATATACAAGTGAAGAAGACAAAGATTGATGCTCTATTTGACTCAAGAGTGTAGAAGAATCTCATTACAGTAGAGTTGGTTGAAAATTTTGCATTTGAAGTTTGTGATCATTTAAGCCCATCAATTGGGATGGCTAAATAAGGATGCAGAGTTAAAGGTAACAAAATAATCCAAATTTATATTTTCTATCGATGTTGATTTTATTGATGAAGTAGAACTAGAAGTAGTCCTCCTTTATATATTATGTGGAGTGGTGTTTGGAAGTCCCTACATATACATGTGGGATGAAATCTCCATGCGGAGAGCCAACCAGTATTGGATCATCAAGGATAGAAAATTGTTCACCATCAACAGACACAAAAGCAAGTCAAATTTTTTTCTTGTAAGTGCTAACTAGGCCAAGAAACTGATAAATTATAAAAAGAAGCTTATTTTACTATTTTTAAGAGAGAATTAGTCTATAGAAGAGTAAGTAAGAGCAAAGGAATCCTTGGAGTGTACTAAAAAACAAAAACAACAACTAGAAGAGTATTACAGGGATACATGGATGTGTTCTTGGAGCCTAAAATGTTACCACCTAAGAGGGAAGTGGAACATAATATCCAACTATTGTCAGACACCCCATTTACAAACATTAGGTTGCATAGGAAATATATTGTAGAGGAAAGTGAGGTGAAGAAATAGTTACAACAACTACTAGAATAGGGTGTCATTCGATCGAGTACATCACCATGTGGGTCACCCATCATCATTGTGCCAAAGAATGACGAGAGTTGGTGAATGTGTATAAATTATAGGGCATTGAAAAAAATTATGCTCAAGAACAGGTTCTCCCCAACCCATAATAGATTATTTGTTGGATCAATTGTAGCAGTTGAAATACTTCACTAAGTTGGACCTAAAGTATAGATATCACCAAGTTCGAGTCAAAGAAGAAGAGACTTGGAATACCACCTTCAAAACTAGGCAAGGTTTATATAAGTGGTTAGTAATTCCATTTGGCCTATGTAAAGCACCAACCATTTTTATGAGGTTAATGAATGATATATTGCACCCATTTATAGATTCATTTGTTATTTATATTTGGATGATATGTTGGTATACAATGCTACCTAGGAGCAACAAATCTCACATTTGATGCATGTGCTAGAGACATTAAAGAAGCACCAACTTCTACCAAATCTCAAGACATGTGAGTTCACACAATAGTCTTTGGTGTATCTAGGGTACGTGATAGATGGAGGAGAGCTGAAGATATATCTTTCAAAGATGGAGGCCATAATGAAATCGCTAGTTCTTATTAATGTTTCTGAGGTTACATTTTTTTTGGGATGACATAGTAACCAAGGAAATTCTTAGCCTCACTTTCAGTGGTAACAACACTATTCCATGCCGTAATAGAAAGTCGTAAGAGTTTCCAGTTTGGAAAGGGTCAACAAAGGGATTTTGAGGAGCTAAAGAAGAATATCATCAAAGCACTAGTTTTTTATTACCAAACTTGTAGTATCCCTTCAAAGAGGTGACACATGTGAGTGGGTATGTTATGGGAGAAGTCTTGATGCAAGGAGTAATCCCTACATGCTACCATTTTGAAGTATTTCATGGGGCAATTCTTAACTACCCTACATACGACAAGGTGCTCTATGCCATGGTGAAATATATGAAGAATCGGAAACACTATTTGATGGGAAAGGAGACAGTAATCGACACAGGTCACTAGCCAATATAGTACTCGTAGACCCAAAGTAAGCTACAATAAACCAAAAAGTACAAGTGGATGGGGTTTCTATAACAATTTCATTTAGTTATCAAGTACAAGAAGGGAAGCACAAACAAGTTGGTTGACTTTCTTTCAAGGCCACCCACATTAAATATCACAACTTTGAGAACTCTTATGCACACAAATACATTCACCCATGATGCATATAGAGAGGCATATTCCAAGGATGAGAACTTCATGAAGGTGTTTTAGCAGTTGTAGAGTTAGAGTCATGTGCACGATAGTGACAACACTGTTGAATAACATCTCCAAGAAGGTTTAATCTATAGGCTAGATAACTTATGTGTTCCTAAAGGTGAGTAATTGTAGTTGACGAGAGAGGCTCACACCTCCAAGGTTGCAAGGAATTTTAGTGTGGCGAAGACAATGGAAAAATTTCATAGGTATCTATATTGGGGCAAGATGCAAGAACAAGTAGCTAGGTTCATAAGAGGATGCATGCTTTGTTGTACCATAAAGCCTAGTAGTAGGAAACAAGGTCTCTATGATCCCTTACTTGTACCCACTCGTCCTCGGGAAATAATTCCATGGAATTTTCTGGAGGTTTGTGAACAACTAGGAAGGGACATGACTACCTATTCATTGGTAGTTGATAGGTTCAACAAGATGTGTGTTATGATGCCCTATAAAAATACCATCAGTGGGAAAGAAGTAGTAAACTCATTCTTTGGACATGTATGGGTGCACTTTGGGATACCAAGGAGCATCGTTTCAAATAGCGATACAATATTTCTTATTTAATTTTATATTAAATCATGGGAGAATACATAAATGAAGTTGAAGAGGCCTACAACATTCCATCCTCAGACAGATGGATATACAAAAGTAGTCAATAGGACTTTGTTGCAGCTTTTTAGGCATTACAATTAGAAGCACTTGAAGGCCTGGGATTAAAATATGGTATATAAATGAAACTCTTATAATAGAGTATTCCATAATTCTACTAGTAAGTCCCCATTTGAAAATTGTTTTGGATATTTCTGACCTTCACCTTTGGGTATTAGATATAGGCAGCAAGGAGGAGTAAGGGAGGATCTTATAGGGGATGCCTTGAGAGCTGAAAAAATTGTTGGGAAGATTAGGCAAATCCATATATAGGTATAAGGCCAAGAATGATCATCACAGAGTAGAGAATTCATTCAAGGTGGGAGACAAAGTATGGTTATATTTGAACAAGGAGAGCTTATAGGGTCCTGGTAAGAATATCAAGGCTCTATGGTATGGTCCCTTTGAGATATTAAAAAAGGTGGGAGATAATTCCTATAGACTTATCCTACTACCATACATGCACATTTACTTAGTCGTGAATGTAGAGAATCTAAAACTCCATGAGCCTTCCATGCTAGATGAAGAAGAGGAACATGTCCTATCTTTTGTAGAGGATTTGGCACCGGATACTAAGGAAAAGTTGATAAAGGATACATTTTTGTAAAAGCAATTCAAAGCTGTGAGACAAGGGCAATATGGATTTTGGTATATTGGTATGAAAGGACAACTTCCATGCAAATCTAAGTACACCTGAGAGAAGGTGGAGGAAAAATGTCTTCACCTCATTCAATAGATCTTTTGAGGACCAAAATCCTTCCAAAATGGGTAGGTGTGATTTGGATTGTATCATTATATTGTTTTTCATCCATGTTGATGCTTTAATAGTTTAAAAAGTGGAGGAATCATCTCATAGGACCATTTTTATTGGTGGGACCCAATGTTTAAATTTGAGCGTGAAACCTTTTGAGAGCATTTTGAGGCATCAAATGATGTTTTTTGGGGGTTAAAATTTGCTAATTTATCGTAACACCCATTTCTCCTATTCTACACACAAATACCTTTCCAATAGTGCAATAATTTCCTTAATCAAAGTCTATATGAAAAAGTTATGCCACTCAAAACTTTACCTTCTCGTTTTCACTACCATAATTTTAGAGGATACCATGTAATCCCACATAACTCATGGAAAATGGGTTATCCATGTGATTACGATGAAGAAGACTCTAGAATATTCCATATTGTAATTATGGTTAAGAGTTTAGGGAGTCAAGCCTAACCACTAGGAGGCTATCGAGCTTTGTTATAACCAGACCACTAGAAGGAAAAGGGGTTCCATTATTTTTAAGTGAATTTGTTCCATAGGTGAGAAAAGTAACCAAGAGGGATAGGGAGAGAGAACACAAAAAATGTTTTTGAATTTTAGTAGCCCATGGGCCACAGGCCATATGCCTTACTTCTTTGTACCCAAAACCCTTTCCTATTCAAGGAAAGAGAGTAGAGCTACCTCGCCTTCCAGGTGTGTTTTCTCTCGAAAGGGTTTCCTAGGATATATCTTGTGCCAATCATGATTTGTGAGTTTGTATTTCATTTTTCTCTATTTTCTGCATAATTATAATTTTGCATGCATAGGAAATAAACAATAATTTAGAGATGTAGAAATCTAGAGAGAAATAAATTCTCATAATGTAGATTTTAGATTTTTAAGTATAATTTATCAGATTTGTTGTGATGTACTATCCAATGGAATGTCCATGGTAGTTTACAGATCATAAAGCTACTTATTTATGGTTATGATCCTATTTTTATCAAAATTTTCCACTAATTTATGTTTGTCAACAATCTTATGGAATAAATTGGTCTTCATTCTTGTGGATTATTGAGGTTCTATTACTATAATGGGGCCTAGGTGCATTCTTCTTAAATTTTGCATGTAGGGGTAGTTCTTTCCCTATCATTTCTATTGCATTATTGACTTTCATTTCCATCTTCATTGTTCCTTAGGTCTGATCCTGTCTGGTTGTGGCATTAACCAATCTATGTATGCATGTCATAAATTGCATGGTTGAGCCTTCCTTCACATGGATTCCCTAATTTAGCATCTCTTTGTCGTGTTGGTATCCATGCTATATCTTTTTTTCAACCCAAAGTCCTTCATTGTACCCACCATTATTTTGAATCTAAGCCTCATATCCTCTTATTTCTCATCTTCTAGCTATACCTCAAGAGGATTCCACCACTTTTTACCTCACAATAATTGTTATGTGTTGCCCTTTTTTTATGCATGTTGATATGGCTTAGTCTCATTCTCATCATTGCGATCACATTTCCATTGGCCTTATTTCTAGGCTTTTCTTGGTATGTTTATCCTTCCTGCAGGGACTGCTACAATGAGTTGTTTTCCTCTCTGACCTCTTTGCATCATATTTCTTAGAGCAATTTTTTTAGCTTAGAACAAGGTTCTACCCTTTATACCACTCGTTCCTCTAGGATGATCTTCCTTGGTGTCCTTCTCATGCTCATTAAAAAATAAAGGGTACTGACCATCCTTTTATCTCTTTTTCAGAATTGTTAAAACCTTAGGAAAATGACACTTTGTATCGAGCATTCTACTATCTCTTTTTTTAGATTTTAAAACCACGAAGAAGACATGTTATTGAGTATCCTTTTATCTCTTTTTCATGATCGTTAAAACTAAACAAAAGAAACACTACCGAGCTTGCTTGTCTTCTCTTTTTTTCTCACTTGAAACTATGAAAGAGATCCCAACCAATAAAAATAGAAAAAGGGGGGAATTACTTTTGTCAATTCTATTGGTAAAAATGGAAAAATCAGTCACATCGCCTTTGATCTTGGCACCTGTTTGTGTTTGTACCTTACAATTAAGTTTTAACTTGCCTAAGAGACATACCATAAATAGGACTTTTCTTGCTACTCTAACTAGTTACTCTTCCAGTCACTATTGATCATGCTTAAATGCCTCTAGTGTTATTACATAATATCACATGGTGCTCATTAATCAATGCTACTAAGTCACTTTTGTGTCATGTAATTACATATTCAAGGGAATTCTAAACCTCAATTGGCCATCTGTAATGCTTGTTAACCTTTTGTGTCAATCATCCCTATGTCAGTTTACTTAATGATTTCATATGTTTACATCATCTCTAATTATTTTTTGTCAGCTGATGGGGGATACATTAAGGCACTCCTTTAATAGATCTTCTCCTATTGACTTCAATTCAATATCTAGGATCTTGATCTAGGAACTAGTAGTATGTTGGAGGTGTCGTGGCGGAAAAAGTCGTTTGTGCGGACACAACTGACCTCCCTAGGAGTCTAAACTCTCTAGCGACAAACAAGACAAAATGGAGCGATCTTTCTCTAAATACACCTTTTAAAACATGAAAACTACAAATGTTTAGGCTTACCTTATTCCAAAACGCTGTTGTTGTAGTCCGTCCTTGCCGATCCGGATGAGCTCCTCCTTCACATCAATTCCTGCAACCACAAACAATCAAACAATTACCAAGCACTTGCATCTCATATAATAAAACATATATTCAACATGCAGACCAAGGAACACATGAAATAACTCATTAACACAAGCTATTGAGAAAAATGAACCAGTTTGTATTAATAACGAAACAAAGAAACTCTTACAACCTGGCCTTGGTGTTGTGCAAGTTCCTCCCAGGGTCCATCAAGGGTTTTCCTCTACTTTGACAAAGCTCACCCACTTCCAAGTAGAATCAAGCAAAGACAATCTCTCCTCACAAGGTTCTAAATGGGAGTCCTAATTCCTGCAGCATTTACCCAAAGAAAATGTATAGCTTCAACCTCCTCTCCCTCTGGCTCAATGCCTTTATTTATAGTGCTGTAAAGAGGTTATTCAGGTCCACCATCAATGGGATAATCCCCCTCTTTGGGTGGGATAGCTCCCTTATTGATGGGATAAGTTCCTCCTTAATAGGGATACATGAACCAACTGGAGGCGCATCCATTTCATCAAACCGACCTCTAGAAAGTTCTAGAAGTAACCACAAGTAACTTTTTTAAGATGAAACTTGCGCATTTTGCCTTTTACAGAAGGACGCACCTGTCCCTTAACATACAGAGCGTCCAAGGACGCAGCCTTTGTGAACATTGTGAGCGTCCCCGCAGGTAAGGCTTGAGAGAACCTGCGTCCCCAGAGATAAACACATTTTTTACAAGACTTTCTCTCTTCTTTGAGTTTGAGATGGATAGCAGAGGCATAAGACTTGCCTAAGAGGGTAGCATGACTGTTGATTGAGCCATACTAACTGTAAATAGTCATGGTGACATTTTTTAGTGTAACAGATTGCCCCCTAAAGTGCGAAGCCTGGAATAGATTAGGGTTTTGTAATTCTAGGAAGGGTGAAGCGCTTTATCATTTCAAGGATTGTCTTGTGGATGACCTGGTTGGAACCTGCAATTTTCAACAAAATACATGTATAAGATTATATCATCACTGAGGTAGGCATTCCCATACTCAGATTCAAAACTTTAACTAATGGACTAACTACTCTGATACAGGAATGATCTTGCAGTACATCATTTTTATAGACTTTTGTAGACACAGTATGGACGCAGCCATCTGTTTATGATTAGTCTACATAGATAATGAATACAAAACTCCTCGCAGCCTGGATGGTAGAAACTAGATCCAGGGTCTTCACTTCTACTTCCCGAATTGGTACGATTCTAGCCATGTGATTAAATGATTTGATGTCGAACATGTTAGAAACCACTTGATTACCAGTCGATGATGTAAACTGTTAACAAGCGTGAGAGAGACCACCAGTAATGTCAATGGTTCTCAAAGTACCAAGCACAACCCGTGAAATGTGAATAGATGTTTTGATGTCGAACACTTCACGGAATCCTTTGATCGAAAGTCAATGATGTAAACTGACGTCAAAGGCGAGAAACCTGCCATTGATGCATGCAGACTTCAAGGTACTGTCGATTCCTAAGTCATCTTTCTAGATAATGTGTCGATGTCGATAGAAAGCGACCCGTTGCAGGAAAGCCCGCAACACGAAATCATTGTTCAAGTTGAAGAAATGTTGCTGTAAGGACTGACTCAGGGATGGTCAAATGGATGACAAGTATTTTGCAGATGAAAGTTTTGCTTGCAGACCTCTTGAACACATAACGACACGACAGATGGCTTGGTGACGAATAACTCAAAGTTAATCCCTGGAACCCGGTTAAAGACTTTCAAAGTGGTTTGATCAACTGTGAGGTAAAAGATTTCCCAACCCAGGTGAATGAAAAAGTGTCGTGTTCAAGAGTGGTAATAAAGTTTCTTTTGAGACAAAAGGTAACAAACAGGTTCATTCTTCTCTCTTTTCCCCCACCATTTCTGGCAAGTACCTCTTTATTTTTAACAAGCTTGAGGAGGATAACATATGCTTGATTATAAGCTCATCCTTCGGACGAGTCCAACCTAGTTTAAATTCGAACCCTAGGAAGGAGTGGTTCGTTCCTGTTTGTAATTGAACAGGTCCTCTACTGTAAAAGTTTAACGAGCCCAGTATAGGAGAAACTCGGCGTTTTTCAATTTTAGAGAGTCTGAAAAAACTAAAGGAGACTCCACGTTGAACTTTTTCGTACATTTGTGTCCCTCAAGCCCGAAAAAGTATAAAATAATACCTGGGGGAACTGCTTGATCTTGCGACCAAGGAGTACTTTCATAATAGTGTCGTTGACCTGAAAAGTAAAAAGCGATCAAGGACACGTCGTTTTATTTCCTTATCGAGTTTGAAACGACAAAAACCCGGCAATCTTTTCCTGATTTTGCGGTCAGAAAAGAGCTAAAAGGGGACCGTCTTTTAATTCCGTTTTAACGAGTGTAAAAGAAACGCTCGGCGATCTTTTCATGTTTTAGGAGTCAGAAAAGGGCTTAAAAGATGACTCTGATATTTTTGTTTGTGAAAAATGACAATTTCCCTCGAAATCCCTTTGTCCTGCACAAAAGCAACACATTACTCATACCTGTTTAAAATAGGCAAAAATACATCGAAAAACATCTTTTCATGGTAAAAAATGAACTAATTCATCCAAAAAACCTATAAAAAGACCTTTTACCATGTCATTTTTACCGTTTGACTGTTGAGGTTGAAAAAGGAGCTTTTGACAAGAAACTTCCCGTGGTCGCTGCGGAAAATCGACCGTCGGAATCGAACGCCGTCTTATCCAGGTATTTTACACATCCTACTCTGCATTTCTATCCGTTTAGAATTAATTTTTAGGTCTTAGTTTCATTTTTTGGGGGGGTTTTGGTTTTGGAATGCGCCTCTTGGCGGACGCGGGTGCCCTTTGGGTGACCCGCGTCCCCCGACTTTTTCCTATACAGGAAAATGGTCGGAAGACGCAGTCCGCCTTCAGGCCAGCCGCGTCCGGGCGCCCTGTGCTGTAAAGGCGGGGTGCGTCTTCCGTGAAACGCGCATTTCAAAACCCCAACCCCCTCAAATAACTATCTAAAAATTCCCAAATCAATTTCTAATGACTATTTCTGGTGTGCAGGGCATTAACCATGTTAGATTGGAGAGAAAGAGAGCATGTAGAGGATGATGAAGCTGCAATAAATCATCAACCTTCCCTGGATGCCCTAAGAGCATGCGGGTTATACAAATACTGGACCATACCGGGCATGAGGGGCCAGGTAAGATTCTTGGAATGGCTGGTTGAGCGATGGAACGTTCAAGAACAATGCTTTTACATAGGAGGGCACCAGCTCGAGATAGAGCCCTCGGATGTATACTTTCTCACTGGCTTGCCGAACAGAGGCAAGCAACTTAGTCTTGCGGGGACTAGGCCGGGTGGCCAATCCCTTGATAGTCTCCGCGACGAGTGGTGCACACCTGGGGCTCACCATTCGAAAGGCATAGAGATAAAACACATCACTCTGCGTGAACTCAAAGTCTTAGCGTTCACGGTTACCAGAATTTGCGGCGCGGCCGCTTTACACATTGCTTCCGGATCCCAAATGCGGATGGCAATTGACTGTTACCAAGGCACCATTTTCAACTGGTGTGAAGCTGTGTCGGCTCATATGAAGAGCCAACTGACCAAGGCAAAGAACGGACGACTAAAGACTTTTGGATATGGGCCTCTAGTCGTGAGCTTTGCCTTGGAGAGAGTTCCAATGCTGATCCCTCAGCAACTCACTGTTGATATCTTGGGTCCTCGGGAGCCAAAGCTGATACGATGGGTTGCGGTGATGGCCCGGCATCCTGACGAGGGCACGGCGGTGGTTCGATTCTCAGATAGTTACTTTCACTGGTTAGAGGACCAGGTTTTTTCGATACAGGACTTTCCGTATGCCGGAGTGGATTTTAGAGGTGATCCGGACATGGTTCTTCCACCGGGAGAACAATGGGATGACAGAGGTACTTTATTTTTCACAAGTTTTCTAATTATGTATTTTTTTATTTTTCATATATATCGTCTCAAAACTAACAGTAAAATTTTCAAAATGCAGATGTTGGTCCACAGCGTCCAGCCAACCTCCGGCCTTTTGATAGACTACATCCAGCTGCACCGGTACCGGCCCCACAGGACGCGGCTGCAGAAGTACTAGCTGAGTTGGAGCATGATCTAGAGCGTCTCACGGCAGATATACCTGAGACTACTATGGACGACATTCCTACCAGGCTTCAGCGCTTCGTAGTCGCGGTCCCTGGACCGTTTAGGAGATTTTTGCGTAAGGTAGCCCGCGCAGTGGTGTCATACAGAGAGCACTACCAGTGATTGACTAGTCACTTTTGTAGTCACATGTGACATTTTGACTTTTTGTACTATCATTTTGCCGATCATAAGGTGTTTTCAACCTATGATCGAAGACGATGTATATATTTTTTGACACACTTCTATCTATATATATCACTATTACCGGCTTATCCTGTTTAACATATGTGATGAAATGTTTTTAAATTTACTTGCATGATTATCGTAAATGTCTGTCCAACATTCGAGAAGCAATTGCATCTGCTAATGTATTCAAAGACCTTGGAATATGTTGATATTCAATGTAATCAAATTCACGTTCCAAGAGACGCACTCTCAAAAACAACCTTAATAACACAGGATTTCTAATGGCATAAACTCTATTAAGCTGTAATACAACAAGTTCAGAATCTAACCTCACTATCAAACGTCGAATTCCAAATGAAATAGATTCGGATAATAATTCGATCACTGCACTGTATTCTGCAATGTTGTTCGTTGTTTGACCGAGGCTTACCCCATGCATAGAAACTAACTCGTCAGAGGGCGAATAGATAACCCAAGCTGCGGAAGAGATATTCCGTGTACTACGACAAGCACCATCAGCAAATCCAATGTATGTTTGGAGAGGCGTCGACATCTGCAATATCAAGAGTAAAACCAAGATAAGCCAGAATAACGACGAAAAACCACACTCTCTAAGCTAAGCACACTGACTAAACTAACACACTCGCTAGCTAGAAAGAAAATCTAACCTATCTAAAAATTTCTCCATACCCATCATTTAAGCATAATACCTCTTTAGGTAAAGTCCATTTCTGGGTTTACCCAAAGAGTCCCCATCAAAGTCAACTAGCTCATAAGCCCCTTTTGCTAGCTTTCGCTTTACAATGTAGGGCCCATGCCACATGGGAACGAATTTTCCGGCACCTAGCTTATCGTTAGCTTGATCATATAATAGTACTAGGTCTCCTTCCGAAAAACTTCGAGGGGTTACATTTTTATCATACTGAGCTTTCATTCGTTTCGCGTGAGTCTCGATAGCTAATGTAGCGTCACGTCGAGTCTCATCTAATTTAGCCAAGTACAATAACCGTTTCTCCTCTTCGGAAGTAGCTGGAAGTAATTCGACAGCCATTTGAAGTGATGGGATTTCGCATTCAATGGGTAACACAGCTTCCAAGCCATAAACTAGCTGGAAAGGAGTGAACCCTGTTGAATTTTTTACTGAGGTTCGATATGCCCATAGCGCCGAAAATAACATGTTGTGCCAATTCGTTCGATGGATACCAATGATCCGTCGAATCATGATGACTAGAACTTTGTTGATAGACTCAACCAAACCGTTGGCTTGCGGATAATAAGGAGTAGAGCTATCGTGGCGCAAACCAAGCTGGCTTGTAAGCTCAGTCATCATGATGTTTCGAAAATGGCTCCCATGGTCAGTAATGATTGCTTGTGGGACACCAAACCTAGTTATGATATGATTGAATACGAAAACTGCAGCTGTTTTGCTGCTTGCGTCGAATGTAGGCATCGCCTCGGCCCACTTAGTAAAATAATCAACCGCAAGGATGATATACGCATGCCCCCCGGCCGAGTGAGGGTTACAAGTAATAAAGTCGATACCCCATTTGGCGAATGGACCAACGGCAATTATAGGGTGGAGAGGAGCAGGTGGAGCGCGCATCTTGCGATCAAACACTTGACAGTTGTGGCATTTCCTGACGGCAATGATACAATCCTTAAACATAGACGGCCAGAAATAGCCAGCGCGCAACACCTTCTGAGCTGTGGCATACCCAGACATATGACCGCCACATGCTCCAGAGTGACAATCATTCAAAACTCTCTCAGCCTCTTCGTGAGTTAAACAACGTCGAAAAACTAAGTCTGCCCCCCGGCGATAAAGTGTATCTCCAATAATTTTAAATTGCTGGGATTGAAACCGAATTTTTCGACGTTCTTCTTTGGAAGCTTCAGGCCGAAAGGTTTGGGTTTGGAGATAGATGATTATATCCCCGTACCACGGATCTAAAGTACTGATAAGAAACAAAGATTCGTCCGCAATGGACTCCTCTGCCACAGTTTCTGTGTCAGCACTCGGGAAATCACACATCAACTCCGCAAAAACTAAGGATTTCTTAGACTTAGACTTCTCGAACTCCAAGTCGAACTCTTGCAGGATGACAATCCATTTAGAGTACTTGCCCCCTAGCAATTGTTTTGTCAAGATATAAATCATAGGGTTGCAATCCGAAATAACTGTAGTTTTACGGAGGAGAATGTAGTGACGAAAACGCTGGACAGCTTGAACGGCTGCCAGGGCCAATTTCTCCACATGCGAATATTTTAACTCAGTGGGATTTAAGGTCCTACTAAGATAATATATCACATGTTCCGCTCCGAACTCATCTTCTTGAACTAACACCATTCCTATGGTGGAATGCGAAGCTGCGAGGTATAAGAAGTAGTCCTGGTTGTAGTTGGGAGGATGCAACAACGGTGCATGGGTCAACGCGTGTTTAAGTGCATCAAAAGATTGTTGAGCAATCTCGTCCCAAAAGAATTGTGCGTTCTGTTTCAACAACCGTGTAAAACCTTTAGTGACCTCGGCGTAGTTTGGGATGAATCGGCGTAAAAAGTTCGCTTTCCCTTGCAAACTTTGGAGTTGGCGCAAACTCGAAGGAGGAGGCAATTTGATGATAGCTTCGACCTTTGAGGGATCGACGCGAATGCCGGTTTTTGAAACAACAAATCCCAGCAATCGACCTGTTTCTATACAGAAAACACACTTGTGGGGATTCAACCGAATTCGATAATGCCTACACCTCATGAAGATTGCTCGTAAATGGACAAGGTGATCAGCTCGATGTAAAGAATGAGCAGGCAAATCATCGAGATAGGGTTGCACAATGTGCTTGATGTCATGAAATGCATAAGACATCGCCCGTTGAAAAGTGGCCCCGGCATTCTTAAGCCCAAAAGGTAACTTGCAATAAGCAAATGTCCCCCATGGACAAATGAATGCCGTTTTTGGTTGGTCGGCAGGTAGAATATTGATTTGATTATAGCCTGAAAAGCCATCCATAAAGGAAAACAGTTCACTTCCGGCACAATCATCAATAATTTGATCGATATAAGGCGTAGGATAGTTGTCTTTTGGACAAGCTCGATTTATATCCCTATAGTCGATACAGATTCTTATTGTTCCTTGTTTCTTGTTAACCGGAACAATATTCGATACCCAATCCGTTAACGGGATCGGATAAATGAAACCTGCTTTCAACAGCTTTCCGACTTCTGCTTTAATCGCAGCCTCTTTTCGAGGGTGAATCTGACGCAACCGTTGCCGGACGGGTTTAGCATCCGGGTAGGTCTTTATTTCATGAACAACAATGGCAGGATCAATTCCCGGCATTTCCTCGTAAGACCAGGCAAACACGTCGCGGAATTCTTGGAATAGGGCCTTGTAAGTTTGGATTTCATCTTCTGTACAAGCGGCACCTATATGAATGTTTTCCTCGATTCCGGGCTTCACTGAAATATCAATGGGAATAGTACGAGAAATATTCCCCAAATTCAACTCTGAATCAGAATGTTTCGTTGGATCCTGAGCGTCTTTGACATATTCAGCGGTAAAGATAGATGAAAAATCATTTTCAAATGCATCATCCTTAGGTAAAAACGAAGATCTGTGATGGAGATCCTCCCATGGTAGATCATCTACACTTAGGATTTCGCGAAGTTGTTCGTCAGATGACACGACTTCGGGAAACGCTATCCGTTCTAAGGTTGAGGTGAAAAGTGATTCTTCACTGACCACATTCATTTGGTCGGTTTCGGTTGAATGCGAGTCGGTAAAAGACATGACAGCTTCATAAGCAATTTCATATGGACTCAAAGGCATAGCATCACCGAATGAGTCTATCTCAGAGTCAGATGGGACAATCCAAGGATCGTCATAAATAATGTTTTCTGATGTAATCATATGAATTGTCGCAAATGAAGGGTCTACGTTGAGTGGAGGGAGAGGAAAAGTTCCCAGTAAACCGGAATCCTTAACTAAACCTACACCAACGTCCCTATAAGGGATTGTCGTCTTACCGACATGCTGGATACTCTCTGAAGAGGCTGGGTCGGATGAAAAGTATGTCAGCTGATCAATAGTCACGATCTTACCGTTATATGGAAACTTAATTACTCTGAAGACCGATGAAACGACCGCTGTCATAGCATATGACCAACTTCGACCCAAAAGAAGGTTGTAGTCTAGAGGGGCATCAACCACTTCCACATCCAGACTAACGGTTTTACCTTCTACCCCTATAGGCAATTCTTGTAGAATACCAAACGGACGGAACCCACGGCCATCAAAGGCCTTAAGGATGGTGGGGGATTGGTTCAACGAAGGAGAACCAAGCGATCTCCAACATTGAATCGACATAATACACGTAGAAGCTCCCTCATCAATCACAGTCCGATGAATAGGCCTGTTTTTGACTATCACTGGAATTTGGAAAGCCATTTGATGGGGGAGACGTGGTGTACTATTTTCTAGATCAAAGATTATCAGGTTCGGGTCCTGAACATCAACAGCTCCGATAGCCGACAAAAGTAATTTTCGTTGTGCTGGGCATGATTGCAGCACTTCTAACGCCGACATTGCTGAGGGTGAAACAGCTAAGTCCTCAACAATGTTGTAATTCTGGGCAGCTCTCGCATGTGGATTGAAAGCAGACCTTCGAAGTACACCCTTGGCGGGCGGTTTAATCACTAAGTCCGGGTTAGGTTTTTCGATCTGTAGTGGATCGGAACCGGGAGCTGAGGTTGATGGGTTAGAATGAGAAGATTCTGCTTCCTTACCATCAACAGGAGCCTTACTACCATAATCTTGTGATCGAGTCGCAATCCTCACATGAGACATCATCAAAATGGGTTCTTCACTGGCATTCGAAGAAGAACCTATCATCTTATTTTCCTGCTCTGGAAATGGATTTTTTAACACAGCAGGAGTGGGAGAACCTTTGACTATTTTCACAACCTCGGCCCGATGGGGGCAATCTCTCGTAAAATGATCCTCTTCACAAATAAGACAAGGATATCGAGGTTTGCGCTTTTCGTCATTGGTTTCCGACTTTTCAGTTTTCTCCTTTGGAGCCTTGTCTGCTTTAGCCTTCTTCTTTCCTTTCTTCTTCCCACCGTTTTTTGATTTGGCCGTAGATGACTCTACAGCGTGAATGTCGGCGGTAAGTTCAGGAGGAGACTCTCCTGTCGGAGAATCAGGCAAAGTGATAATTGGAGTAGTTGAAGCCTTGGAAGACTTCTTCTTGCTCTTCGTAGTCACGATACCAATCATACCATCAGCGGCATGAGATCCCGAAGGAGCAGCAGCGATTTGATTCGACTTTGGAAGATCCGGAATCTTCTCGTGTAACGTACCCGACTGAGTGTAAACTAAGTCAAGGTATTGTGCCTGAGCAATGACTTGCTCCTCAGTAACTACTCCGGCCTTAGCTACATCTTCAGTAATCTTCGGTAATAATGATTTGACAAACCATTCAGCTAAGATTTGGTCCGGGATAAAAACTTTCACTAATCTCCTTCGACGTCTCCACTCATGAATGTGATCAGAAATATACGTGGACGTCGATTGTTTTAGTGAAGTTAATAACTCCGTGCCGTTATCGTATCTGACCGGCAACTGAAAGTGAGTTAAGAACGAGGTAGCTAACTGGCTAAAGTTGTAAAAAGAGGCCCGTGGTAACTCAATGTACCACTTGGCCGCGAGACCAATGAGTGTACGCTGGAAAAGACGTAAGCGGATCGAATCATCCGAGATAGAATTCGAAGCACACCAGAGGTGGTAAGTCATCACATGATTGGACGGATCCTCTCCAGACTTACCTTCGAACTTGGGTATGTCGCTGGGCAACTTATTTGGCATTGGCGGCCAGAACTGAAGATATTGAATTGGATCATTAGTTAGGCGCGTCAAGTCGGGTAAATCCAAAGTTGCAATAAACGGTAACTGCCGGTTAGGATCTCTAAAACTCTGGGTCACAATACCAGCCCCAGGAGGAGGATATCCAGGATAACTAGGAACAGGAGTCGCATTTGGGATATTATATCCTCCTGGAAAACCAGGATTAACCGGACCGTACTGGGGTTGTTGAGGTTGTTGATAAGTGTACCCAGGATACGGTTGATACTGGTAAACCGGTTGTTGGACAGCTTGCCCATGTTGGTACTGTCCCTGGTACGGAGGTTGAACAAATTGAGGTTGAGTAGTGACAACCGTACTTATACCAGGCTGACCTACAGGCATCTGGACCGTGGTTTGAATCGTAGATCCAGACAACGGTAAAGATGTCTGAGGTGTGGTAACAGGGACAGTAGAAACTGGAGCCGTCGATACTCCAGAAGTAAGTATGGTAGATGTAGCGGTAGTTGCAGCAGCCGTTTGAGATGGAGTACTAGGTGCAATTGACGGCTGAGTAACTACCGAAGTTACAGAAGTTTGAACATTTTGCTGGACAGGTTGCGGTTGCTGGGGTGGACCAGGAACTACAGGTTGTCCTGCTTGAGGTACCGACTGTATACTTGGTTGCAACATCTGTTGACACTGTGACGGATCCCACACTAACATTCCAGGGTATTGACCCATAACAGGTTGAGGATACTGAGATCCATAGCCGGATTGAGGATAGGATTGATAGTTGTAAGGTGCAGTCCCCATATTTTGACCATATGATTGACCTTGAGGTGGTTGATAACCTTGACCTGAGTATTGACCTTGAGGTTGATAACCTTGAGGTAAATACGGGTACTGGGGTTGACTTTGACCTTGAGGTTGGTATCCTTGAGGTTGATACCCTTGGGGTTGATACCCTTGGGGTTGCCATCCTTGAGGTTGCCATCCTTGAGGTTGATATTGATACTGAGGTTGACCTTGGGGTACATATTGAGGCTGGGGTTGACCTTGAGGTATGTATTGCCCCATAGGAGCGTACTGACCTTGAGGTTGCCCCCCAGGCATTAACGAAGGCTGCCCCCCAGGCGGTAATTGGCCACCTTGAGGTTGGGTAACGGGAACTGAACCTGACATCATGTAAATGTCTCCTACACCCAATGGTACATTACCACTGTTTCCAACTAATAACCCATGATCAACGGGTTGAGGAGACGCTCCCGCAAAGGTACCAGAAAGAGATTGATACCCAGTAGGAACAGAAGGACCGCCGTGTAAAAAAGATTCAGGACTTTGAGTAAACACGGACGACTGACCAGACATATTTACAGGAGTATAAATACCTCCAGGTGGAAAAGGAGTACGAGGTGTAGAAAAACCTACTGAGTTGTCTAAAAAATTGGTTAACGCAAGGTACCAAGAAGTACTTCTAGGAGGACTGTAAAAGATGGATTCACGCTCCCTTAGATCAATAGTAAGTTGACCTTCAAGGTGAGAGACACCTATATCCTCTTCTGGAGCAAGTTCTTCTATAGCAATCAAACCAGAAGGTAGATTTTCGGTGATAATTCTTTCTATTCTTGGTGAATCTGGAACACTAGAAGTTGGAGTAACAGGTTCAGATATTTCAGGTTCTTCGCCTGTATCACTAGCAGACGAAAAACTACCAACAAGCTCAGAAACTGAAACAGCTTCGGGATTATAACCTGTCTCTAAACTTTGGTAATCTGGATGGACTACCAAGGAAGATTCTCCTTCTTCAGGTGAACCTACTCTACTGTCACTAGGAGGAGTTACAAGGACCTTTAACCCTTCGTACTGACCCGGAATGTCTTCAGGAGATTCACCCCGCGATTTACGGAGTTTTCTTAACAAATCTATTCCGGTAACAATCTCAGGAGACTTGCCCCGAAGTCGACGGGACTGTCTCGGTAATTCCGCCACAATTAAAGATTTTTAACTACAACACACGAAAACAAAGTAAAAATTTCAAATCAAACCACCTAAAGTCTTCTAAAGAAGCAAACAAATTTGAAGCACACGCCTAAAGAATCTAGAGCGTCAAACCAAACACAAACAGTAGTCTTCCGGACCAAAAGCGCTAGTTGGTGATTAGGCCCAACCTCGCAGGATTCAGTACAGAAATGGCGGGTGGAACAGTTACCCCGGCAACCTGCTTAATGAATAGACCGGCACAAGTTCCTCCACTTTAACCGTCTCGAAGTGAAGTGAACCCCCCGGAAAATCCAAGTGAGTATAACCGACGTCTGCTCCAGGTACAGTGGGACCTTCCCTCCACCGTCACCTCGGTAGAACCCTAAAGATTATGGTCACTAAAGTTACCAATCACAACAATTACACCTGGGGGAACAGTCTAAACTCCGACAGCACGCAAGGGCAGAGTAACAAGCTCAATCCCCTTACCGGCTCCTTGACAGTAATCCAAGGTTTACCGATAAGTGACCCCTGGCTCCTCGACAATGGTTAATCCGAGGTTTACCGTTTGTAATACGTACTGTCTGGCGTCGTTCCCAACGAGGGGGGAATGATCCCCTCACTGGTTCGGACACGAGCTCGTGCTTCTCCTTTAAGAGGAGCTTTCCCAGAGTGCAATTGAAACAATTGGATTTATTCTACTCAAGATAAACTATCTGTTTGGTTTTGTAGTCTTGGAGAGTTAAGTACTCACCTACTCCAAGACCCTAGCCTAAGCTATGTTGGTGTTTCAGAGCCCTAGAAAAATAAAAATTACTAGATTGATTTTAATTTAAGCGTTACTTTTAAGGTTGTTTCTTAAGTCAAAAGGTGATGGAAGTGAAACCAGTGGTGTGTTGACTCGACTCGAAACCACTACAAAATGCACCTAGGATGATTTACCCACTACTTTACTTTTTCGATGAATTGCTTAACTAAAAAGTTGAGAGAATGCAATTTTTATAAAAGCAACTTCTTAATTAAAGACAATCAAAGAAACAATTCGTTTGTCTTTGCCAAGCATAAAAACATGACCGCTCTTTACTTGCACGAAAAAACTCTTTTTCTTCCAAAAACTTTAAATGCTACTTGAAACAAAACTTTTAAAAGGAGATGTTTTTGTATTTTTCTTATTTAACGAAAAACATAAATCTATTTTAATAAAAATCAATTGCAAACTATGCAATCTATGAAAATTCACTCAAAAAATAAAAACAAACAAATCAAAAGGAAATTACCCTAATTAAACCTAATGAGGCAAAGCCAACAATGATTATTCTAAGGTGTTTTACTTGATCACAATCAAATCAAGGACTAGCTTATTGCAGAACCAAAAACTAGTCAAAACAAAACTCTAATCTTTTTGTTCTTTTGTAAAATGGAAATCAACACTTTATAAACAAGTAATTCGAAATTTGACCCAAAAGACAACTTAAATGGCAAGCTGCTCACACAAGGAGACTTTACGACAGGCCCGACTTCTAAGAAGGCTGACAAACCAGAGAGATCTAAGGCTGGACAACTTTCTACCGTCAAAGTCACTACAGGACCTATTCAAAAATCAAACCCTAGGCCTAAACTTCGTTGAAATCCACTAAAACACTCAAAGCTCACAAAACAAGTTCAGGTGAAAATTTTTGACAGGGTACTAAAGGATCTGGGCAGAAAACACTAAGAAAAAACAAAATCTAAAAGCAATTAAAGCAAAAATGGAGTTTTCCTAAATTTTTACAGGAAGACGCAGGAAACCCGTTAGAACAGGCGCGGGCCCGCTCTGTGCAAACGGCAACAGCGCGTCCAAAGACGCACTGTGCAGTACTCAGAGGGTGCGTCCTTCTGGAAAAGTTAAGAAAAACCAAATCTAACTAAATCTAAAGCTAAGCCACCCAAATACTAATTCTCACAGTCAAAAACCAGAAAATAAAAATGATTTTCTCAGAGCAAAGTTCACACAAAGGAAAAGACTTTCACATTAATGGCTTCCCCAGCGGAGTCGCCAATTTGTCGTGGCGGAAAAAGTCGTTTGTGCGGACACAACTGACCTCCCTAGGAGTCTAAACTCTCTAGCGACAAACAAGACAAAATGGAGCGATCTTTCTCTAAATACACCTTTTAAAACATGAAAACTACAAATGTTTAGGCTTACCTTATTCCAAAACGCTGTTGTTGTAGTCCGTCCTTGCCGATCCGGATGAGCTCCTCCTTCACATCAATTCCTGCAACCACAAACAATCAAACAATTACCAAGCACTTGCATCTCATATAATAAAACATATATTCAACATGCAGACCAAGGAACACATGAAATAACTCATTAACACAAGCTATTGAGAAAAATGAACCAGTTTGTATTAATAACGAAACAAAGAAACTCTTACAACCTGGCCTTGGTGTTGTGCAAGTTCCTCCCAGGGTCCATCAAGGGTTTTCCTCTACTTTGACAAAGCTCACCCACTTCCAAGTAGAATCAAGCAAAGACAATCTCTCCTCACAAGGTTCTAAATGGGAGTCCTAATTCCTGCAGCATTTACCCAAAGAAAATGTATAGCTTCAACCTCCTCTCCCTCTGGCTCAATGCCTTTATTTATAGTGCTGTAAAGAGGTTATTCAGGTCCACCATCAATGGGATAATCCCCCTCTTTGGGTGGGATAGCTCCCTTATTGATGGGATAAGTTCCTCCTTAATAGGGATACATGAACCAACTGGAGGCGCATCCATTTCATCAAACCGACCTCTAGAAAGTTCTAGAAGTAACCACAAGTAACTTTTTTAAGATGAAACTTGCGCATTTTGCCTTTTACAGAAGGACGCACCTGTCCCTTAACATACAGAGCGTCCAAGGACGCAGCCTTTGTGAACATTGTGAGCGTCCCCGCAGGTAAGGCTTGAGAGAACCTGCGTCCCCAGAGATAAACACATTTTTTACAAGACTTTCTCTCTTCTTTGAGTTTGAGATGGATAGCAGAGGCATAAGACTTGCCTAAGAGGGTAGCATGACTGTTGATTGAGCCATACTAACTGTAAATAGTCATGGTGACATTTTTTAGTGTAACAGGAGGTTGTAGACATCAAATTGAAAGTTTCCTCACAATCAACAGTGGATTTACCTCAATGATTATTGATCAATTGAATCCATGAGTGTTCGATGCCAAAAAAATTGTTCACACTTTGTGTGTTTTTCTAGGTACCTTGGGGTCCATTTTCCTCATTGGTGGGCCCCCTTGCATATGTTAATGAGATACCTCAAAGACCGGTAATGAGACATTTTCTACCATGCTCGACATTAGCTCATTTATTTGCATGATGTAGAATCAAACCACTGGGCTTGAGAATAATACCTTGGGTTAGGGACATCTAAATCTTATATGGAAGCCTACCCAAGCTACCTTCAAGTTATGTATTATATTATGTACTTTGAGAGATACTTTGGGGCACCTCTTCTCTATGTGTCCATAGTCATATTGGTGTATACTATGACATAGATCCACGTTGTATTTTTTGGTGGCTATGTTCTTTTGGACTCTTGCATGGATCCACTATGTATGTCTTATGGCCATGCACTAAAATTTCATTTCATGGATCTATAGTGTATGGTTGGTGGCCATGTTCAATTTTTCTTTATGCTTAGCATGGGTACGCCCACCTTAAGGAATATCATCTTATGATTGAGACTTAGTTACCAGTGTGGATCTAATCCGATTCCTTGTTGTTGACTCCTTCCTCACCTTTTTATACATGTTTTTGTAATGCATTTTAGCCATCATTTTCTCTTCCCACCTCATGCATTAGGGGGTGTTGAAGGAGCTAGTCGGCCTAGCTGACTAGCCTGAGTCGAGTCAATAAATATACATTGTAATAAAAAGTTTCATAAAGTGCTAACTAATGTCATATTAGTTATGGCGTCTGGTCGAACAACAAGATTGTTGTAATTGTCTCGATAGCCTATATATATTTGTTTTTATACCAATGTATCAATTGTGATTTGTCTAATAAGAGATAATATATTAGAGTGCTTCTATTGGTTATCCATTACTATATCTTTGTATCTTTACTTATGCTTGTTATATGATTTCTTGATGCCTGTACTACTAGTAACAATGGAAAATCTTCCCTAGATTACAACATTAGTTCTATTGCCAGTAATCAAAACTTGAGTCATATAGTATTCAAGCATAAATGTTAACATTAGAGGAGATACATTTATGGTGGGAGACAAAGATTAATAACTATATGAAGAACTACACAAGGAGGAACTGACTATCAATCGCAGAAGCCAGAGCGAAATTATTCACAGAAGTGCATGAACAGTTCATTAGAGGTGCCTCGATAGAAATAAAGAAATTTCTCGGCTGAGTCATCCATGACAAAAACTTAGAATGAAACAGATACCAAACTCTTGCTGAAACCATCAAATGATGGTTAAATAAATGTAGATGAGTGGGTTGAGTTGACTCTCAACGATTTCTATGAAGAATAAGCAATAGAAGATTGAACTTTTGTTGAATGTGTTAAGGCCATATTCTATGCCAATTTTTATGACATTTTCTTTTGCACGATTCCCACCCTTTTATATAAGTTTCTTCTTGAAAATGGTGTAGGACATATTGTCGAGTATTGACTCCCATTGTAGACTCCAACCAATATCGACTGGTGAAAGGAGAAAACTCATTGGTAGAACTTCCTTAATGCCCAATTAAAAGAAACAAATGAAGTGTGGGATTAATTTTTAAGAAAATGGACATGGTACTTCAACACAAACTGACACTAAGTCGGGTCAACATGGGGGGGGGTAATATATTGTGAGAAATAAAGAGTGAAAAGAGTGATAAAAAAGAGTAAAGTTGGAGAAGTACATGTAAATAATAAAAATAAAGGAAGAAATTCAACTTCCATAAAGCATAAACAAAAAAATAATAAAAAAATAGTGACTGAAAATATAGGTAGTTGAAAGACCTACAAAAAATAGCAAGGTACAAGAGACAAGGACAAGGAGAACAAATAAGAGAAGATGAATAATAAAGGAAGAGAATAGAGAATCGAGAGTGTGAGAGAAAAGATGCACATGACTCCTTGAATGAGTTGAGAGGTGTAGCATTGCCTGCTCTGACAGAGAATAATTCTCTACTTATAATCCCTAGAAAGAAAGTAAACACTATGGAAATTGATGACTTTGGTCCTACTATAAGAAGAACTTTGAGCATAACAATAACAAGTCATTGTTTGAGAATTCCTTTAGCAAACATCACGAAATTATTCAGACATTCCTATAGTGTAGCATAATGAAGAAGAACAAAGAAACCATGAAGACATTGAAAATATGATTGAAGGTTGACAAAATAATGAAATAGAATAAGTACTTTTCCAACTCCAGATTCTCATGATCATGCCCCCCCGTGTCTCAACTAGTATTTACTGAGTAATTTAGATGCACATAACCAATTGATGAAGAGTCACGACCCCGAGAGAGTTGATTCACCGAATATATAGATAGAGCGTGTCAAACCGATGAATCACTTTCAAAGGACATCAGCGACAAAGAAGAAAATAACATGCCTTAGAACAGTTGACATGTTGAAAAAATTGACAAAAATGCCCAGTCCAGTACTATCCTAACACATCTGGAACAGTTATATCCTAGACAAGAAAAATGAGATTGAACCATATACCCCTCTATGAGGGTGACGAAGACCCAAAACAAAATTGGTTGATATGTGAAACATTCTGGGCTGCGAACAATGTTAATGACGAAGACAAGAAAATGACACAATTTTCCGTAGCCTTAAGGAAACACACTTTGACGTGGTTCATGAATCTTACATAGAATCAACTGAATTTGAAAAATGAAATCAAGAATAACTTCCTTACATTTTTTAAATACCAAGATGTTAAGCACTTGGAAACTTAGAAATTAAAAGAAATTAAATAAAGACCAAATGAATCAGTACGAGAATACAACAAACAATTTAAAAAATTATTGAGCCATATTCCATATGTCATCGACAAACATCTCTTATTACAATTGTACATGGATGGTGTAGTTTAGAAGATTTGTGGCACATTTAGAATGCACAGTCACAACTTGTGAAGAAGAAATTAAACTAGCACAACATATCAAGCAAGGCTATGAAGGCAAGTTGATTATATCACAAACTGATAATAAAATCAAAGACAAGTTTGAACAACTACAAAATTCTTCGCTAGCATTAACATTACAAAAGAAAAACTTATGGTACAGCAACCATTGCATGGAAGGACATACTAAAGGAAATTGTAAATATGGAGACTATTTGGATTAGGACGTCTGATAAATACACTTTGATGTATATTGTGATATATGTTAAGTTGCCTCAAATCACTCAACCAAGGATTGTCAATATAACCTTTGAAACTCCAAGCTGAAATGGTGTTCTATTTGCGAATATAATACACATTCCACACAAGAATGCCTATGTAACGAGGAAAATAGACCAAATTATAATGTTGTTTATCATACATTGGCCACAGTTCAATTTAACAAGCCTCCAACATATGAAGGTCAAGGAGTTGGTCGAGGAGGTTATGGCGGTTGTCATGGAGGATATAATGACAGGCGTCATGGTCATGGTTGAGGTTGTGGGAGATTCTATTGTTATACCTACTAGAAAGAGGGTCATGTAGTTGCAAACTGCCCTTTAAAGGATAAGACTAATCTGCACTTCTGCAACATGTGTGGATTGGGGGATCACTTCTTGGAGAATTTCCAAAAGATTATTGAAAAGGTTTTAAATAAGAGAATTGTTAATTTGCTACAAACCATTCTGAAACAAGAAATTTTGAATTCCAAAATCTCCATGTAGTTACAAGGTCGGGTGCCGGAAAAGACAACAGTACTCGATATCGTCAATTCATTCAACAGATAAAAAACACGAACAAATATCCAGATATGCAAGAATAGAATGACACGATGTCGAAAGCATTGGAATTATTTGTAAAGGAAACTGATCAACAAAGGCTCTCTAAGGATCTCATTCTGGAAGAATTTTTTAACTTTTAAAAGAAGAGAATTATGTTGGTCACTTGGTAGAACTCTTAAATATGCTAAAAAATTGTAATGAAAATAGAAAAAAAGTAAAAATGTTCAACAAATCTCTCATGGGAAGAAAATGGAAGACCATGACCCACAAGTTGATTTAGAAATAAATGGGTACAAGGTCAAACAAGTTGTTGTTGATTTTGTTTCACAAGTAAACATCCTTTCACGTGAAACATGGATCAATATGGGACAACCACATTTGCATAGGACGAAAAATTACCTCAAACTTTTCGACCATATTTATTGAACCTATTAGTACACTAAGGCAAGTGCATACTGTAATAATGGGAATCTCGAAAATGGTCGATTTTGAAGTCATCGACCTAGTCCTTGGAATACCCACATACCTTGCATTAGTTTTCTGACCTTGGGATGTTGAATGAAAGAAACAATATCTTTGGAAGAATATATAATCAAGCTCAAAGGTAACAACAAGACATAATCATTCCTTTAGATCCCCGAGAAGGGAAACCCTGGGTCAAAGCCTATGATGAAGAAATTGAAAACATATGAGAGGTAACTTACCTTCGAATTTGGATTTGTTCTTTAGTTTTCTGACTAGTTGAACCATTTCAATATTGTTTTCATCAAATAAGCAATCACCAAATTTGAATTTTCTTGAGTTCTTTGATTCTTTAAATGTTGCTTCCTTATGTGAAAAATTTCCCATCCCCATTTCATATGTAGTGACAATTCCGCGAAGCTCGTCCATTTTTAGATTCTCCAAATTTATTATTTCTTTTATTGCAGAGATCTTCACATCAAAATACAGAGGAGGAGACCTCAAATTGTGCTTCTTTATATTCTTCACCAAATCCTTTGAGATAATTAACCACTTTCAAAGAAAATTAGTGGCAATATCTTTTGCATCATTCATTTTGAGGCTTTAAAATTGTCTCTGAAAAGTCTGAAGCTTTGCCTTATTTTCTTTTTCATGTCCTTCATAGTTTCTTACAAGCTTGTCCCACATCTTTTTAGCTGATTCACGGTGTATAAATTTAAAAAATTATAAATATGACAAGGCACCTAAAATGTATTTCATAGATTTTGCATTGGATACATAATCCTTTCTCCCATCTTGATCGGTTGGAGGAGAGGATGGGGCCTTATATCCATTTGTAACAGTCTGCCAAACTTCAGCACCAAGAGATATGAAGTGTGTTCTCATTCTTATCTTCCAAAAAAATAAAATTTTTTCCACCAAATAAAGGAATTTTTATTGATGCTTCTCGACTGACCATGGCCCCTTGTAATATTTTCTTCCAACTATTCGACCATTCTTGGAGAATCCTGCTTTGATATCAATTGCTGGAACTACTAAGAGGGAGGTGAATCAATATTTCATTACCTTTGAAAATTTTTCACTTAGTTAATATTGAAATTGAATTCACATCACAATATCAATCATCCACAATGTATGAAGACAAACATTAAAGTGGAATTCAAAATTTGAAAAAGAAATACTTGAAAATAATATTTAATTTATTACAATCTCTTGTGAAGACACCAATCCTTTGTAAGCACCAATTTACAAAAATCGCAGGCTCCAAAATGTCAAAAATACGAGGACACCAATCCTTAGTAAGAACCAAATTATAATTATTGGGGGCTCCAACTTGAACTCAACATTCAATACACCAATTTTTGGACTTCAAATTAGGCTTGAACTATGCCTTTAAGACGCCATGACTTGGCCTTCAAACCATACATGAACTATATCTTCAAATAATATAACTCAACCCCAAGACTTGGCCTCAAATAATAAAACTTGTCCCTTAAAACTCGACCTTCAAATATAAATATAATGGACCTTAAACAAACCAAAAACCCTTCCCAATTGTAATTCTAAGCACCCTTAAAAATATGTGCCAAAACCATTTCACAGAAGGCTGCTTCAAATCGACTCCACTTCTTCTTGGTTCATGAGGTATGAACTTCAAACCTGCTCCTTTGTTCTCCTAAAAACAGAACCAAATGCTTAAGTCAAATGGTTGTAAATGCTCCTTCTCACGCCTATTTATAGTAAATTTAGATGCTAGGTTAGGGCCTACTAGTGTAGTGGGAAAAATGTATAGTGAGGTTTCAAAATTTCATTTCTCCTCAACCATGAGGAGTTAGAATGAATGACATATACCGTTGAAAGGTCTCAAAATAATATTTCCAACGATACATACTATGCTTCCATTTGAGCTAGATAATTGGAGTACAAATGTCTTCAAATATAAGGTATCCAAATGGGGCGTACTCATACTTTGGTTGGGTCATATTGAAATAATATTTCATATCTTCTTTTTCCTATGGAATTAGAGGGAGTTCCATATATCATTGGAAAGGTATCAAGCCATCCTATTTGATGATGTAATTTCCTCTTTCATTTGGACAACCTTTGACATCAATAAAAACCATTTTCAACACTAGTATATTCATCAACACTATCCCACCAATTAGAAGATTCACCTTGAAAGTAAAAGTTGCCCCAAAATGACTTTGATTAGTTTTCTTTACTATCCCCAACCATTCTATGGGATTTATTTCATCTTTATCTTCATTTCCACTAGAGGTAAGGATTTCCATTGTTTTTTATTGAGATATAATCCAAACCTTTAAATTATAGCCCTAATAGATTATAAATTATGACACAATTAGTTATAATTCATATTTCAATGTATTCTCATATCTCCCCTCTTTCCAACAATTTTTGAATCACCTCAAATAAACTTCCAAGTCAAAATTTATGGTAAGTTTAAGTCAACACAATTTTTAAAACATTGGTTTGGAGATTGTCCAATTTGTTGACCGATTTGAATTTAAATAGGAATGCAACGAATTATAGATATAACCATAAATATAGAGGTGCATCAGAAATAACACTTCATTTCATTAATATCAGATACTGAAATATGCTTACAAACAAAATGGAAATAATACTAGCTCAGAAGATGGTAACTTATCTCTGAGAAGAGATGTGGCGGCTACATGCCTCTGAATTGTGTTAAAATGAGGCTTGAAGGCCTACTTATCATTGAGAAACAATGGAAAACCCCAAACATCCAAAAACCTAACCCTAGGAGATGAAACACCAAACTATGGGCCCCATTGGGGTAAACTGATACATCAACTTCCCGGGGTCGTAACTTTGGCATATGATCTCCATTTGACACACACAATACCTCATTAGAAAGATCTATCAGAGGACTACAATTGATGAAAATGAATGCCAAGTTGAAAAGTTGTAATAACCACCAGTGATTTTCCAAAAAAACGTCATTTAAGGCCTCAAAACGGCTCTGGAAGTTCAGGACCCAAAAAACTACCAAAAATTGTAAACTATGCTACAATTAAGAAAACTAAAAAATTGAAAGAAACAATGGTGGGGGTCCAAGTGAACTAGGTGGGTGGCCACCAATATCCACCTGGATCATTCCTCCCCCCTTAGGAAGTAATGGTCCCCATTGTGTTGAGTTCCTCCATGAGATGAGGAAACTTCTATTGAACTTGGTCCCTAGTGAGCGACTTGCCCTAGTGAAGGAGTTGGTCTGATTTGACAACTTGATATAGTTGGATCCTTTTCTGTCGATTATTCTTGATCTATGTGTCCATGATCCAATTAGTTGTGATTTTTTCCATGCAGTGTGGGTTTAACTCTGTTGGTGTGAGTTGTTTGCAATGTTAGATGTGTCCAACAATGGTGGAAAGTAGGGCCAAAGGCAGTCCACATTGAACATTAGGTGCAGACCAAGGAATGGTAGAATACTAAGCTCGAAGGCATTGTCCCCTATTGTCTTAGTGATGGTGTATGGCCCATATCAGAGTGGGCGAAGCTTGTGGTGGGGCCCAGTGAGGTGCTCCTTCTACAAATGAAGCCAAAATTTGTCACCCACTTGGAAGTTGTGTGGCACCTGATGCTGATCATGCCACTGCTTGTATTTAGCATTGGCTCTATCCAATATGTCATGGACCTATTGGCGGATGTGCTGAATATGGTCAATGAAGTTGTTTGCCTTGTCGGATTAGGACTCAACATGAGTCAAATCTCTCTAAGTAGCTGCAAATGGTATGGCCACATTAATGGGACATAGTGGCTGGAATCCCAAGCCCACCTGAAAAGGGTTGTGGCCAATCGTGTTGTGGAGAGCCCGATTATAGATATGTTGGACATAGAGGAGGATCACATTCCATGTGCGTGGATTCTTTGAGTTGTAGATGTGCATAATGTGTATGATTATCCTATTGACGACCTTTGTTTGGCCTTCAGTTTGGGTATGGAAAGCTGTAGACTTAGTGAGCTTAGTGTCCAACATTGATAGAGACTGGACCAAAATGTACAGAGGAATATGTTGTTCTAATCTGAGATGATAGACTGTAGGATCCAAAAGTGTACCCACACTCATTCAAAGAAGAGTTTAGTAGTGGCTTCTGCTGTGATATTCTTCTTGCAGGCTGCCATAATGGTCATCTTCGAGAATCTATCAACAACCTCAAAAACACAATTGTTTCCATGCTTACTATAAGGAAGGCCCAACATGTAATCCATGGAGATGAATTCTCAAGGTCGACTAGGGGTAGGAAGCGAAGTATAGAGGCCTTGCTTCTTAATGGTCAGTTTGGAAATGACACATGAAATTCATGATTTGATGTACTTCCCGACATCCTGTCAAATATTTGGCCAATAGAAATACTTCTATAGTACTGCCACTATTTTCTCAACCCCAAAATGCCCAGCGACTCGACTGTCGTGTGCTTCCCAAATAATCTTGGCACACTTGCTTGAAGGAACACAAGGGTGTCAAGGTGGCATAACAGTGCATCCTGGAGGTGAAAATCTGGAAATTGTTGACCCTCCAAGAGTGTCTGGTATGTGTGGTTGAATTTTTGGGTCGCTTTTGTAGAGAAGTGGCCAATCAAAAGTCTCATGCCCACAAGAGTTGAGCATGGTGGTTAACGCCATGATCGATGGTCGACTGAGGAAGTATGCAATATTATTGGTGCTGCCCTTATTGTACTTGATATTCAAATGGAACTGTTGCAGGTATGTGGACCACTTCTAATGGCGATCACTCTGCAACTTCCCTTGCATTTGTATGAACTGAAGGGTCCGGTGGTCTATGTTGATAACGCTTCCTTCCCCAAAATGTAATGCTTCCATTGTCCACAAGCTTGCACAATGGAATACATCTCTTTGTCACAAGTGGGATACTTCCAGACTATGTATGAAAGTGTCTCACTGTGATATTCCACTGGATGCCCCTATTGAGTAAGGACTTCCTCAATAGCATAGTTAGAGGCATCTATCTCAATCTCAAATGGTTGTTGAAAGTTTGGTAATGTGAGTAGTGGTGTAGAGTAGAGGCGATGTTTCAAATCTGCAAATGCCTTCTGTTGAGATTACAACCAAAAGAATTTTTATTTTTCTCCTCCCTTGGTGTCTTGACTCAAGGACCAAGTGATATGAGAGAACCCCAACACGAACTTGCGGTAGAAATTGGCAATACTCAGAAAGCTATGAAGCTCTATTAGAGTGGTTGGAGCTAGCGAATCCTAAATGAGCTGGATCTTGTATGGATCCACATGAACCCCTTATTCATCAATAATGTATCCTAGATACTAAACTTGGGTCATGAAAAAATTTCATTTCTCCAAATTGGCACACAACTTGTGTTGCCGCAGTGTTTGGAGAACTTGTCGGATGTGGTGGAGGTGTTGTTCCCAGCTTTGGTTGAAGAGCAAGATATCATCCAAGTATATAACTAAAAATGAGTTGGCGAATCATTGCAAGATGTCATCCATTAACCTCATGAAGGTTGCAGGAGCATTCGTCAACCTAAAAAGAATAACCAACCATTCGAAAATGCCCTCCTTGGCTTTGAAGGTAGTCTTCTACACATCGGAGGGTTCGATTGGTACTTGGTGATATCCAGACTTCAAGTCGATCTTGTTGAAATATTCCCCCCCCTTGATTTGGTCAAGAAGGCCATCAACTCGTGGGATCAGGTACCTATTTTTGACAACGATATTGTTCAACGCTCGATAGTCAATACATAGTCTCTAAGTCCCATCCTTCTTCTGTACCAACACGATCAGACTCACACAAGGCGATGAAATCGACCAAATATTACCTTTTTGCAACAAATATTGAATCTGACTCTTGATTTAGTCGTTCTCTAGAACAAATCACCGACAGATTGATTGATTGGGAAATGACACACCTCAGGTCAAATCAATTGAGTGCTTGACTTGGCAGTAAAGAGGCACCCCCGTGGGGGAGATGAAGATGTCCTCATACTCCTCCATGATCTTGTTCATTTGTTTTTTCATGCGGAGGGGCCTTTTTTGGAGGTTGTGGCCACTGTCTTCTTCTTTCCCTAAGGGCGTATCATCAGGAAAATAATATTCCTGGTTTTGGAAATGAGCTTATTGCATTATTTTTCAGTAACCAAAGAGATGGAAATATGCGGTGCTACCTTCAGTTTCTTGTACAACTGATTTCCCATGATAGCAATAAAAACACAAGCCCTTGAATCATACACAACATGTCACTTCCACAAGTATGGCTAGCCTAATAATACATCAAAAACATCAAGAGGAGCAACTTCACATAATACCTCATCCGTGAAGGGCTTGATACAATATGGAAGGCGACACTACTAGTTGATGTGAAGATCTCGTCCTTGGTGAAGCCACTTGATGGTGTATAGTTGTGGGTTTTTTGTGGTCGGTAAGCCCAAACGATTCACAACCTCTACTAAAATGAGGTTCTTTTGGCTCCCATTGTCGATAATGAACTATAGCGGGGAATGCTTTACCCATATCTGGGAGTGGAAGAGGTGCTCCTACTCCTCTCGATATTTGAGTTCCTCCTTCTGGATCTTCATGGTGGCAATGGTGGCGTTGGGATCCACATCGATAATTTTCTTCCCTTTTTCGTTCCCCTTATCGGGTTCTAACTCAGAGTCAGAACATGCATTTGATTTAGAAGCCTTCAGCTCGACCACTCAATGACTGCTTGGCCTAACACTCACTTGTGTTGTGAGTGGAGCTCTTATGGAACTGTTGTGACTATAAACAACCCCCCTTTATTAGTATTAGTAATAACATTAATAAATCGGGACCCTTCCAAAAAATCAAATCTTAGCATTTAATCATGCCTTTCTTGTTTTTAGAATAAAATAAGATGTCAAAGTAGAACTTGCTAAAACATGGAAATTTACCTTTTCATACTTTAAGCGCATAAAACTTCACAAACGATGAGTTTCTATAAAAAGCGCTATATGATAAAAAGCCTAAGAATGACTTTATAGCGGAAAATCGTGAATATTAAAGAAAACCTTTGAAAGACCCGCTTTAAAAGGATTATTCTCGCATCGCAAAAACAAGTTACGACAGACATCCCTTATAAAAGTTACCCCTTGAAAATGCGATCCGCGAGAATGCGAGATCATAAATCCTATAACCTTATCACATCGCAATTTCAATATCGCGGTGCTACTTGATGAAACATAAGAAAATATCGTGAAATGCGATAACATCTCACAAATCACATATCACAGTAACTCACGTAGAAATGGGTTTTAACGAAAACAGGTTTTGCGATATAGCGATCTGTGATATTGCGAAGAAAATCACAAAATCGCTTTTATCGCAATTCAAAGGGCTCAGGGTTCTAGGAGAGTACTTCCCAACTTTCGATGTGAAGTTATGAACATTAAAGTTAAGCGTAACGGTTCATTAGTGGTCATTTATTAAAAGAACGATTAGGATCAGTGTAAAGGACCATTTGACGCAAGTTGATATCTTTTGATATGATTTAGAATTAAAGACCCTCCGTCACCTTATTTTCATTCTTCTATTGATTATTTCTGCATTCACTCTCATTTTTATCATAATTTTCTCTCTGCTTGCAACTTTCAGGAAGAACACACAGAGCAGAACATACGAAGAAATGGGGAAGAAAGGAAAGACGCCCGCTGCTGAAAAGTCAAAAATGACCCCATTATTCACAGACACTACCTGTAATCAGGATGCAGGAACATCTACGTGGGAATCTATGTATCAGTTGTTGGAGGAGGAAAAACCAAGAATTATGGAAGTAACAGTTACAGCGGATGGACGTGGCTCTTCTGATGCATCCATAACTGAACTTGCATGCTCATTTCTACACCGCATTGCTGCAAGGCCAAAGATACTCCCCTACACCGACATGGTGAAATGGATTATAGATGACGCAGACATATCTGACAGAAAATTCAAGATAGCAAGCGAAGAGGTCATAGGGTCATTTACTCCAGACAATTTGAGGCATATGTACCACTTACCAAAACCCCAGGCCAGCTACAACAAGCAATTTGTCGAGAAGTTTGCCAAGGAGAATGAAGACTTGGCAGAATGCACAAAGCACTGGTCAAACAATGAGGAAAGACTCAAAAAAGATAAAAATGGTATGTACACCACTGGTTCTCTTTGTTCCCCTTACCATTTTGTCGTTGTTATTTTATGTAGACTGTTTGGTAAACCAAACACTTTCATCAAAATGGTTACCCCTAGTGGATGTGGCTATCAATGCCACAATAATGAATTAGGCCCAAATCCTATCAGATAATTTAGCCACTGCAATTTTAGAATACAAAAGAAAAAAGAGCGTCGCTTCGAGGGTTTACCCTCCATTTTTTATGAGCGCCTATGTTATGGATGCTATTTGTTTTGTTTTCAAATTTCCTGTTATGGGATGGAAGTGGACGGTTCAAAATCCACTTCCCATTCAAATTTATCACAAAGTCATATGGGAATCAAGTTTTGTGCCACATTTATTCAGAATTTGTCCCGGAGTTATACTCTCGATCCATAAAAGGATCTACAACAGAGATGCCCCAAGGTTTTCCCAAGAAGCGAAGGTAGATATTCTCCCTTTGGCGATATGGTTTGGGGAAGAATTGTTCACGTATATCAGAGTGTTTGGCAGAATTGCTTCACCCCATGTGCTACCATTTTACATCCCAGAAAAAGTAATGGCTAGGGAGATAGCCTATTAGACATGCGGTGATGGGGGGATGATTAAAGTACTAAAAGATTCCAAGAAGGCGATTTGGCCCCAATTTTCTATAATATGTGGAGCATTTGCATTGCATGACTTAGGTCATGCTTTCAAAGAAGTTAATAATGTATTATCTCTACAACTACCCAAGTTCCTGGGAAGGCAATATGATCCCTTTGGTGTTGTAAGTAATTTTACTACAATGGTTAAAAAAAAAGATTTTTCTCATGAAAAAGATCCCTTTGGCGATGTTTCCCTGCAGAAAAACACCTTCAAAGAGGTTCAACATACAACACGAACTATTTTTGACCAAGAAGGTCGCCAAGCTTTTGAGAATTATAGAAAACAGAGGATATCTAAGGTCCAATTGGACCAATTACTCATCGAACCAGTAAGAGAACCTACTCCCAGTGTTAGCATAAGTGATGATTCAAAATAAAAGTCCAAAACAAGTTCAGAAAAATAATCAACAGGAAAGTCTAGTAATCAGTCCCAGGATGAACACAGTAAGGATGAGGAGTCAATAAAAGACACAGCTCAGTCTACAATAGAGTCTTATCAACAGACTCCATTAATAAAACAAGTTGAGGCTTCAACTCCCCTTACAAAGCAAACAGAGCCACTAGTAATTGATCTAGAAGGGGAATGGGAAAATTTTAATAAGATACCTAACACAGAAGAACAAAACGTAGAGCCACCAACAAATCCAAAAGAGATGACCATGGAAATGGTAATAGAAAGGGTTGTTAACACTTAGGAAATGGATCACATTCCCATTTATCCTTCATTTGAGATTGTACTAAGAATAGAGGAAATTCCTCCTCTAGATGTATTCTACAGCCCTCAACATAAATCTGTTGTTAGAAGGAAAGGAAAGAAAAGAAAGTTGGATTCTGTGTTCGCTCCTGAGGATGAACCTCTGGATGTTCTTTGGAAAGATCCCTCTACAGACCCATCGGCAAATATCACTAGGCTCTCACGGGTCGCGGGTGCATACGCTTCAACAACTATTGATAAAGCAGTAGAGATTCAATTACTACTTAAAGAAAAAGAAGATAGGATTTTCTTTTTGGAACAATAGTTACAACAAATCAGCATCAACCAACAAGCTAAAACACAGATGGCAAAAATTCAGCAAGACTTCCAGCAAATGCAATTGGCACATCAAAGTAGTTTGGCTAGCAAAGAAAAACAATTACAAAATGTAATAGAACTGCATAAAGATGATCCCAAAATTGGAGAGTTTATCACAGAGGCAATTAGTCTCAATTCCCATCTCTTGCAACAGAAAGAACTACTATGCCAGAAGATTTTGCAATGGAATTCCCATTGCGAAATGAACGATAATATTACAAATCAAGTCGTAGAATTGTGACTTGAATATGATTCAATTTTTAAGAAAGTTTTAGACTTCTTAAATTGGCAGAAATCCGAAGAAGGGAAAATAGTAGACATGCCCAAAATTGATGAATTACACAAAGATATTTTATTTGCGAAATGGGACTCTTGGATAAAGGAGGCAGAACAGGCAATGGAGGATGTGGCAGCAGATGTGAACAATGTCATCAAGTGCGTAAATGAAAATCTACACAAGGCTAATTTGGTAGTAGAAACTACCCCTGGATTTCTCCCAAAAGAACAACATCTTCAAGAAAAATGGAAACAAGTAGCGAAGGAAAGGGTAGAGGCAATTAAATAGGAAAACAGATTAAACTGGGAATCATACTGACAGTACCTGGTGAATCCACATAGCCAATGGATGACTCTAAAGTGCCTGATGACTTCTGTCGAGAAGATAGTGCCAACTCTCACCAACGCCGTATTTGCAGGATAGTTAAAGGCTGAAGTCGACCAACCGACACTCTTAAAACCAATGCTGGATATTTGCGATCTAAAGAATCAGATGCAGGATTAATCATAGATACATTTTAGTTTTGTTTTTGTTTATTTTTTCTTAAAATGATGCAAGTCGTTTAAACAATCTCATCTATTTTCGTAATATTTATTTTTAGATTTCATAGAGTAGTATTTAAACCCCTCTCATGAATTTAGAGAGGGGTCCAAAGTTTTATCAAAAACATTCTTCAGAACGTGCATTTTTCCCCCCATTGAGGAGGTATTGATAAAATAAATGGAACGAGATTTATTTTTTATTTGAGTTTAACATCTACTACTGAAATTGCACTTTTTTAATCTTAGTTGATGTTAAGTGATTTGAAGATAGATTGATATTGCTGCAGCTCATGAGTAGGACGTATTACAAATGGTACTTGTATATCCTAATGCTTTTTACTTGTGTATCAAGCAATAAGTCATTTTCAGTTATTTATGTGTGAAAGTTTAAATGTTTATTTATCATTATTGCACTTTTTATGGTGATGACTTACTCTTTATGCTGAATATGTGAATGAATCTTTATGCAATATATTTCTCATATTGTTTCAGTTAACTTTTTATATGAAACAATCATTCTTAAATGGATTCTCTTCTTATTTTGATTGAATGATCTTCATTATCAGTCACTTTTAGAAATCATTTTAGATCGCATACTTAAACATTACTCCTGGGATAGTTTTAAACTTAGATGTTTTCTTTGATTATGATAGATTGCATATGATAGTTAGAAGATATATTAGATTTAGGACAAGTATTCACCTCATAAACCCCAAAAAAGAAAAACATCATCTCGTTAGCACAAACATCATAAATAGATTGGGAAATTGGTCCCATCATCCCTAGTCAGAGCCACTATTCCAAATGGAAAAGGAGCTGTCTTAAGGTCCGGACCAGGTGGTTATCCCCCTTGTTGGAGTCTCGATTTTTTGAGCCTTCAACAGGAAATCACACCACTTTCCCGTGTCCTTCTTTGGCTTCATGGTGTTTTTCTTTGCTTGCAGATTTGGTGGGTTCTCTTGGGACACCCCACCTTGGATTTTTCTTTTGTTCTGTGGTTTGGGGGCACCTTTCCCTTGCTATAGATTTGCAGATCCAAAGTCTTATTTTTTTTGTTTAATCTTCTACTCAATCTTGACAGTGTATCAGTATGCAGTGCTGAGCAAGGAGATGTCCAGGAACTCCATGTCATCCTGGATGTACCTATGTAGGCAGCTGCGATACTCAAGTATCAAATGTTTCTCAGAATCCTTGATAACCAACTTTGTGCGAAGGGTATGAAAAAAATTGGTAAACTCCAGCATGTCTTGGTCCCTTCCCTGCCACAACGTGGTCCACTTTATGTATTTATCCTCATAGCTCCTGATAGGGTTAGTACTACTCCTTCATGGTGTCCTGGAACAAATTCCAAGTGGGTGAGGTTGAAAATAGTGAGGGCGCACTTTCATACTTTTTCTCATAGTAGGTTTCCCACCAGTCCTTGACGTGGGGGGAAGCTTTGAGAAGAGAAAAAGTAATATTTTCTCGGTTGGAAAAATTGTGAACAAAAAAATATCCTTCTAGAATATTTAACCATTTATCTACAACGCCTACATCTATTTGGCCCTCAAATATGAGAATTTCAAAGTTTACTTGTACCTTAAAAGGAGTGGCACCTCCAGAGTGGCTGCTAGACTTGGATGCACCGCTAGTGGGAAACCATTGAAGGATATGGGAAAAGTTATCCATCATCATGTTCCTTTGTTTCTTAAGGGCCTCCTTTAGAAATATTTTGATAGGGTCTACTGCTCCCTCATCTTTCTTTTCTTCACCCATGCATGACTGTCGGGGGTTTGCGAGGTTGATCCTGCAAAGGTTCAACCAGATCGAGCCCTAACTCCTTATACCCCGACCTCAATGGGGATATGAAAAGAAGGATCGAGAAAAAGTAGACTGCTTTGATGCCATTGATCTGAATTTAAATAGGAATGCAACAAATTACAGATATAGCCATAAATATAGAGATGCAACATAAATAACACTTCATTTCATTAATATTAGATACTAAAATATGCTTACAAATAGAATGGAAATAAGACTAGCTCGGGCGATGGTATCTTAACTCTGAGAAGAGATGTGGTGGCTACATGCCTCTAAACTATGTTATAATGAGGCTTGAAGGCCTATTTATCGTTGAGAAACAATGAAAAACCCCAAACATCCAAAAACCTAACCCTAGGAGATGAAACACCAAACTATGGGCCCCATTGGGGTAAATTGGTACATCAACTTCCTGGGGTCGTAACTTTGGCATACGATCTCCATTTGACGCACACGATACCTTGTTAGAAATTTCTATCCGAGAACTACAAGCAAATTATCCAATAGATTTATAGAAAATACTATTGTTAATTATATTGTAGATTCAAATCAACATACAAGTAAATGTTCAATGGCTTCTAGTTTTAAACTATATCATTGAAGGCCCTACTGAGATAACTCTTAAACTTTTAGGCTTTGTAACAATCCACAAATTTCAGCCTTATGCAACTAGAATTCTATCAGGACTTATCTTAGTTTTTGTGTTATTTGATTTTAAATTGATGTTTGTAAATTGATATCTCTCTCTCTCTCACACACACACACATACACATATATATGATGCTAACTATATGATCCATTTTGGTCATGGTTATGTACTTAAAATCTTTAAATTGTTAATTCGTGGATAGAAGTTCAAGATTCTTCAGTGATTAAACATTAGTACATAAATATGGATTATTGCATGAAAACATTATATATGTGTGTGTATGATTGGTAAGCTAACTTAGAGTGCAATAGGTTTTACAAGAGCTAAGTGGACATAATGTCAAGGTAGATGGAATGTTGTAGACATTAAAGAGATAGATGTAGGATATTAGTTCAACTTGTGATTTTTATTATGTCTTCAAACATTACTATGATTCATGAATAGGTGTAATTTTCATAGGAAGCAAGGTTTGCCGAAAATGGTTATTCAATAACGTGTCTATTAAAAAAATTGTTTCATGATATGGTTGGGAATCAATGATTAGGGTGTTCAATTTGGTTCTATTAGGATGGGTGAAGGAATTACCCATAATGTATCTATCGAACCCTAGAGTCATGGAAGGCTAGTATTACCCATGCTTCCCTTGACACATGATGATGAATCTTAGTTTTATGCTAGGAAAGTTTGGTCAATATAGTCAATGCTTCTAAATTTAGGCTATTTCTAGAGTTAGGTCCATGCAATCAACATTGAGATGGGAGATAAATATGGAAGAACAAATGGATAGGTATTTGGTGGTGATTTTTAGTTTGGTTGAGATTGTGATAGAAATTGGGTTGTGTCATTGTTTAGTTTTTTTACTAAAGAAAATAATGTAATATTTTATTTCTTAGAGAGAAATTAGGAAATTTCATTTAGTGTTGAATGATCATTCTAGATATTATCATATTTTTCTAAAAATTACTTGTCATTTTGGATTTGGGCCCATTTGCATCAAATACCTTATATATACTTGTTACATATTTGATATCTTCAAAAAAATATTCACAATCAAAAACATTATAATCAAACCAGAACGTAAACAAGTATCAGTATCACATAAAAGGACATGGCGGATGCATTGTAAGCACCCCATATTTAAATTAGTTATGGTTTATAATGTGGTATAGCAAGTCTCTAATTGCAATTCCACCATAGTATTGTGCTCACAATATACATGATTGTATGAGAGATAATTCAAATGAGCTCTTTGTTCATGAACCTATTGTATTAAAATTTGTAGTTCGATATTTGAAAGGGAATTATGTTGACAATCCAATTGATAATAGGTTTTGAATCACCTATGAATTGAAACATTTATGATCTTTTGTCCATAACTACCTTCGTATTCAATCCTTAATTTTCCTTCTTTTTATAGTTATTCTTCCTGTGACTTGAACCCATAGAGTATAAGAAAAAGTGTGCATGTAATAGATAAAGTGCCCCTCTAATAACGAAAATTATCTTGGTTTCCTTGGATTCCGTATTGAAGTAACTCTATGCAAAGGAATAATCCAACTCCATTCCAAGTTTCCTATAAGACATTAGTCTTTCTTGCTCTTTTATACTTTCAATGTTGCACTCTATTCTAATGAAAGCTTCCAGTGATGATAACGACACTTTTTGGAAGTATCATTTCATTTTGATGCTTCTAGATGACACAACTTACAAGAATATGTAGGCCTCTATATTATCTAATTATTGCATCCTCTACATATTTCTTTAAATCCATTGAATGAGTGTTGACATTCTTTTTCCTTGCACCTCCAAGAAGGGTTTTCATTGTTGACTAATTATAGCTAATGAGAAGATATTTATACTTTCACCCACTTCTTTTCATAACATTCATGTGTGTGATCCATTCTAAGATATTATCTACAAGAAGCCATAGTTTAAAGCTTTACTAGTTAATGCCATCCAAAAGAAGAGCTTATATTTATGTTTCCCTCTCATTTTCCAAATGGTTTTCCACCACCATTTTGCATCTACTTTTAGATCCTTTGCAAATAAAGATGATAACCTAATTTAACTGCATAAGCACCATTCATAATTTTTTGGACCATACTAGTTTATCTTCCTCAAGTTGAACCTTTATGTTTCATTAGAAACCAAGAGAGTATAGGTCTCCCATTATTTTTTAAAGGGTCTTTGACACCTTTCTCATCAAAATATGTCTATCCATCCTTCCAAAAGAAAATCCACTTTACAACCAATATATCTCTTAGGTAAGAAAATAGTTTTGTTGGTGAAGAATATTGACTAGGACTTTAGCAAATTTGTGGTTTCCTTTTCATTTGGTCCAAGGAACTAAGCCCAATCTTATTCTAATACTATCTCTTATCTTCCATTCTCACCAAGAGTTTATATCAATAAACTATATTACCATTGATTTCCATACATTAGAAGAATTCCAATATGATTTTTTAGTGTTTCTTATTCACTCCTTAGTTGATAAGGTGTTAATATATTTTTGTGTAATAACATGTTGCTATAAAACTTTCTCCTCAATAATCCTTCAAAAAATATTGATTGCTAATGCATACCAATAGACTTATATGCTTTTTTAACACCATAAGCCTCATGGATTCAACATGGAGAGCCTTTTCTAGTTCACATAGATCAGGATGTCTTTTTCCTTCTTCTGTCTTTGGAGAAAATTAAAACATTTTCCCCTTTTTTTTCTCTTTTGTGCCAACAAGAATGTAGGGTAGTGAATGTGAGTTAAAATGGTATTTCTTCCAATACTATTTTGACTAGAGTGAGTTTGCACCCAAATATATCCATTTACTACATTAAATTGTTGTTCTCTTTTCCACCTTTGTATTCAACCAATTCTAGTGTTGATAATGATAGTAATTAGTCATTAACTTGAATCCTAAGTGCTTGGAAACCTTATTTAAAGGAATATTTAGTTTTTAAGTATAGTCTTCAAAACCCTTTATAGGCACCTTGGGAAGCCATTAAAAAAATTGAAGGATTTACAAAAATTCAACTCCATTCTAGTTTCCATCATATAGATATCTAGGACCTTTTTAAACTTATAAGATTCCCCTATATAGCCACTTTTGAACAGTGAAACATCATCAACAAAGAATAAATTGGTTAACTTGATATTTCTTCTCATTTAGATACCTTCTATATTTTCTAACTTCCTCAAGCCTTTTAGATACCTACTTAAATCATTAGCCAATGGTAAGGAAAGAATTGGGAAAATAGGGTATCATTAACTTAATCCTTTGGAAGGGATGAGAAAAGGAGAAGCATAACCATTTATAAGTAGTGATGAATATAATGAACTTAGGAAACCTTGTATCCAGTTGAATATGGACAAGTAGAACAAACATGAATTAACATGAGTATTATGTAAATACATGATGATCTATCATAAATTCTTGATAATTGAGTTTTATTGTAGGTTTTAACCCAATATAGAAATTAGCTGCAAATGAATTCTTCAAACAAAAAAATAAACAATGGCGAGAATAGAAAACAAATATACACAGTGATTTTTCCTTGGATTCGAAAACTGGGACTACTAGATTGTTTTTTTCATTATGTTACTTTCAATGTTACAATACATATATATACATGTCGAAGCATTCATAAACCCCAATCCATTAACCCCAGATTAGAAGATCATTGTAATTCCCTTGACTGGATTTACAAAATACCATGAGAAAAAAACCATAATGCCCAAAACAATGTGAAAAAACCATGCGCAAAACCATGGATAGGTCCACCCCCCATCCTTGGGTCTACAAAAAAAAAAAATCCTAGGGCGTTGCCCCAGACCCCATGCAGGGGGCCTATTTCCCCTTGCAAACGCACAAGGGATTTCCACATACGGGGTTGGAGGAGAGATTTCTCATTGATCCAACCCTGGAACACCCATTGTTTCTCTACACCAAGAAAAATTAGTGTTCACATACTTCTCCAAGGCATATGCAACATCCTTCAACATGTCCACCTTTACCAACAACACCTTTTTTTCCTCAACATTATCCCTCACAAAGTGATACTGAAAATCAATGTGCTTTATCTTCAAATGATAAGCAAGGTTCTTAGCTAAGAAAATCACACTTTCGATGTCATGGTCTCTCCTTATACCTCGTTGCACCAACCCCATACTTGAACACAATCTCTTGAACCAAACTGCTTCCTTGCTTGCATCAGTGGCTGCCATGTATTCAGTCTCTATAGTTGAAAGTGCCACTATAGACTGCCTCTTACTCATCCAACTAACTGTTCCTCCAAATAGGTTAAACACGTACCCACTTGTAGATATTCTTTGATCCAGATCTCCAGCCCAGTCTACATCAACAAAACCATGAATGCCCAAAACTTTGTCCAATCCTGGTCATCCTTGGTAGCACAAACCATAATCACTAGTGCCATGCAAATACCTGAAAAACCACTTCACTGTTGTCCAATGCCCCTTACCTGTTTTGACATAAACCTTCTCAATACTCCCACTACATGTGTAATTTCAAGTTTGGTGCAAACCATTGCATACACCAGGCTACCAACTGTAATTGCATATGGAACACGAGACATGTTCTCTTCCTCTTCTTGTGTCCTAGGACACTATTTAGTAGATTAGTTTACACCTACAGGAATAGTAACCTTCATCAGTTTACTATCCTGCATATTAAACCTCTACTATATTGTCTCAACATACTTAATCTAGTTTAACCAAAGCTTCCTCTTTGCCTGATCTTGTTTAATTTCCATGCCCAAAATATAGTTTGCAACACCAAGATCCTTCATGTTGAATTTGGATGACAATTGGGTCTTTAAATCCTAAGTAATTTCTTTGTCATTTCCAATCAAAAAAATATTATCCACATACAATACTGAATAAATAACATGGTCACCAATTAATTCAAAATACACACAGTGATCCGCTTTGATTCTCGTGAAGCCAAGTTCCTTTATATATGTATGAAATTTATGATACGAAATCCTTGGTGACTATCATTAGGGGATTTTTGAGGTCTAAAATGGGCCTCCTAAGGAAATTATAAAGTGATAGTGGAAATAATAAAATAAGATTAGATTACATCATAAATTTTAGAGGGAAAAAAGAAAAAACTATTTTTTCAACTCGTATTTTCAACTTATCTCCCTATGGGTTTACTCAAATTTCGAGCGGGAACACTTGTTGGATGCAAAATTTGATTCCTCATCCAAGGAGTACCCATGTTTCATACTTTCGATGGACACTGCTATAATAAAAATGAGAAATACATGAAAAAACATGATTGCAATCATGTGTTTTCATGTATTTTTCATTTTTCTTTTAGCAGGGTCCATCAAAAGTATGCAACATGGGTAATCTTTGGATGACGAATCAAATTTTTCATCCAACGAGTACTCCCACTTGAAATTTGAGTAAAACCATAGGGAGATAAGTTAAAAATGTGAGTTGAAAAAGTAGTTTTATTATTTTATTATTTTTTACTCAAAAAATGGTGAATCATCCCCCATGGTTGACATCATGATCTTGAATCCTATTAGTTCTTATAAAGTTCATTTTTATTGTACATTTTTCTTAGTAGGTCCATTTTAGACCTCAAATGTCCCCAAATGTCTAACCCATACAAAGGCTTTTTTAACCTCCATAATAGTTCTTTATTACCCTTCACCGCAAAGCCTTCACGTTTCTTCATATAGATCTCTTTTTCCAGAACCCTGTGAAGAAATGTTGCCTTAACATCCATCTGTTCTACCTCAAAATAAAAAGTAACAACAATATACATAAGTAATCTAATAGAATGTAACTTGGTAATAGGAGAAAAACATCACCAAAATAAATTCCCAACACTTGGGAATAACCTTTTGCTACCAACCTAGATTTGTATTTCTCCACCTTGCCTTCTGCATTCATCTTCTTCTTAAACACCCATTTGCTTCCAATGGGTTTCCTTCCAGCCAAAAACTCCACTAGATCTCAAGCCTCATTTTTGTCCAAAGATGCCATTTCGTCAACCATGGCCTCTTTCCAGAGTTTGCCATCCTTTGAATCTACTGCCTCCTGGGCAGTTCTGGGATCATCATCAGTAATAGATAAAGAAAAATTTGAATAGAAAGTAGATGTACTATACCTTTTTGGATGCCTTCTCTCTCAAACTGATCTTCTCAAAACTGGAGTTTGTGGCTCTTCCTCTTCTAATTCTTGTTCTGTTGTAGAGTTTGATTCTTCCTCCTTTAGCTCAAATTATATCTTCTCAGGTTCCTTTGGTAGGAATCCATGTTTAATAACATATTTCACCTATGTAAACACCACATCTCGGTTGTACACAACCTTCCTTGTTTCTGGGTTCCAAATATTATAACCTTTTAAACCATCCTTATACCCAATAAAGATGCACCTTTCATATTTACTATACAACTTGGTTCTTTTATCCTTTGGAACATGTATATATGCGTCATATCCAAATATGCTCAGATTTGAAAGAGAGGGTTTCTTAGGAGTCCATACCTCATGTGGAGTCTTATCCCACAACACTGATGAAGGTGATTTATCAAAAAGGTAACATGTAGTCTCCACTGTCTTTGCCCAAAATTCTTGTCCTAACCCGACACCACTGAGCATATTTATTTCCTTTTCCACCAACGTCACATTCATTCTTTCTGCAACTCCATTTTTTTGAGGTGTGTATGGATTAGTCTTCTGCTGTGATATACCACACTTCTTACAGAACTCTTTAAATTCCTTCTTGCATAACTCTCCACCATTATCTATCCTCAACACCTTGATATTCTTATTTCCTTGATTTTCCACCAGAGCCTTAAATTATTTAAACTTGTCAAAGAATTCGAATTTCTTCTTAAGGAAATATATCCATGTATTCCTTGAGAAGTCATCTATATATGAGACGTAGTACACAAAATTACCCAATGATGGAACCGACACAGTTCTAAACACATCACTGTGTACAAACTCTAATATCCCTTTTGCCCTCTTAAAATGAGAGGGAAACTCACCTGATTCTACTCCCCATATACACAATGTTCATAGAAATTTAAATACAAAGAGAAATTATACATACCTTCTACCATACCATTACCATATAGTATTCGAAGGCCCTTCTCTCCAATATTTCCAAGCCTTTGATGCCATAACATGGTCTTTTCTCCAGAGACCACTAGGTTTTCTGCTCCACTTTCAGGAACCATAGAACTGTTGCACCCATCAATAACAATGCTACCCATAATCTTGTACAAAGTTCCAATCCAAAATCCCCACATCAATACTAGTGCTCCCAAACCATCTTGCAGGTATCTTTCTCGAACACTGTTTTTACATCTGCAACATCCATATTGCTTACAAAAATCATATTTCTAGCTAATGCAGGAATATGTAGAACACAAGGGAGTGTTCTAATCTTTCAACCTTGCAACTTCATCTTGAATTTTCTAAATCTGATGATTTTTAACTTCCTATCATCTACTAAGAATACATCACCACCATCATATTTCTCATACTCACAAAACCACTCCCTATGGGGAGTGAAGTTAAAGGATGCAACTGAGTCAATCAACCATGCCTCATGATCTACATGCGTACATAAAGAAGAAGTCAAGTACACATTCCCACCTTCATTTGAGGTGGTTTTCACCTCTACAAAAGTAGCATCATCAAATCCATTTCCTTTCTCAGGACCTTTAGATCTACAGTCCTTTTTGTAGTGCCTTTCCTTTCCGCATTTCCAACATACCTTTACAGGTTTTCCTAGAGATTTAGATATCCCTATAGATTTAGATCTCTCACTCAAGGACTTATTTCTATATTTGTTCTGAGACCATCCTCTTATAGAAAAGGCATCTCCATTTTGCCTCTCCATATTTTTCCGTCTCATCTCCTCCTATAGCAAGGATCAAACTATTTCATCAAAATTCAAGGTAGTTGTATTGCTACCTATAGAAACAACTAGACTATCCCATGAATCTAGTAGAGAAAACAACAAACTAATGCACTTATATTGATTTGAAATTTTTATATCAACAAATAACAACCGGCTTACCACAATATTAAAGTTGTTCAGAAGCTTTGTTACCAAGCCTCCATCCTTCATCCTCAGGTTATACAACGTTTTCCTCGGGAACAATTTTTTCACTAGAGACTTAGATTGGTACAAAGTCCCTAACTTGTCCCACAAATCCTTTGCCATAGCTTCCCCTAATACATTCAACAATATTGAATCTGAGATACATAATTGTATTGTGCTCTTTTCCTTATGATCCAACTTTTCCCAATCTTCTGCTGACATTTTCGTTGGTTTAGTACTTGAATATACCGCAATCCACTAATATTTATCCACCAACATATCTTCTATCTTAAGCTTTCACAACTCAAAACTTTGTCCATTAAATTTCTCGATCTATCTTTCCATTGTTTGCCACATTCTTTCACCGCAAGAATCGATCCCACTGATCTACCATCGAATAGGGTCTACCATAAGCCTGAGAAAAGCCCCTCAACAACAAATGAATCTCCTTGAAGTTGAAACAAATCTGATACCAAATGTAGGTTTTAACCCAATACAAAAATTAACTGCAAATAAATTCTTCAAATAGAAAAAATAAACAACGGAAAGAATAGAAAACAAATATACACAAAGATTTTCCCCTGGATCCCAAAACTGGGACTACCAAATTGATTTTTCATATGTTCCTTTAAATGTTACAAAACATATATATATACATGCCGAAGCGTTCATAAAACCTATTCCATTAACCCTAGATTAGAACATAACCATGGTTACCTTGACTGGATCTATAAAATACCATGGGAAGATAACCATCATGCCCAAAACCATGTGCAAAACCCATGCACAAAATCATGGGTAGGTCCACCCACCATCCTTGGGTCTGCCCCCCCACCCTATGACCCCTCTGCTGTGCCTAGAGAAATGTACATTGCCTGGTTCTAGATGCGGAAAGAATATAACACATACCCAACATTTATCATAAAGGATAGTAGTTCTAATGTATTTATAGAGTATAAACCCTCTCATGCCAACTTAATAACATTGTGGATTGATTTACCACTCGAAAATCCAAAATGTTCATAGAAAATGGAGATTGAAAATATTGGTTTCAATCTCCTAGTAATTACCTTTGCAATGATTTCATATATGGCATTACATAATTATAATTATCTTAAACTTTGAAATTTGTCAAGAGTATCTGTCTTTGGAGTCAATACTAGAAAGGTAGAATTTAATTCCCTAAAACCTTTCCCAAACCTTTGATTCTTCAACTACTCCTAGAAGATCCTCCTTTATGAGATCATCAAAGCCTTGGTAGAACTCAAAAGGCATTAAAACTAGTGTTAGGCTCTTATCCTTATTAATGGAACATAATGCTTCCTTTATTTCCTCTTTTGTTACATCATTGAACTTTGATTTTGCTCCCCAGTGATGAAATTTAGAAAAAGAAGTATAACTTCTAAATTTGGGAGTTTCTTGAAAAGGTTCCACTGATGGTTGAAAATGAAAAATGAGTATAACTCAATTTGGGAGTTCCCTGAAAATGTTCCATTGATGGTTGGAAATGACCCCACCAACAACTAGGAATATCACTTGATCAAGGTCCTAATTATATCTAAACTCATTTGATATGACGATATTCCAGTATGTGGGTCTAGTTTCTTCCACTAAGGTTTTTTTAGATGTGACAAAAAGTCATTTCAAAGGGAAAATATATGGACTAACACTGATATATACCAACCATAATAAATATATATTCAACTAACATACAATATTATATATTCCTAGATAGCTAGGAGAAGGTAATGAATAACCATAACCATAGAAGGAAAAATAATTATAGGATTTAGGAAATTGTTCACCAAATCTAGTAATTGATGAGTTCAAGTGTGATCTTAATTATTTCAAATAAATAGTTATTTTAAACAATGGATAAAATACTTTTTACTTGAATATTTTTTGTTAATAAGTCATTGAAAATAAGAAAGTAATTTTAAACTTTATAATGTAATATTTAAATAAAACACTTACAAAAATGTATTGTCCATGATTGTTGGTTCATGTCATCAATTTCCTGACTTCAATAATTTTATTGAGAATAATATACAATTTTTATATTAAACTTTCCATCCACAAAGTTTTCAATCCTTCCTTAAGTCTTGACAATGGTGTATTGGTTCCAATTCTGGATTTTCAACTTCACATGTCTTCAAAATTATATCAAACTGATAATAGTATACAAATTTTATTGCAAAGTTTCCAACCCGTTTTCTATAGAAAAACAATATTTATTCTAATCTATTTCTTCACATATTAGTTTAAATTCCTCAAATATTTACTGTTACAACATTCTCAATAATTTAGCACAAAATTATTGATAAAATCATTTAATTATTTTCTTGATAATAATATTGTTGTGTGATTTTTTTTTCTTGATAATAATATTGCTGTGTGATTTTGTTTTCCGGATCCACAAATTCTGATCCTGATGATGAGCCACAGGGGTTGGTTCGAAACGTCGATGTACAAAATCAACAGATGCGATGAATCCAGAAAACAAAATCACACAGAATACAAATCGCAGAAGTCTCAAATCCATAATAATATTGCTTTAAATATTCTCCATTTCTATTAAAATATTTTTCATTGTGTTTGATCTATAATTTTGAAGGTATCCTATCTTTTATTGGTCCATGAACATGGGTCGTTTCCTTTTATTCTCTACCTTTGTTCATGGTCTTGGTGTTTAGGATTATTTCCTTTGGCCAAGGAATTTGCAAAATGTAAAATAAAATACATTGAGTCAGTGGTCGTTATGTGTTTATTTAAAAATAAAACTAAATTATGAGTATGTAGGCTTCCACAGTCCAAAATCATAGTAATGTTGTTTCTGGCGGTTTTTATTGTGTGAATCCTCGTACCATTCACATAGTAGAAACCTACAGAAACAAAATTACTATAGAACTAAATTAATAAAAATGACATACAATGATATGTTTGTTTCAATGATTTATTCTTTTATGATTAAAATTGATTCAATTATCATCAAGGTCAAAGTCTTGTTTGCAAGATTTCATGGTGTTTAGAATTTGAAGACAGTGAATCCAAAACTTGTTCCAAGGTTTCCATAGAAAATGTGGAGCAAGTTTTGCATTCACTCTCTTCAAAAAGAGGTCAAATTCATTTTAGAAAACTCACAGAGGAAAAATTCGGTAACACTGATAGGTTGTGTTGTACTTGTTACAACACCCTCCAAAATTCTGGCCTATACTCAATTTCAGAGGCTTCCTCGATCTTGTTGGTCGTTGTCGCAAAATTTGAAACTCATTTCATTTGTTTTCTTAGAGTCTTATGTTCTCCTTTGCAAGATGGGAAAAATGTCGTCTTTTAGTATGTTGGTTGTTGTATCTTATGCATAAGCCCATTTTGGTGGTTCTAAGAGGTCATTTTTGTGAAAATGATTTTTTTAAACCTTGTAAGTACCAGTCACACTCATTTCCAAAGTTTTGAGCATTATCGCATAAGTGTCATCATCGTCGCTGCAAAGTATATCTTCGGTGTCATACTTGTTGTAACTTGTTGTAAAGATGTCACACAAAGGGAAATTCTTGTATCTAGATGATTTATGTTGTCATGTTGTCAAATATTCTAAGTGTGTGATCATAGTCAAAGTTCATCAATGTTCACATCGATCTCACTGATCCTACACTTAGGCATTTTCAGAAAAATTCACGAGAAGACAACCTAGCATCACTAGGCCTCCCTTGAACTGTGCATTGTGCAGTCTCAGTACTCTAGTTCAGACTTGATTCTTGGCACTACACAATGTGCATTTCCTGCCTCCAAGGACTATTGCACTATGAAGTTTTTGTGCCCAAGCTCCGACCTTCACCTCCATAATTAAGCATTCATTGCTACCATTCTGGCCTCCACTGCACACTGCACAATCAAAAGCCTGAATCTCATCCCCTGAGACTTTGAACTGCGCATCTACATAGTAGCCCAACCTACCTTGACTCCCAAAAATGTGCAGTGAGCTCTCCTAGTGCCCAACCCTTCAACATGCCCCACTAGCTCCGAAAAATGTGCAGTCTAGTCCCCAAGACCTACCTGAATCAAACACTACACAGTCTCAGGGCTCAATATTTTCCCCTGGCTATTGGAACTACATAATGTGTAGTTACAGATCTCCCCTTTCCATCCTATCACTTGTTTCAGGTTTAGTTGGTGGGTCATAATGCATCATCTTAGATTATGGGATTTTCAAATTGATATCATCTCGTCATGAGTGAATTGCAGGAACATGTACCCTATCATGTAATGGAAATATGATGAAGAAGGAGAATAAGGAGGAAAGCATGCTCAAAGACTCTCTTGCAACTAAACTTACAAGTTGATCGATGAAAAGAAAGCGAAAGGACATTAGTTTGAAACCACTATTCAAGACTTGAGACCATTGAAGATTCCTCATCACTAAACCATGGATAGATGAAAAGAAAAGCATCTTCAAGAGGACATCCAACACTTAGAAGCAACAATGGATTGACATTGCCACATCATGAAGAAGTCTATGTCAGCAATGTCATGTCATGTCATGTCATGAGTGGTCATATTCCACATCACTATTATGGATCATGTATATTGTATTCAAAACGTATTGTAAAGTGGAATTCCAAAGGACACACATGGAATGTAAAGAGTCATGTAAGTTGAAAAGTCATAGGCAGTCAAATAGTCATGAGGGTAGTCAAAGAGTCACCCTTGGTTATATATACTCCCTCATTGTATGAGCAAAAGACTTTTCACCTTGGCTCCTCCTGTAAGTCATTAAAGAGACAAATCAGTTCTTTTAAGGAGCAAGGAGGGGCTCCCATGCTCCACTATATAATGCTAGTGATGTTCATTATATACATGTGTCTTGGAAATTTTACTTAATATTATACGCCCTATGGGCCAACATGTTTTTCATGCATGTATTATGGATATTTGTAAGACTGTTTTGTGAATGTTTGTAATTCATGTTTGCTTTAATCTGTGCTAAAGTAGTTGAACTATTTTAATTATTTTGGTACTCATAATATTGATAATGTGTTGTAATTCCATTAACACCTTTGCATCCTCGTGGACTATTCCGCTGGATATTAGACATATCTTCCTTGTTATATTGGTTTCAACGATCGTTGAATCTCTATGGACTATCTCGCTTGATGTTGTACAAACCCTTCTTGCTCATGTGTGTCTATACCAGGGTGGTACTACTAACTCTCTCTTAGAGGATCACTTTCCCTCCTCTCCACAGTGAAAGAAATTTGACACACATATGATCAAACACTCACCACACACAACTCCCTTGCTTTTCGAAGGAAATTTGCAGTCCTTTGTCTTGCTAATAGTTAGAGCCAAGGAATATCCATAAGGATACATGGCAACCAGGTCGATATTCCAGATGGGGCTCATACTCCAAACCACGTGAGATCTAATTGGGACTTCACATTAGGGATACCCCTTGGTTAATGTATTTCTAACACTGTCAACAGTGGCGCTAGAAGGAGGGCCAGATGACAAGATGAGCCCGTTGAATCTGGTTTGAATCTCTTATCTAAAATGGCTCATACTCAAATCTTACTCTTGGGGTGTTTCTCTAATTTTTCCCTTTATCAATTTTCAATCCTTGATGAGCCTCTCTATCACTTGTCCCAGTTAAAGTTTGATGGTGAGGATGGAACATCCATAACCGAGCACATTTCTAATTTTCTTAAATTTTGTGAATCTTACGAAATCAATGATGAAGAGTTTTCTTATGTGCTTTTCTTCCTCACCCTTGAAGGTTGTATTAATTGATGGTGTCATATCTTTCCACTTGCTTCCATCCATTCCCTTCGTAATTTCCTCAAGAAGCTTCATCAAGCCTTTGATAGGCATAACTACCGAGATGTTTGTAAAAGAATGAATCTCTTAAGAATGAACCCTAATGAATCAATTGAGAATTTTTCTGATCGATTCCTTCACCTTTGTTGTGAAATTATGAAGAATACATGAATAAGGATTTATTGAAACAAGAGTTTGAGCGCTTGGTTCTTAACTCTTGTGAGTCATGAGACACCTCTAATTTCAAAGGAGGAACCTATTATTCATTTTGTTCCTTGTCTTCCTCCTTTTCCAGTCCCGATGTGGGTGCCTCCTTGTGGTGATTGTGAAGTTGGGAAATCTGCAAATCAAATTCTTAATCACCTTCTCATTCTTCTTTCATTTCTCATGACTCAGATTCAATGGAGGAAATCCTAGAATGGATGATGAAGCCCATGGGGAATACTAAATTCCCCATTTCGCAACATGATGTTATCATTCATAGCTCTAGCATCCAATCTAATCTAAATTTCTGCGATCCTTTATCATCTACACGACATGACTCTTTGTATTATGATCCTCCTAATCGATCTTCTCTACCATCTAGTCATTTACACTCTCTTGATTTTCGCGACGTTGGTTCATATTGCGATCCAATACAAGGCAATCACATTACATAGGTAGAGGAGCAGAAATATGAAGATGATTTTAGTCCATCTTCTATTTTCCAAAATCCTCTATGTGAATATGATGAGCTTCCATTCTTGGATGATTTTAAATCTGCCAATCTTAGTATAAAATCAAATGTAATTAATTATTTTGATCAATCCATAGCCTTGGGAAATAATCATTATGAGGATGATGACTCCATTGATCACGAATGCCTAAGTGTATCAACTGATCTTTTGGTTTCTCATGAAGATTTTAATTTACATCCAGAATCTGATTCGGTCAAAAAATATGTGCTTATCAAAACTTCCTCTTCATCTTACTATCCCTTTTTCTCTATCGTCTGTGATGCATCTACTTGTGACAGGGTACTCCATGTTCTTAAAGTCCATCATCCGATGAGTGATCCTCTCAATTGGCACAAGTTGGTGAGGTTATCCATGATGAATATGAAAACAACCAAATATTTTATTACTCTTCCCAACCATCATCATCTCTTCACTTGCATGAAGAAAACTCTTCAAATCAACTTGCTTATGAAATTTACTTGATTCATTTATCTTTGAATTTGTGATGAGAAGAATCTTTCGACTTGAGTAATATAGTTGTTGAAGTTGAAAAATCCAGTCAAATTAGTGATAGAGATGGCTTCCATCTAGTGAGAAGTGGCTTTATTGAAACCAGTAGTAGCATCTATCCGCAAACCATGCATGATCTGGTTCAATCTTGAAAATGTGATTTTACAATTCTTGGGAAAGTTTTGGGACCTGCGATGGAGTTGAGGCACCTCAAATTTCATTGATGGTTATGTCAAGATCTTGCGACTCTGATAAGACCCCTGAAATAAGCTAGATTTGGTTTCTGCTGCACAACCCTTCTCTCTGCATGGTTTCACTTGATGTAAATATCTTTCTGAAAAATGTCTGGTATTTCGGGTATGATCTTTCAAATTTTCAATATTTTACTTCTGACACAATTCAGGAATATTTTTCAGGTCATTCATCTTCATCAAAATCTTTCACATCAAACTCAGGTGGTGAATGTGTATCTCTCATAGAGTCATCGAATTGTGAAATTGATAATTTAAAATACTATCTCTTGCTGAAGGAATCATGCCTATTAGATTCATCTCTTAATAGTTAACTCCCAGTTTTTCTTTCGAATGTTATATTGCAAATCTTCCTCTTCGTCATACCTAAAATCATCTTTAGTAATAATGAATGCATGAGTCATGGCACGAATCAAGTTCTTCTCCATTCACTGTGTCCTGACTGGTCTAATGTATTTGTTGTGCTAACATCCCTTTTAAATTATTTTCATGATTACTATTGTTTCATAGTTTGTCACCAGTTATAGGAAAATGGTTTGTCACATTTTCCTTGCAAGTAACATGGTTTGATTTTTCAGAGCATTCACAAAACTATTCAAATTCATTTATCTTCATTTATTACAAACTGAGAATTTGATGCTTTAATCAACTCATCTGATCATTATTTTGTCTTTGATGACTTTCATTCATGTTATGATTTTCCCACTAGTATATCCAATGGTAGTTGTTTTACATTCTTCAATCTTCATCATTCAACATCTCACTATTCAAATTTTTTTCAAGCGGTTGAGGCACTTCAGTCTCTACTGATGGTTATGTTAACTCATCATTGTCTCAACATGACTGCTAAATATGATCAGATCTATTTTCCCTCACAATATTCTCATTACAATCTCGTGCCTCTAATTGAAAATCCATATTTTCAAATATTTTAGGGTTTTCAAGAGGATCATCATGAATTTTATGATCCAACCATTAAATGGTTGGAGAAATATTGCTCAGAAGGCCCCATTTTCAATAAATAGGTTCCAACCTTTCCTCGTGCTTGGTAAGTGGGATGACACAGAAGAAGGTGCATTCACAAGAATTCTTCAAGGATTGTTTGATTATGGTTTCCATTGGATAGGCATTGAATGTGAATTGGATGAAAGTAGTGGTTGTGACAAATATTTTTTCCCACGGGAAAGACCTTCAAAGTTTTATGCAAATTATTCAAGCTCTCATCTTTTCTCTTGCACATTGCTTTATATCTGTTTTAATTGATCATATCTTTGTGATTTCAGGTTTGGAATGATTACAGTGGCTACATAGGAAAATTCCATTATACATGACCCCGACCTTCTAGTTGTTAGGTTAGAAGTAGGATTAGATTCATCTTAGTTTTCCTTCTCTAGCACCCATGTCATGTTATTCTCTTTAGTCCCTCTTGTATTTTCTTAATTTTCTCTTGCATTATGCTTTGGTTTAGCTTCTATTGCTTATCTTCTAGTTTTGTTTCCTTGTTGTGTGTTGTCTTTCCTTTCGTCTTGTTTCTTTTGTTTTCTTTCTTGTTGTTTGTCTCCTTTTGTTTTCATCATGTGAATAAGTGTTGTGCCTCGAACTTGTTTTGGCTTCTTAGTATGTGTGTGGCTGAAGTCTAAAGAGTCTTGTGACACTTCAATTTGGTTAACCTCTAGTCCATCTTCCTTTTGTCAGTTATATATTTTGGTTGATGAAGTTCCAATGAAAAATATGATCCGTCCATAAGGAGAGTTTTAGTCCAACCACGAACCTATGTCTATTCAAGAAACCTTATGCCTATAATCGGTTTTGTGTTTCGATGTTTTCATGATTATCCAATCAGTAGAAGAGGAGAATGGGAAAATATAAACGAGCAAACCTAAATCAAAGGACTCTATATGCTTCTCTAAAGGAACAACCTCTTCTTCTCTTAATAAGTCAGGATCGCTCTTCCGCCAAAAATAAATAAGTGCTAATTCACAGTACTCTTAAAATAAATAAATAAAGGTGAAAGAAAAGAAAGGCTTCCTGCACAGAGTGGTGAAGCATGCAACTCCTTCGAGGTAATGTCCAGGCTCGATGGATGTTGAGGCAAAGTGATTGCCTATCATTTAATTGTCAACTCGGGGGTTTCGTAAACTTGTGAAGCATGCATGCACTATATGTGTTAGAAATTGTCTTTCAGTTTAGATCAATTTAACTACAAAATAACGAAAACCAATTCATCTAATCTATGAAATCAAACAATGAAAATGAAATTCAACTAACCTATGAAATAAAAAACAACTAATTTATAATTAGTTACTCCACCATCCAATTATGAAGTGTTACCTTCTTGAGATGATGTGCAAGCAACTATTTATAATTTAACTTCTAATGTCCTAGAAAAGCAAGTAAAGTGTGTAGAAAATAACTCAGTGATTGCATGTATCAAATATTCAACCATTCAATTTTGAAATATGATTAAATCAATTTCTGGAAATTATCTTTAGGAATATCAATTAATGCAATTAAATGAGGATCTTAAAAGCAAATAAAAACAATCACTCTTAATCTCTCACAAAAGAAAATATATGAAAGAAATAAATTTTATTCTATGAAAGAAAATAAAAACAATCACTCTTAACCTCTCACACAGGAAAAGATATGAAATAAATAAATCTTAATCTATGAAAGTATTAAATCTTAATCTATGAAAAATAATAAATCTCACACATTATAGATGGCCAATCCAAAAGCATGAGGATGGCAAGTGAAGAAGCTCCATATGCAAGAAAAACTAATTCTTCAAATCTCTAAGAAGAAGTTCCAAATTCTCTATTAAAAACATGAGAATTTCCCCAACTTTACACATGCCTTTCAAAGGAAAAGGCTCTCCTATTTACACAAAAACATAAGAAGCTACCCTATTTAATGAAGTTCCACTAAATCTCATATAGTTACAACCAAATAGCTCATAATGAGACACATATCCCCTAGGTGTCTCATAGAGTTCTAATCCAAATAAGAAATGATGAGACACCTCATAGAGTTACCATCCAAATAGGACACATATCATTCTTTGACATTTTATCCAAATCTCCTTTGAAGGGAATTCGAATTTGAGCGTTGGAGGCCACATAAGGGTGCCTTGGAAGTTTCCAAATGACCTACACATGGCACAAAACTCAAGCCGCATATATAGATATATGAAACCATGTTAATTTCCTAGTTTGTAATCATAAATTCACTTTAAACACATAAAATAAACAACTTTGGTAAATAAAGATCCTAACCCATATATTTATGAAAATGGTGGCTAATGAAAGGTTATATGGTTATGGAGTTGTGACATGTGAGTGAAATGGTGGTGATAAAGATGAAAGTGGATGTCATTTTGAAGACATTTTGGAAGCCCAACATACACCCCAACTAGAGAAATTTCATGTCCTCATGCAAATATTGCATTAATTCCTTTGATTTGCTTGCAACTTATTTGCTTTTGAATGAGATTGGCTTATATCATATGTCCTTAAACTTTGCATTTGATAATTTTATTTATTTATGAAAAGTATTCTTTGTCATACATTGAATTGCAACATGTTTGGTTGGTTCTTGTGTTTCAACCAAATTCTAATTGGTATTGGTTCTTGTGTTTCAGTACCTTGTTTCTTTTTGTTGCAACAAAATTCATTGAACATATTTAAGAATGTTTCTTTAAAATCAGTCATATAGTGTGCTCTTAATTTAGACATTATTTGCAAATCATATAACTTTTTGAACCATAATGTAATCATAATTGATTAGGACAAATATGTTAGGATGAAATGAAAATATGTGATGGTGTATGATATATGAATATGAAATGATGTCCCTTCCCCCAACTAAAGATATGACAATGTGAAAGAGGAAGTGAGGAATTTCCCAAAGTTACAATTTTAGTATTTTAAGGAATTGCATGACTAAAAATTAGAAAACCACATACCTTCACTTACCTTTAATGTGCATGAGTTATGGAAATTGAAGAGTGTGGCCGCTTCTGGATCATGAAAAGTAGAATTCATCTGCTTCTTGGTTGCATAAATGGTGGATGAGGTTGTGAAGTGGATTCTTTATTTCTGCTACTAAATCTGTTGTATCTGCTACAAAATGTTGAAATGATATAGTCTTCAATTGCTATAAAACTAATGGTACAACTCTAGTCATGCGAATAAATGTGTCGATGTCGAGCATGGAGAGAGGTCATTGGATTACTGGCCATTGATGAATTCTGTTAACCAATGCGAGGCAAACTCGCCATCAATGCCAACGAGTGCCAAGGTACCTAAGTACATCTTGCGAAGGGCGAATAAGTGAGCTGATGTCAAGCTACTTGCAAGATCCAATGGTCAAGGGACATTGATGTATGCCCATGATTGTTGGCAAGAGAGCCTATCATTAAGGCATATAAGACTCAAGGTACTAATGAGGACTCTAGCCCTGAACCTAGATAATATGTCGACGTCGATAGGCCAAGGCTTGTTAGAAGGAAGGCCTTAAGGAATCCTTCATCATCTAACGTGAGCATGAAACAATGATTTTGAAGGACTATGAATGGAAAATTTTGCAGTGGATCAAGGTTTATTTAATGGAAAGGAAAATGAAAAGTGAATGGAAAGTAAAAGGACAAATAAACATGTAAGTGAGCTGAATGTCTTTATGAAAATGGGTTATGAGTTAGTGAAAGCAAGGCAGGAAAATATGAGATGCGACTGCGAAGGAAATGAGATGAAGGTTTTATTCACTGAAGGACAATGGAAACATTGAAATCTAAAAGGCTTGCACTTTTGGATCTGATATGCATTAGCATGTGCTCATGTATTGATGTTTCATCTCTGTTGCTACTTTGATCATTTTCTTGTGAAATAGATGTGGTATTTGAGAGACACTATTTGCTTATGGTCATCTGTTCTTCCTCCTAGAACCTGCAAAAAAACTAGTATTTATTCTCTAATGGATAGTAAAGCTATCAAAATAGAGAGGTGATCAATTTCTCTGTTAATGACATTTACACAAAAATTAAGAATCGGTACTATAAAACAAGTTGATGAAAGAAAACCAAAAGAGTTTATACCTGTGTCGAAAGTAGTGCCTCAAGTTACTTGTTGTTTCTTTTCATCAATTTTTTTCATTATTTACTGTTTCAAAATATGATAATAACTTCCTCATTTTGTAGATCTCATTGAGATATTTCTAATGATGCTTGAATCATTGAATTCCGATGTCATATGAGAAAGTTAGTCTTTTTTGAAATTTTTATGAAACAATGAAAATTGTCATGTAAAATGTGGCATGGAAGCATGTTGCTTCAGTGAAAAAGATGATGTAAGTAGATGAAATGGTTAGAATGAATTGTTTAACAAATAAATCATTGAGTTAAATGCATAGCTGCAAATTTTTTTTTTAGCTGGAGAATTGTCGATTAGCTACAGAATTGTTGTTTAGCTGCAGAATGGAATCAACTGCAGAATGTGCACAGTTTCTATAGCCAAAATTCTGAACAAACAACCCAAGTCAATAAATAACGAAAAATGAATTCAAAGAGCAAGAAACAATGTTATGGTTTACTGGAGCCAACATCCAGTGATAATTGCAATGGCTCTTATTAGCAATTTTTTTTTTTTGAACAACCTTTTATAATGTTCCATATTAGTGGTTGAAATAAACAAACCAATACTTATGCCAATAAAGGAAATTGAATGTTCCTAATCTCAAACTAATTTAAACCAACGCCAAAAACATTTAGACCAGTCTCATCTTAAAAATAAAATCTAACGAAATACGCCATCAGTGGCAGCAGAATCAAAATGATAAATTACTCTTCACCAACCATCTTGTAGACGTAAGTCAGACCACTCTTTCCACAATAATGACGGTCAATATGGTTCACCATAAATGTATCAGCTTTGAACTCCTGGTTTGGGCATTCCTTTTGCAATATTTTCATTTTACCAGTCATCAACCTTGTAGTGCTGCAGAACAGCCAACTTTACCTTCTTCTTTTTGTGCTTGAGCTTCTTAGGCTTAGTGTAAGTCTTCTTCTTTCTCTTCTTGGCACCACCTCTCAAATGAAGAACTAGGTGTAGATTTGACTCTTTCTGAATATGGTAATCAACGAGAGTTCTCCCATCCTCCAACTGCTTGCCAACAAAAATCAAATGTTGCTGGCCAAGGGGAATGCCCTCCTTTGTCGCTCATTTTCACACGTATTCCTTATGTGGCAGTAAATTCATGGGTTTTAATGACAGACAATCAGAATCATGTTTCCTCAAACAACCACGACATTCAAAATCAGATTTGCATGGCCGCACTGCTGTCTCTGTGCATTAAATTCAAAATCTGTTTTTTTCTCACGCACTCAGTGACACAGTGGATGACTTGGCACAAGCGATTGGGGCACCCGAACTCAAATCATTTTCTCCAACTATCTGAAGCTATAATTTATCCAGGGATATCAGATTTAGGTGGATATTTCTCAAAGAAATCGGAATATGGCCGCAATTGTGCAAAAAACTGTTTTTCCTCACGTAGTCAGCGAAACAGGGTCCCGAAGAATATTATATTTCTCTCAAACCGTTGCGAAATTGAGGAAACCATTTTTGGGTTATCTAATTCACCCTGTTCCCGAAAAAACCCATGTCTTGGTTTTCCTAAATTCGTTTTCATTTGGCTGGAATTTGCGTTTAAAATTTGACTTTTTTTAATTTTGCGTTTTCTGGCAATGGTGATCAGCAATAAAATTCATTTCTGGAAATTAAAAATGAAATGGTGGTAAAGATTGACTGTGAGTTTTCTACCCAACAATCTAAATGAAATCTCCACATGCTATTAAACCCATAACCGCTACCAACAAAACAGACTTTTAAACAACTTATCCATACTCGGAAAATCATAAAACATGCATTGAGATTGGTATTTAATTTGAACTCGACTCTTGCCAGGTCTGCAAATTCAAAATTTTTCTTTCAGCGCACAAGTTTTCATTCTTCCAACCCCTTCATAACTCCTTCATTGTGGATTACTCATTCGCTGCCTCTTGAAGCTCCGCATGCCCATGATTCTCTACATGGTTGATTTTTCTTTGAACATGATTCAAACTTGCATCCTGCAAACAACAGTTACATTCCTGGTTGCAGGTTGAATTGAAGCTTAAGCCTCTCAAGATATTTAGGGATGAAGTCGATTAGACTGGCCACATGGAAAAAATTCATCAAAGCCGTGAATGGAAGCCACGAAACTATTGTCTAGTAGATCTACTGTGAAGAGCTTGATCAGCTTCTCCCCAGCATATGGTTCAACTATTATTCTTCAAATAGATTATGGTAGCTTTGATTCTTATTTATGAAATTTTGAATTTTTATAGAAATGATTAATGGTTCTCAATTTTAGGCAACTAAGGCTTTAAAGTGAATGTACTAGAACCTGAAAAACAGGGCTTTGACTGTGGTTTTGAGCTGGATTTTTTTATTGATTTGGGCTGGGTGACAAGGATAGAATCTATGTCAAAATGATTCTAGAGATGCCCATGTGGTCAGTTTCTTCGTTTGACGCCTGTAACCTGCTAAACCATGGAAGTAGCTACGGAACACACAGTTAACTGCAGAATAAGCTGCATTCTGTAGCTAATTTGTAAAAACTTATTAAATAGGACACAACGTTTTGAGGGTCACTACAAACCATAACCAGTCAATCTGGCCGGCTGAACCTACCAAAGCAGTTGGATTTCTTTTATTGTTTTTTTTTTGAAAAACAAAATCAGATTGAATTAAATCATGAAAACAGAAATTAGCTGCAAAATTGCATTCTATAGCTAAATAATTTTTATGATATACTAACAAAACAATTTCTTTTTATGATCCTTCAAGTCACACGAAGTACAAAAGGAGAGCAAACTTGAGAGATTTATTTTGTTAGCATAGTTAAGATTTATCAATTGATTCCTCTGTAAATTTTGCAAAAATAAAATGAAAATGTTTGATCCCATACCTTAAATTATCGTTTGTGATCTTCACTTGTGCTCCTTGTTCTCAACCATTTGTTTTATTGCAAATTTTTCTTACCAAGAGTTAGTAGATGGGTGGTTCTTACTGCACCACAAAACATCAAACTTATCCTAAAAACTATAAAAAATTTATTTTATTTTTCCTACCTATCTAAAAACTATTTTAAAAAAAAAGTATATTCATGCTTCCAATGAAGCCATTTACGGATTAGAATTTTTGAAATGCTCATATCCCAACCTGAAAAATATACATGTTTGTTTGTAAGGATATGCAAAATCGACTTGACCTTTCAATTTTCCGCAAGGATCTCTTAAAGAATTGATGAATATTTTGGCGTAACCACTTCTTGATACCATTCCTCAATGTAGCTTTTGGGCTGCATTCTAGATCCTTTGTCCATAAATGGTTAGTATCGAAAAGAATGATATGCAGTTAAATGATCTATGCATTTACATGCTTTAATCATGCATCTAGAAAAAAAAATGAACTCTATACTAAAAGCTAGTTTCCATGCACACTTCCCCGACAACAGTGCCAAAATGTTGAGGCAAAGTGATTGCCTATCATTTAATTGTCACCCTGGGGGTTTCATAAACTTGTGAAGCATGTGTGCACTGTATGTGCTAGAAATTGTCTTTCAGTTTAGATCAATTTAACTACAAAATAATGAAAACCAATTCATCTAATCTATGAAATCAAACAATGAAAATGAAATTCAACTAACCTATGAAATAAAAAACAACTAATGTATACTTAGTTACTCCACCATCCATTTATGAAGTGTTACCTTCTTGAGATGATGTGCAAGCAACTATTTATACTTTAACTTCTAATGTCCTAGAAAAGCAAGTAAAGTGTGTAGAAAATAACTCAGTAATTGCATGTATCAAATATTCAACCATTCAATTTTGAAATATGATTAAATCAATTTCTAGAAATGATCTTTAGGAATATCAATTAATGCAATTAAATGAGGATCTTAAAAGCAAATAAAAATAATCACTCTTATCATCTCACACAGGAAAATATATGAAAGAAATAAATCTTAATCTATGAAAGAAAATAAAAAAAATCACTCTTAACCTCTCACACAGGAAAAGATATGAAAGAAATAAATCTTAATCTATGAAAGCAAATAAAAACAATCACTCTTAATCTCTCACACAGAAAAAGATATGAAATAAATAAATCTTAATCTATGAAAGTAGTAAATCTTAATCTATGAAAAACAATAAATCTCACACATTATAGATGGCCAATCCAAAAGCATGAGGATGGCAAGTGAAGAAGCTTCATATGCAAGAAAAACTAAATCCTCAAATTTCCAAGAAGAAGCTCCAAATTCTCTATTAAAAACGTGAGCATTTCCCCAACTTTACACATGCCTTTCAAAGGAAAAGGCTCTCCTATTTATACAAAAATATAAGAAGCTACCCTATTTAATGAAGTTCCACTAAAATCTCATATAGTTACAACCAAATAGCTCATAATGAGACACATATCCCCTAGGTGTCTCATAGAGTTCTAATCCAAATAAGAAATGATGAGACACCTCATAGAGTTACAATCCCAATAGGACACATACCCTTGACCTTTTGTCCAAATCTCCTTTGAAGGGAATTCGAATTTGAGCATTGGAGGCCACATAATGGTGTCTTGGAAGATTCCAAATGACCTACACATGTCACAAAACTGAAGCCACATATATAGATATATGAAGCCATGTTAATTTCCTAGTTTTTAATCATAAATTCACTTTAAACACACAAAATAAATAACTTTGGTAAATAAGGATCCTAACCCATATATTTATGAAAATGGTGGCTAATAAAAGGTTATATGGTTATGGATTTGTGACATGTGAGTGAAATGGTGGTGATAAAGATGAAAGTGGATGTCATTTTGAAGACATTTTGGAAGCCCAACATGGAAACCGAGAAATGTTTGTGTTCCTACGTGACTCCAGCGGGGTATTTTCTAGGCCTGCTGGTAGTGAAGCAACATCAGAAATGAACAATTATACTCTAAAAATCTTAAGCTTGCAAGCTACACTACGCTTCCCAACTTGAAAGATTGTGATATCACTAAATATTATGTTGTGTTCAATCGAGAAGGCATAAAGGGGTCCATGTCTATTGATGGGGTAAGTGGGAAGACTAAAGTAATATACATGATGAATCAATATTTCCTGAAGAACCAAGGTCCTACACAGAGAAAAGTTAATTAAAACAGAGAATTTGAATTCTACCAATGTGTCGCTAAGTATTGTAGCTGCTGCAACACCCTCCAAATTTTTTGCCTAAACCCAATTTTGGAGCCTTCCTCGATCTTGTTGTTCGTTGTCACAAAATTTGAAACTCATTTCATTTATTTTCTTAGAGTCTTGTGTTCCCCTTTGTAAGATGGGCAAAGTGTCATCTTTTAGAATGTTAGCTGTGGTATCCTATCTATAAGCCCATTTTGGTGGTTCTAAGAGTTCATATTTGTGTAAATGAGTTGATCTAACCTTGTAAGTACCCGTCACACTCATTTCCAAATTTTTGAGCACTCTCATACAAGTGTCTTCACGGTCGCTGTAAAGTACATCTTTGGTGTTGCACTTGTCATAAAGACTTCACACTGAGGAAAATTCCTTTTTCATGTGTTTGGATGGTCTATCTTGTCCTTTCATCAAATATTCTAAGTGTGTGATCAAAGTCAAAGTTCATCACCATTCACATTGATTCCACTGATCCCACACCTAGCCATTTTTGGAAAAACTTCTCGATTAGGAAACCTAGCTTCATCGAGCCTCCCTTGAGCTATGAACTATGCGTTCTCAGTCCTATACTTGTGATCTTTCTTCTTGGCACTACGCAATGTGCAGTTCCCACCTCCTAGGACTGCTACATTATGGAGTTTTTGTGCCCATGCCTCGACCTTCACCTCTAGAATTGCGCAATCATTCCTCCCAGCCCAGCCTCCACTTTTCAGCATGAAATACTAAGCCTCAATCTCATCCCTTGATCCCTTGAAGTGCACAACTTCGTAGTAACCCAACCTTCCTTGACTCCCATAACCGTGTAGTGAGCTCTCCTAGTGCCCAACACTTCATCCTATCCCACTAGCTCCAGAAACTGCGCAACCTTGTCCATCAGACTTGCCTAAACTTCGCACTGTACAGTCTCAGGGCTCAAGATTTCACCTTGGCTATTAGAACTATGCACTACATATTTATTAAGTCCCTCTTCCTTGCCTGTCACTTGTTTGGGTTCAGTTGGTGGGTCAAAATGCATCATCTTACACTAGGGGTTTTCATATTTTTGTCTTCTCGTCATGGGTGAATTGCAAGAACTAGTACCCTATCATGTCATGGAAAGATGATTGAAGAAGGAGAATAAGGAGGCAATCATGCTCAAAGACAGATGCCTCTGAACTTACAAATTGATCGATCAAGAGAAAGTGAAGGGACACTAGTTTGTGACCACTATTCAGGACTTGAGATCATTGAATATTCCTCATCACCAAACCATGCAAAGGTGAAAAGAAACGCATCTTCAAGAGGAAATCCAACACTTAACAACAAAAATGGCTTGACATTTCCACATCACTATTATGGATCATGTATATTGTATTCAAAATGTATTGTAAAGTGGAAGTCCAAAGGACATGCATGGAATGTAAAGAGTCATTTAAATCGAAAAGTCATAGGAAGTAAAACAGTCATGGGGTTACTCAAAGAGCACGAAAAATTTTAGGGACTAATGTTCGTCCAGTGGGCTAATTTTCCATGATTGTTTCACAAAAAAGATTCACCAATTTCCAATTTTCATAAAATATGATTCGCCCAAATTTTAGAATATTAAAATATTTTACCTTAAAAATCACTAACATTATATAGAGACTATATATAAAATCATTATAAATTTGAATAATTTTACAAATATATCTATAAAATTTTTATAGTTTGCATATTAGGGATTAGTGAGATTCGCCAATGTTTTTAAACTTCAAGAAAATTTTCCATCCTTAAAATTTTCCTTGTCAAAGAGTCACCCTTGGTTATACATACTCTCTCATTGTATGAGCAAAGGAAATTTCAACCTGGATCCTCCTGCAACACATTAAAGAGACAATTCAGTTCTTTTGAGGAGAAAGGAGTGGCTCCAACACTCCACTATTGGAGCTAGTGATGTTCATTGTATACATGTGTCTTGGAGATTTTACTTAATATGAGAAGCCCTATGGGCCAGCACATTCTTCATGCATGGAATATGGATATTTGTAAGAATATTTTTTGACTATTTGTAATTCATGTTTTCTTTCATCTGTGTTAAATTAGTTGAACTATTTCGGTTATTTTGGTAGTTATCATATTGAGAATGTGATGTAATTTTTTTTTAACACTTGCATCCTCGTGGACTATTCCACTAGATATTAGACAGATCTTCCTTGCTATATTGGTTTCAATGATTTTCACATATCTATGGAATATTCCACTTGATGTTGTACGAAACCTTCTTGTTCATGTGTGTCTCTTCTAGGGTGGTACTACTACCTCTCTCTTAGAGGCTAACTTTTCCTCCCCTTCGAAGTGAAATAAATTTGACACACATACGATCGAACACTCACTAGGCACACTGCCCTTGATTTTTGAAGGTGCATTTGCAATCATCTGTCTTGTTGACAGTTAGAGCCAAGGCATATCCATAAGGATACATGGAAACTGAGCCAATATTCAAAATGGGGCTCCTACTCCAGATGGTGTTAGGTCTAATTGGGACTTCACATTGGGGAGACAACTTGGTTGACATATTTCCAACATCGTCAACAAGTTGTTAGCTGCATCAGGCTTTTACATCTCTAGTAATTATATGACAATTGTTAAGTGAAACTAAAAGTACTTGTTTGCAATGTTTTATTGACCTACTTCTTGTTGTTCCCTATAGTGTACAATGTGGCATGTCAGAAACTTGGTAAAATTTTATTTTTGACTTGTATTACCAATTTGACCTTGTAACATACAATCACCAAGCCATGTTGGATGATATATCATCTCAAGGGGATGACTTGGTAGATGATTAAACATGCAATTTGGAAATCCAAAAAGGATATGGATATACAAGTATACAAGTTATTGAATGTTCTAGCTCAATCTCAGATTCAAATGAAATTATAAGTGAAAAAATAATATGGAATATGGCATTGAGGATCAAATGGTGCACTCTCATATTTCTTCCAAGATTTGGATATAATTTAAACTTCAAGTTAATTCAATATTTTGGCATCCAATATTTTAATGCTACACATACCAAGTCTTATATCTCAATGATACAATTAAGAAATGAGGCAATTCAACATCCAATCATTTGAGATTTGTGAATGAGGCTTCATATGTTATGTCTTGGATCTAGATCTGATAGTTGAAACTCAAATGAATCCGACATCTAGGTATTCATGTATTATTAAGTTGTTTGAATAACACTTGTCCTGAATCCTGCATGTGATACCTTCATGCCAAATCAATGATTCAATTCAATTGCCACATTAACATAATGAAATAAAGAAATTCCATGTGGTATTACATGGCATAAATGCCACATCATCATATGAAATTAGTAACCTTCTATGTCATTGTCTCATGAAAAAAACAATTATTACATAAATTATAATTAAAAGGAAAGAACTAAATTCGATCTAAGAATGGAGATGGAAGAATTAAGAATTGGACCTGGATTCAAATGCTAGTGTTTCATTTGGCATTGAGGGAATTTTTAAAATCATGATCTTTTTTTAGATTTGATCCAGATTACTTTGATATGGGTATTTGGATTTATCAACTCAAAATCCAAAAAACAAGTTTGTATTTCTATTACACTATTTTTCCTTTTTGAAACTTTGGAGTTCTTAAAACAATGTTTTAATTGAATCAACTTAGGATTTTTGAAAGAAAAATTATTGAAACAAATAAAAAACTTAATAAAGATTGTAAACAAATCAAATCAAAATATGTGTAGTTAAATTAGAATCAATTTAAGTTTTTTTATCGAGCTTTAAAAATTCATATATAAGTAAAAATTAATAAGGGTCCTTGTCATCTATAAAAATTCATATCATAATTGGGGGTGGTTGTCTGGGCCCCAAAAATTGGCAACTAACTAGGTGAATTAGTTATCTATGCCATTAACATTATGTGAATACTTTTATCTGAAAGTATAAAAACAAGTATTTCATTTCAAATTTTGAAAATCACAGGATTCTTGTATATCATATACTTGTGAAATTAAGCTTATAAGTCCAAACATCAAAATCTAATATTGGTTCTATAGAGCTTAGTAGATTTATTTAATTTAATGCTAACTAATAGTGAAATTAGACAACAAGGCTAGAGTTTCCCTACCTTCAATGTTTACATGCTTTTTTCTTCATGTATTTTACTTGGTATTGATTTTCTTGTTGCAAGTGTCCATAGCCCCGACGAAGGTGCTTTAGTACCATACATGTGTGCCCACATTGCCAGGAAGTGTCCATAGCTTCGATGCGTTTGGTTGTAATTCCCACACTTCTAAAGTGCTCTTCAAATTCCTCCTTTTGTTTATAAATTTTTTTCACCCTTTATATTTATAGATATAAATATGGATGTTAGGAAGTGGGATGGTACATGAGTTATTTTTTTGAGTAAACCACTACAACATAAAAACTTAGTCTCAAGGGTATTTTCCACTTATAGTTTTTATTTTAGTCTATATAATTATTTATAAGAGTAAATCTCTTGGAAAATAATATTAAAATGCTCTCCTTCGAAACACAACCTTTTGAAAGATAAGTATAGCTTAGATATAAAGATTATTTACAAAAATATTCTTTGATATTTCAGATTATTATGATATTGTTTAGATTTTTTTTTTTTGAATATTAGGTAACATAGTACTATTTCCATCTATTAAGCATAGGTTTATTTCAAGTAAAACAATTAGAAACCAATGCAAAAATGTATGACCAAATAAAAAACTTAGTTTATAAGCAACAAAACCAAAAGAAAATAAAAATTTTTCAAGAAATTTCAGGTAAATAATTAATAATTGTAGTATGTACAAAGTAAATGAAAAAATTGAAAAATAAAGGACTCCATTACTTGGCCATTCATGGGGAGGATTTTTAACTCCCACTCCAATGATTGCAAAATATAAGTTGAAGGGCCAATCTTTTGAAAGGTTTGAAATCGACATAGCCAAAGGTTTTGGAATTTTGTGTGTTTTCCTTTACCCTTTTGGGATTGATCCCATTTTAGTACTACATCACCAGTATATTAGTCTTTGTTACCAAATGAGCATTTGTAATACCTTTTTTTTAAGAACTTTCTGATAAATTTTAAACTTTTTTTAGCCTTTTCTTATTCTTCTTCCACTTTTAATAATATTTCAAGTCCACTCTATATTGTTGGGAAAGATTCATTGTTTATAGATTAGGTAAGTTGTGGAGAAGGAAAAAAGACATTAGGGAGAATAATTTCTTCCTTACCATGGGCAAGGAAGAATGGAGAGTTCCCTAAGTCTTCATTTAGTGTAACTCAATCTTACCATAAAGCATTTGGAAGAGCTTTTTACAAATTATGATGGTTTTTTCAATAATTTTTGTAATAATTCTAATGAGATTTTATTAGTGGATTTTCCGAAACCATTTCCGTGATGGTAATAATTTCTAAAATATTTAATTTTAATCCCATTTTTAACATCATACTCAATATATTTAAAAGATGAAAGTAAGATGCATTATTAAAAATCAAAGAATTAGGGACACTAAACTTGGTAGTAATATTTTGTTTAAGGAAACATGTAATCCAATCATCAATTACAATTTTGACTGGGATGACCTCTATTTATATTGTAAAGTTATCATTTGCAACGAGTATATACTTGTGTAATTTTGATGAATTTGGAGTAATTTCTCCAAATATATCAAGTCACCACTAAATAAATGGACTTTTGATAATCATTGGATATAAAGGAAATATATGTTTCCTCTCTTTACCTATAGAACTCTGATATATTTTACATTTTCTAGAAAAAGTATGATCATACTTGATTAGTGTAATCCAATAATAACTAGCACACAAAACTTTATGTGCAGTTGTGTCGCCATTGAAGTGTCTCCTTGCTAGGCCATTGTGTAATTTTGCCAAAAATTTATCTATGTCTTCCTTTCCCTTGCATCTTAATAAAATATTATCATGCTTTTTTTGAAACAAAACCTCATTAATGAGGAGATATTAAGCAACTTTGAGCTTCAACACTCTTTTTTCTCTGATTCTAGCTATTATGGAGTAGTACAATGATTAAGATATAACAATATATCATTTTACCATGAGTTGGTTGAAATGTGCATATAAAATATTTCGTTAACATTCATTTCAACTTCATTCTCACATCCAAGTTCTTTTTCTAATTGATAACCTTTTGATTCCATTGCTAATTTGCAAATATCTTTCCCTTTAACAATTTTCAAAGCTAAATTTCCATATCATACTCTTGGAGAGGGATTATCCAATTTTCTCTTTTATCTCCCATTTCCTCCTAAACTAAAAAATGACAAATGACATATATGGAATATCATTTTTGTATTTCATTTGATATGGTCTAAATGTTTCAATGATTTAAAAATAATTAAGTTTTCTTTTCCACTTCCAAATATTTCAATTAAGATCCTTGTAGACCAGAACTCATAAAATAAATAGGCACTTCATTTCCTTTTGAGTTTTTCTCAGTTAGCACTAGAACAAAAGAGAAATAAATAGAAAAAGTATTCAAAATAAATTCTTGATTAAAACTCAGACACATAGGTGTTAGAGCTTGCGTAATGGCTTGTAAAATATTCTTTTTCTTTATCATTCCACTTAAATAAGACATTTTTCTTGATCAATTCTTGGAATAGTTTTACTATGTTTATGAAACCGCGAAAAAAATAATCTCACAAGATATATTTTTCCTAAAAAATATTACATAGACTTTTTATTGTGAGGAAAAGTAATTTGCAAAATAGTTTTTTGTTCTCTCCACTACAACGAAAATAACTTATAGTGGAGGCTATAAAGAAGGTTTTTAGTGTTATAAAATTTGAAAAATTTGTCAAAAAAACCTCCGCTACAACATCCATCTTTGGTAGCAGAGGTTTTAGCGGAGCTGATAATGAAGCTTCATCACAACTAATTTTTTTTGTGTAGTTAGAGGTTTTAGCAGATGTTTTTTTAGCAATGCATTTAATGGAAAAAAAACATTGGTGCACTACCACTATAAAAGCGTTGGTGCTGTAAATTTAAACAAAATCACCCAGAATGGAAAAAAGCATTTGGAGCACAAGTGCTTTAATAATAAAAATGCATCAAATTGGAAAATCTACATTGCCATGCACTGGGGTGTTTAATGCAAGCAACATCTGTGTTGAGAAATGGCAACAAGAAATTCCATTTTAATTTATCCTTGAAATAAACTGTGAATTAAATAGAATCCTTTTCTCATAGCATTTTGAAAATAATTAATTAAGTTTAATTAACTTAATTAATCTAGGAAATTTGAATTGGAAGTCTTTTAGAAGACATGTATATGTTCTCCCTAACTTATAGGAGTTCAAGATGAGTTATGAATGAGTCGTAATTAGTTAACTGAGTTTATTGAGTTAAGTTCAGTTAAATTAGTTCCAATCGGTTTCAAGAACTAATAGTAAGTAAACAGTCAGTTAGGACACTAGTGACCTAATTAGTGCTACTTTAGTTAACTGAATATTCCACCATTAGAAACTCATGCATGTCGATTCTGAGAAAGACCCAATTGAGACTAGAGTGTAGGGACAATGTACTAATTGTTTTAGATTTTTCTGAGTTGCACTGATAGTGCATGCATTTAGGAATTGATACTTGAGGGATTGAACTATTTTTAGAGGCTTTATTTCCCTTTAAATACAAGCTATCCTTCATAGGAATTACATGTTGGAATAAAGACTTGGAGAGATTGTGAAGAGGCTCCAATTTGGCCTTGAGCTTGCTTATGTGTTGGAGATTGAATTTGCTAAGTGCTGAGATTGTTTTAGAGAGAACAAGCATTGTAATTTCATCTTGATTTTCCAGATTAATACAAAACAAATAGTGGGGTTTTGAGTTGTGGCTTTCCCCGGATATTTATTATGTTATGTACCTTTGATTCTCTTCCTCTATTGATTATTTTTTGCTTGATATTTATGGGCTTATACTGTAAAGAGTAGAATTAGATTCTTGTCTCTTGTTTTAGTAGATTACACGAGCTTGTGAATCTACAGGTTTTTCTACATGGTATCAGAGCAAGATTGTTTTTTGGGCCGAGAGTTTGCAGAGAAGTTCTGATCATTTTTGTGCAAAATATTTAGAAAAAAATTGCAAATTTGAATTCCTTGGGAAAAGATACCCAAATTCAAAAAAAAAATGGCCGAATCAAAGTTCAGATGAGGGAGATGTCACTGATTTAAAACCAGCTCTTTATAGTAGATTTCGAAGTTTTGAGTTTCTGGGTTACAGGTGAAAGTCGAATTTGCAATACATACCTCAGGATCTGTAGATGGTGTTCCATGGATTGAAGCTTGAGTATGCCTTGGAAGGAAAATTGAATTTCATATCCTGGAGGGATAGGATGGAGCCTGTGCTAGAATATAATGGCTTGAAGGAATTCATTGATCAAGAAGTCCCCAAGCCAACAATTATGGATGCACAGAACTTGGCCGAATGGAAGAAATGTGTGGCAAAGGAAAGGTGGATAATACTTGAGGGAGTTCGAGATCATATTGTCTCGTGTATCCATGGAAACGAAACTCTGCATGATATGTGGAAAATTTGACAGACTTGTATCAGAATAGCAGTGATCAATGGAAGTTGGCACTGAAGGATAAACTTTGTAAAATCAAGATGGAGAAAGGTGAGATGATTCCAAAGTACTTGACCAAGTTCACTCAATGTCGGGATGAACTTGGAAGTGTTGGAATCACAGTTGTCGAGGAGGATATGGTGAGCCTTGCTCTTCTTGGACTCCCAAAGAGTTGGCATAGTTATCAGGACTCTGTTAATGGTCGGGAGAAGCTGCTAGATTGGGAACAACTATGGTCAAATTTGATGTAGGATGAGATTAGGAGGAACGCCAGGGATGGGTTTTCATCAAAGACTAATGATGAAGAGAATTGTGCCTTAGCGATTAAGGCAAGGAAGGGGAAAGGTAAAATTTCTCGTTCCAAATTAGATTCTTATCATAGAGGTAAGAAGAAGGACATGGTGAAAGTTAAATTCTTTCATTGTCACAAGATGAGTCACTTTGCTACAAATTGCCCATTGAAGAAGTCCACGGAGAAGTCCTCAGGAGGAGCGGCGGGTGAGGCTTGGGCCTCCCAATTCAAATTGGACTTTTCCCTCATTGCATGCATGGTGTCTTCAATGATGGGAAGTGTATGGTACTTAGACAGTGGAGCTTATTTCCACATGACTGGCGACGAAGAGTTATTCAATGAAATGGAGGAGAAAGATCTCAATATGCATACCGATATGGGTGATGATGGTAAGTATAGTGTTACTGGTGTGGCAACACTGGCAACTATTGCTTTTCAGAGGGGTCATGTGGATCCAATCACCTTGAAGAATGTTATGCATGTACTCGAACTGACGAAGAACTTGGTATCCATTGCCATGCTTGAGGATGGAGGCTATGATGTGATCTTTTCGAAAGGAAAGGAGTTCCTTTGACACATAGCCGTGGGTCAAGTAAATAAGATAGGGATTCGAGTTTAGAATATATATATATATATATATATAGATAGAGGTAGAGGATTGTGCTGCTTTGAGTTCAAAAGCGGAAAAGATGTTGAGCTGAGACGTCTGCAAGTTGTGGCACAGGAGATTGGGCCACTTTCATCATGGAGCTTTCAAGATATTGCAACAAATATCTATCGATCTTCCCAAAGGCACACTTGAGAAAGTTGATGCATGCAAAGGTTGTAATTTGGGAAAATACACCAAGTCTTCCTTTGGAGATAGAGATAGTCAAGAAGAGTCTATTATGGAGAGAGTCCATTCAGATGTGTGTGGACCATTCTCGATAGTATCCACCACCAAACACAAATATTATGTTATACTTGTAAATGACTATTCTTGTAAATGATGGATATTTTTTATGCAGAGAAAGGATCAGACATTCACAAAGTTTCATGAATTCATAGCATTGGTCGAGAAAAAGTCACGAAAGAAGGTTGACGACACCTCATAACCCTCAATAGAATGGGGTTTCTGAGAGGAATAATATGAGCATAGTAGGGGCAGCAAGGGCGATGTTGCATGATTGAGGCCTACCACTACACTTGTGGGCTAAGGCATGAAAGCCAAGAGTTTATGTTTAGAACCATAGCCCAAATTGGATACTTGAGTTTAAAACACTAGAGGAAGCTTATTCCGGTAAGAAGCCAGATGTTGGTCACTTCAAGATTTTTGGTTCATCGATTTATTTCCATGTGACCAAAGATGCACGAAAGAAGCTTGAGCCAACAACATAGTTGGGGATATTTGAGTGGTACACTGATACTCCCCACAACTATTGGGTGTACATTCCAACCAGTCAGATGACAGTGGTTCCTAGGGATGTCAAGTTTGATAGGGAGAAGGCCATGTGAGTATCCCTTGAGAGGGAGCTTGAGCTACATGCAGAGGAGTAAATTTTAGTTCTTAAGGTTGAGGAGCCTCAGATTAATGTGGAGCAGCCACATGCAGAGGTTCTGGGAGTGGAGACATCCACTCAGGCAAAGTCTTCCAAGGAGGGAAGAAAATGCACTAAAGAGGCTGACAAGTTTTTGGATGATGCATGGAGAATGTGGGAACAACCTCTTCTCAGCACAGACAGAGGAGGTCACTAGAGAGGTACACTAGATACATGGCACTTATGGGTGCATGTGTTGTGACAGAGCCATCTTCCTTTCAGGAAGCAGTGCAACAACTAGTTTGGGTTGATGCGATGGTGGAGGAGTATGACTCCATAGTTCGAAACAATGTTTGGGATGTGGTCCCGAGACCGGAGGACAAGTCAGTTGTGAGCTCCCGTGGCTTTACAAGGTAAAGCAAGCTATAGATGGTAGTGTGGAGAAGCATAAGGCCAGATTTGTGGCCCATGGCTTTTCATAGGTAGAGGGGATTGACTATGATGATACCTTTGCTCTTGTTACAAGGTACTCATTTATCATATCTATTTTGGCACTATCTGCACAGATGGGTTGGAATATCCATTAGATGGATGTGAATACTGCCTTCCTCAATGGCATGATTAAGGAAGAGGTGTACATGTTAGAAAATTATATATTACGGAGCAATGGAACACATAAAATATTGCAGAAATATAAACACAGAAAATGCACAAAACAAGAGAGACACAGATATACATGGTTCACCCAGTTTGGGCTACGTCCACCCGAACAGCCAGTCCTTCCTTTCTATTATCCAGCAAAATGAAGAGACACAACCTACAGAAAATCCGCTGTAATATCCTCTATTTTCTCTCACAGTCTCACCTCTCTGTTTATCGCTCACAGAATACACATCTATCACACAGCCTCAAATACAATGCCCTCATACAAAGAGAGGGGTTGCCTTCTAGGGCAAAAAACCTTAAACTAAACATAAGTTCTACTGTCAGATCATCCGCATAATGAACGGCCCATATTGACTAGAAATTACTATACTTTTACAAGGAAATTTTACAGCTATTTTTAGCTTCGGGGGCGCTGCCCCCGAAACTCCTCGCTAGGGGGGGGCTCCCAAAGGTCGCAGCCGCCCCCCCTGGACCCCCCCTGCAGCGAATATTTTACGGGCGGTTTTGCCGTCCCCATTTCAAACTAGGGTCTAATGTGGCGATACCTTTGAATATAGAAGATAATCAGGCTCCACACCCAACAATCTCCCACTTGGAGACTGATTGTAGCAACTCCACCGCTGCTCCATTTGCTGGACAATGAATCCTCTTTGGACCTGGCTGTTTCTCATCTTCATCGTCATCCTTGAAGACCAATTGAAACTGAGCATATTCTCAGTTTCTCCCTGGTTACAACTTTTGTTAGCATATCTGCAGGATTCTGGCTAGTGTGTATCTTTTCCAGCTTCAACTCTCCATCTTCCAACACTGATCGTATGAAATGGTACTTGAGTTGTATGTGTTTAGTCCTGGAGTGAAATGCTGAGTTCTTTGCAAGATGAATGGCACTTTGGCTATCACTGTATAAGGTGCCCATATCATGCTCCTTACCCAATTCACCCATAAACCTTTGTAACCAAATCATTTCTTTACTAGCCTCTGTAGCAGCAACATACTCTGCTTCTGTTGTTGAAAGTGCAACAACACTTTGGACTTTTGAAACCCAACTGACAGTTGTTCCTCCAATAGTAAATACATATCCTGTAGTGCTCCTCCTGTTATCTCTGTCACCTGTCATATCTGCATCAACATATCCTTGTAGGGAGATGTTTGAACCACCAAAGCATAATGCTTGATTTGTGGTACCTTTCAAATATCTAAGAATCCATTTCACTGCCATCCAATGTTCCTTTCTTGGATTGTTCATGTACCTGCTTACAACTCCCACTGCATGTGCAATATCGGGCCTTGTGCAGACCATTGCATACATTAAGCTTCCAACTGCTGATGCATATGGAACTTTAGACATATAATCCATGTCTTCTTGGGTCTTTGGGCACATTTCCTTACTAAATTTGAAATGGCTAGCAAAAGGTGTACTGATTGGTTTTGCATTGTGCATATTAAATCTTTTCAACACCTTTTGTATGTACTCATTCTGAGACAATGTTAATTTGTGATTTGTCCTGTCTCTAGTGATTCTCATACCAAGGATTTGTTTTGCAGCTCCCAAATCCTTCATTGCAAATGAATTTGCCAATTTTCTTTTGAGTACATTTATTTCCTGCATGTTAGATCCTGCAACAAGCATGTCATCCACATACAATAACAATATAATATAGCTGCCATCATTTTGCTTTTTCAGATAAACACAATGATCAGAGTGACATCTAGTATAAACTTGTTCAGACATAAACTTGTCAAATTTTAGATACCACTGCCTTCGAGCCTGTTTTAAGCCATACAAGCTCTTCTTCAACCTGCACACTAGTTTCTCCTTCCCTTTCACCTCATATCCTTGTGGCTGCTGCATATATATCTCTTCCTCCAAATCCCCATGGAGAAAGACTATCTTTACATCTAACTGCTCAAGATGCAAATCTTCAACTGCTACAAGACTTAAAATGGTTCTGATTGAAGTCATTTTAACAACAGGAGAAAATATTTCATCAAAATCAATACCTTTCTTCTGTGAAAACCCCTTCACCACAAGTCTAGCTTTATACCTCTGTTTTCCTCCATGTTCTTCCTTCAGCCTGTAAACCCATTTATTCTTCAATGTAGTTTTTCCTACAGGCAACCTGACTAAATCCCAAGTCTGGTTATGCATTAAGGAGTCCATCTCTTCTTCCATGGCTACCTCCCACTTCTTCCTGCTTTCAACCTGCATTGCTTCTTCATAACATTCGGGTTCACCGGAATCAGTCAACAATAAATAATATAATGAAGGAGAGTATCGTTCAGGGGGTCTACTTATCCTGGTAGATATTCTAACACCACTTTCAGGTGTTTGGGTTGCCTGTTGTTGTTGTGGTGGTTGTTGTTGTTGTGGTTGTTGATTATTATTATTTTCAAGCACCTTTACCTTTTCAGTGATTTCATCAAGAACTGCATATTCCTTGTTTTCTTTTTCCTGTTTCTTTTCCTGCAACTGATTCTTATACAAGACCTTTTCATTGAATATTACATCTCTGCTCCTAATGATTTTGTGATTTTCGTAATCATATAAGCGATAACCAAAATCATTAACACCATATCCAATAAAGGCACATTTCTTTGACTTTGCCTCAAGCTTTGTTCTATTTTCTTTATCAATATGGACAAAGGCCTCACAACCAAAAGGCCTTAAAATAGAGTAGTTTACCTTTTTACCTGTCCATGCTTCCTCTGGAACACCACCATCCAAGGAACTTGAAGGCCCTCTGTTTATTAGATAAACAACAGTATCTACAGCATCTGCCCAAAACTGTAAAGGCAATCCTGCATGCAATCTCATGCACCTTGCACACTCCATGATTGTTCTGTTCATCCTTTCTGACACACCATTTTCTTGTGGTGTTCTTGGAACTGTCTTCTCTCTGCGAATTCCATGCTCTGAACAGTACCTATCAAACTCTTTTCTGCAATATTCACATCCATTGTCTGATCTAAGACACTTCAATTTCTTTCCTGTCTCAATCTCAACCAAAGCTTTCCATTTCTTGAAAGTATCAAATACATCAGATTTATTCTTAATACAATAAATCCAAGTTTTTCTAGTTGCATCATCAATAAAAGTAACATAATAATGAGAGCCACTGAGAGATGATACCTGAGCAGGTCCCCATACATCTGTATGCAAATTCTCTAATTTTTCATTCTTCTTTTCTTTTCCAACTCTGAGAAATCTGACTCTCTTTTGTTTTCCATAAATGCAATTCTCACAGAAGTCCAAATCAACATTCTTCAAACCCGGCAACAAATTCCTTGAGTGAAGAATCTTCATCCCCTTTTCACTCATGTGTCCGAGCCTATGATGCCATAATGTTGCATCTGCTCCTTTGGAAGTTAAAGCATTAATAGAGTTAGAAATACCATTGCATAAATACAATGTACCAACCTTTTCGCCTTTTGCTATTACCAGGGCTCCTTTGGTGACCTTCCAAGCTTTATCTGTGAAAGTTGTCACACAACCTTCACTGCCTAACTGCCCTATTGAAATCAGATTTTTCTTTAGATCTGGAACATGCCTTACCTCCTTTAATAGCCATTGGTTTCCATTCTGCTGTTTTACAAGAACCTTACCCATTCCAATGATTTTACAGGGTTTATCATCACCCAGACGAACTTGTCCAAAATCTCCTTGAACATAGTCATGAAAGTATTTCTTATCAGGTGTGGCATGGAATGAAGCCCCTGAATCTACCACCCAGGAATTAGTAATATTTTCGAAAGAAAGAATCAAAGCATCTTGTAACACCTCACCTGTCACATTTGCTTCATGATTGTTTTCTTGTTGTGCATCTCCTTCTTTTCCCTTCCGAGATCTACAGTCTTTCTTTAGGTGTCCTTTCTTTCCACATTTCCAGCACACTATCCCTGATCTGGACTTGGATCTGCCTTTCCTTGGTTTACTGCGATATCCTGAGCTCTTTCCTCTTTCCATTTTTCTTCCTCTAGACTCTGCACTCAAAGAATTTCCCAATGTCTCATCGGAACTTTTCCGTCGCATTTCCTCGCTAAGGATAGCACCGAAAACATCATCAAACTTTAAAGTACTAGATCTAGAAACGGAGTTACTAATGGCCATTACCAAACCATTCCAACTTTCTGGTAATGAGCACAAGAATAACAGAGCTCTAACTTCATCATCAAAGTTTACCCCTACAGAACTTAACTGACTTGTAACTATATTAAAATCATTTAAATGGTTTGCAACAGATCCACCTTCCGACATATTCATATTAAATAACCGTTTCATAAGAAATACCTTGTTTGAGGCCGAGGGTTTTTCATATAGTTTCGACAACATCTGCATCAAACCCTCTATCGTGGTTTCCTTCGAAATGTTGAAGGCGACTGACGCAGCAAGGCACAACCATATTGTTCCGAGTGCCTTTCTATCGAGAAGGTTCCATTCTTCATCTTTCATACCCGTCGGCATCTTTGTTTTCTCGCCCAATGGTAGGTATAGATCTTTTTGATACAGATAATCTTCCATCTGCATCTTCCACAACGAGAAGTTTTGGCCGTTAAATTTCTCGACCCTAAACTTACCATCTTCCGCCATTGCTCCCACTCGAACCAGAAACCCTTCTTTCCTGCGAGTTTATCAGCCAAATAGACCTTCGGCTCTGATACCAGTTGTTAGAAAATTATATATTACGGAGCAATGGAACACATAAAATATTGCAGAAATATAAACACAGAAAATGCACAAAACAAGAGAGACACAGATATACGTGGTTCACCCAGTTTGGGCTACGTCCACCCCGAACAGCCAGTCCTTCCTTTCTATTATCCAGCAAAATGAAGAGACACAACCTACAACAATCCGCTGTAATATCCTCTGTTTTCTCTCACAGTCTCACCTCTCTGTTTCTCGCTCATAGAATACACATCTATCAAATAGCCTCAAATACAATGCCCTCATACAAAGAGAGGGGTTGCCTTCTAGGGCAAAAAACCCTAAACTAAACATAAGTTCTACCGTCAGATCATCCGCATAATGAACGGCCTAGATTGACTAGAAATTACTATACTTTTACAAGGCAATTTTACAGCTGTACCCCTGGACCCCCCCTGGACCCCCCCTGCAGCGAATATTTTATGGGTTGCGTTGCCGCCCCCATTTCGAACTGGGGTCCAATGTGGTGATACCTTTGAATATAGAAGATAATCAGGCTCCACACCCAACAGTACATAGAGCAACTTAGAGGTTTTGGAACCTTGGACCGTGAGTCGCATGTGTGCCGACTCAAGAGAGCATTGTATGGGCTGAAGCAAGCACCCCGTGCTTGGTACACCAGGATAGATAGCTACTTCACTGGGTTGGGCTTCTCGAAGAGAGAAGCAGATGTGAACCTATATCACATAGTGGTGGAAGGTAAGATTTTTCTCATTGTACTTTATGTAGTTGATCTCATACTGATAGGTGATGAGAAGCTCATCAAATCTTGCAAGGAGGATCTTGCAAGAGAGTTTGAGATGAAGGACATGGGGCTCATGCATTACTTTCTTTGCATGGAGGGATGGTAGGGAGATGGGGAGTTGTTTTCTTCTCAAGGAAAGTATGCCAATGAGATACTAAGGAGATTCTGCATGGAGAGAATTAATTCCATGTAGACTCCTTTAGCTGATAACTGGAGGAAGAAGGATGCTACTTCAAGGGAAGTAGTGGAAGCTATTGTTTATAGACAACTTGTGTGTTCACTCATGTACTTAGTGAACACACGACCCAATATGTGCTAAGTTGTTAACCAACTTAGTCAAGGGATGGTTAGGTCTACCAAACTATATTGGAAGGTGGCAAAGCATGCATTGAGATACCTTAGAGGCACTACTCAGTTTGGGTTGTGGTACAGACAGACTGAGGGAGTGAACCTTCAAGGCTTCACTAATGTAGATTGGGTGGGGAGTCCATCTGACAGGAAGAGCACATCAGGAGGGATCTTTAGTATTGGGTTAGCTATAGTTTATTGGTACAACAGGAAACAAAGATCAGTTGCGCTCAATTCGACAAAGGCAGAGTACATGGCTGCAAGTCAAGCAGCATGTGAGGCTATCTAGATGAGGAAGATCTTGGTTGGTTTGTTTGGTAAGAAGATGGATCTTCCAGTGATTTATTGTGATAATCAGAGTTGTACCAAACTCTCTGAAAATCCATTTTTTCATGATTGGTCCAAGAATATAGATATCCGGTATCATCATCTTAGAGATTTTGTATTGAGGCGGATCATGTTGTTAGATTAAATTCTCATGGAGGATCAAGATGCTGACATCTTGACAAAAGCATTAGAAAGATGTAAATTCAAGTTTCACAGAGACATGATCAGGGTAGTGGAAAATCCATTTCTTGATGAGAGGGAGTGTTGAGAAATGGAAACAAGAAATTTTAGTTTAATTTGTCCTTGAATTAAATTGTGAATTAAAATAGAATTCTTTTCTCATAGCAATTTGAAAATAATTAATTAAGTTTAATTAACTAAATTAATTTAGGAAATTCGAATTGGAAGTCTTTTAGAAGACATGTATATGTTCTCCCTAACTTATAAGAGTTCAAGATGAGTTATGAATGAGTTGTAATTAGTTCACTGAGTTTATTGAGTTAAGTCCAGTTAAATTATTTCCAATCAGTTTCAGGAACTAATAGTGAGTAAACAATCAGTTGGGACACTAGTGACCTAATTAGTGCTACTCTAGTTAATTGAATATTCCACCATCAGAATCTCATGCATGTCGATTCTAAGAAAGGCCCAGTTGAGACTAGAGTGTAGGGGAAATGTACTAATTGTTTTAGATTTATTTGAGTTGCGCTGATAGTGCATGCATTTAGGAATAGATACTTGAGGGATTCTACTATTTTTAGAGGCTTTATTTCCCTTTAAATACAAACTATCCTTCATAGGAATTACACATTGGAATAGATACTTGGAGAGCTTGTGAAGAGGCTAATATTTGGCCTTGAGCTTTCTTATGAGTTGGAGATTGAATTTGTTGAGTTCTGGGATTGTTCTAGAGAGAATAAGCATTGTAATTTCATCTTGATTTTCCGGATTAATACAAAATAGATAGTGGGGTTTTGAGCTATGGCTTTCCCCGGAGATTTATTGTGTTATGTGCCTTTGATTCTATTCCTCTATTGATTATTTCTTGCTAAATTTTTATGGGCTTCCACTGTAAAGAGTAGAAGTATATTCTTGTCTCTTGTTTTAGTATATTACATGAGCTTTTGAATCTACAAGTTTTTATACAATCTGTGCCTGAAAAGTATATGATCAATAGATCAATTTTAGGCTCACAAAGGAAACTTCCTAGAACTTGTTGAAGCAACATGCAATCTAAGAGCTTGGTGATTTGAACACGGAGCAACTTGTTTCACTCAAATCCAACATTGGATGCTCTGAGAATCACGTTTTGATCATTTTGAGAAACATACAAAATTTTTTGTAGGCTTGTCCAGTTAGCAGTCTGTATTGCTGACGTGACATGCTAATTGGGCCTGCTAATTTGGCACATGACTGTGTTTCAAAAGGACCAATGGAAGATCACCACTTGTCAAGTTTTTATTGGTGCTGAAGTGACAATTTTTATTGGGATTCATTTGATTGGTTGGTGGGTGGTGAGCCACAGGTTTCCACGTGGCCCAACAAGAGGCCGCCACATGGCAACAAGGGGTCACCAAATGTTTTAGGAAATCCGCATAACACTCTACAGGAATTGATACCATGACCTCTCAATAAAAAAACATCGTGCCCTAACCACTCAGGCTAACCATGGTCCTTGTTAAACAAAGGACCCAACATCTGCTTAAAGTTTATGTGACAGAAGTATTGGGGTAAGGGTTCAAGGCTTAGCCCTGTCCCCTCCACAAACATTACCATACGAACCTTGCCACAGAACTGCGAGCACAGAGGAGGAAAAGAGGGGCCTGCCATGAGGGGTCAGCCTCGACCATATGGCAAGTAAACAAAACTGTGGGCGGAGGAAGTGGGGGCCTGGGTGGTCGGGGCAGATGATTAGCCATGGCTCTAGGCACATGGCCCCCACATGACCACATTTTTCGGACCTTAAACCTTAGCAGAATTTTTAACTGACCCACGAATTCCATCGGATTTTGGCCAATTTTTGGCTCTGTTAGCAAAATTTAGGGAAAAATTGTAGAACCGATAGACAAACAAGTGAATTTGTAAGACAATTAACAGTTAAATTCATGGAGGAGGAAGAAGCTGATGAATTTTGGAGTTTTATCCAAATTGAGCTCAAAAAGAGGTTTCTTAAGGGTTTTTAGATGTTTTGAATCCATTGGTAACCTTTTTTTTCTAATTAGAACACATCTATAAAGTCTTTTTTCATGTTTGAGACTAAAGGTGTATGGATCAATCAGAGTTTGGAAACAGTTTTGGAGGTTATTTGGGCATGGAGAAGATCTTGTAGGGGTATTCTCAATTTTAGAGGGATAATACAACAGTTGTAATGAGTAGGTTCAAACCAGGTTCAAATTCGTTTATTATCAATTTTTATGTATGTACTTCAATGTCGAATTGAGGTGTTCACATGCTTGTTTTAGCTCATTTCAGTTGGAGTTTTGTGATCTTTGTAGGAGATGCTTTGAGTTGATGTTATTGTGAGAGTTATTTGTAGGAGAACATTACCCAGGAGGGGTAATAGCCACATATTTATTGCAGCACTTGTTTATGTACTCCATTGATATTGAATATATGAGTGGTCTAGTCATGTTGATAGGCTTGAAGATGTAGCCCAAGAGGGGTGAACTCCATTAACAAATCCTTTGTTTTGCTCTTTTTTGTGCGTCAGTTGTTTCAAGGCCCATTTTTCATGCTTTCAAAGTGTTGACATGATCCTTAGTTTTATTTTATTTGATTTTGGAAAGAGAGGCAGAATTCACCTTTTCCACTTTCAAATCAATTTGGTATCAGAGCACAAAGTTGACCGAGTTGCAAGATGGGTAGAAAAAAGAGTATTCAAGAGCTTGGGTAGCAAAATTTGGCTCTTCAAATGGATAATATGGAATTCATAAGGATGTTGGAGATAACTAAAGAGGAGAATGGGCACATGCACTTTGTGTTGCAACAAGTGCTTGATGAGCAAGTTGCATAAAGTGTCACTCCTGTACCAGCAAAAGAGACCTCTAAGATGAAGTCAGTATGTGCACATGGTTTGAAAAGTGGTTTTGGACCATATGTAGAAGATGATGCATGTGAGTTTTGCAAGCATCTCGAAGAAGCACATCCTATGCTAGTGAACAAGAGTGGATGGTTAGATTCGTCTACAAGTTGGCCATCATCATCATCATCAAGAGAAGAAAGGATGCATGACAAATTTAAAGAGGTAATCAGTATCTCAAGTACTACTCCTTCCATTCATTTATACAATAAATCTTTTGCGTCATTTGTGAAACATACCAAGGGTATATGTATGAGGTTTCTCTCCAAGATGGGATATGAAGGTGGAGGTCTTGGCAAGAATGGTCAAGGCATTACCAATCTGGTTATGGTTGAGGAAAGGCCAAAGTACTAGGGATTGGGATACAACCAAAGGGAGTTTGGATAATACTCCAAAAGTCTTGAAGGACATCAAACATCTGAGCATGATATGTCGCTACCTTGCGACAACTTTCAAAGTTGCAACTCCAGAGAAAGGTATGACATTCCAATGCATGGAAATTTTGAATACCTATGGAACCAATATCCTTGTACTTTTTGTAATGCTACTAACCATTGTGTAGCTATGTGCGAGCAATGCATAGTAATGGTTAAAATAATGAATGAAATTCTAGGCATCAAACATGGCAATTTTATTTTGCAAGAAGAGAACCTAAACGCCTAGGAGAGGCGAGATGTGGGTAGACTTTTTGTACAGTTGTCTTGTAAATTGTTTGTAAATACTTGTTGACATTACCTTTGGGTACTTTGTAAAGTGAACATCAGTGTCACTATGATCAACAAGAAGTTGTTTTCATTTGATGTATGTATTTGCTTTTTATAAGTCCACATGTTCAGGACTTTTTAGTGAATGTACAAAGTTTGTCATTCAATATTGTCTACAAGTTGTCATATGATTCACTGATACAAGTATTCAAGATGAATCTTGTGTGAAATCAAATCTTTGTTTTCAAGATTATATAAGATGACTGTGTTTGTAGGCAAGGCCAATGTTGTCAGTGAAAATTTTTGCAGCAGTATACAAGCTTAGTTTGAGGATGCTAAAGCATATTTATTTTTCTTATGAATTCCAAGATGGAATCAAGTTTGTCTTCAACAAATTTTTACTTCAAGATGAAGTGTTTTAGAGCCATGAAAGGATGAGATTAAAGAGAATGTTCAGATTCCACTCATCGATATCTTGTTCTTGTAAAATCAATAAGAAAGTTGGCTCAATTCTTGACAGGATAGTAGGTATTCATGAGGATGATAAGAGAATTGCCTTGATTGGGGCTTGAAGGGCACCAATTGGAAATTTTGCAATTTGAATTGAGTTTTTGGGTATTTCTGAGTTCCAGACTCTTCATATGGACTAGGGAAGTAAAATTTTGGATTCCAAAAGTTCCTAGTGGAGAGGAGTGATCAGGAGATTAATTTTAGGCTCAAAAATGAAAGTGCCAAAAGATTTTTGAAATTAGTGTGAAATCGAAGAGATTGGTGATATGAATTTGACGCAACTCATTTCACTCAAATTCGACATCGGATGCTCCCAGAATCACATTCTCATCGTTTTGGGAAACAAGCAAAATTTTGTGCAGGTTTGCCTAGTCATTAGTTTGTACTGATGATGTGGCATGCTAAATGGGCCTACTGATTTTGCATATGACTGGGTTTCAAAAGGACCAATGGCAGCTCGCTAGTTGTCAAGTTTTTATTGGTGTTGAAGTGGCAAATTTTTATTGTGTTGCATTTGATTGGTTGTTGGGTGGCCAACCATAGGCTGCCATGTGGCCCAACTAAAGGCCGCCATATAGCAGATGGGGGGCACCAAAATTTTTGGTAAATCCGTATAGCACTTCGGAAGAATCGATAACATGACCTCTCAAAAAAATAGCGCCGCACCCTAACCACTTAGGCTAACCATGGTCCTTGTTAACTAAGGACCCAACCTCTACTTAAAGTTTATGTGGCAAAAGTATTGGGGTAAGGGGCCAAGGCTTAGCCCCGAACCCCCCACAAAAATTACCATACAATCCTTGGCACGGAACTATGGGGAGAGGGCCAACCATGAGGGGCCAGCCCCATCCATATGGCAAAACTGCGGGCGAAGGAAGTGGGGGCTCAACCAAAGAGGGCGGACAATTAGCCCTGGCCTCAGTCATGTTGCGCCCCACATAACCACATTTTTTGGACCTGAAGCGTTGGTGGATTTTTTAATTTCCCCATGAATTCAATCATATTTTGGCCAATGTGTTGCTCCATTAGTGAAATTCAAGGTGAAATTGTAGAACTGATAGACACACAAGTGAACTTGTAGGACAATTATTAGTTAAATTGATGGAGGAGCAAGAAGCTCATAGATTTGGGAGTTTTTATCCAAATTGAGCTTCAAAAGAGGTTGCTTAGGGGTTTTTGGATGTTTTGAATCCATTGATAACCTCTAGTTTATGTTTAGAGCACATTTATAGAGCCTTTTTACATGTTTGATATTAAATGTGTATGGATCAATCAGAGTTTGGAAGCAGTTTTGGAGGCTATTTGGACATGGATAAGACCTTGTAGGGGTATTATCAATTTCAAAAGACTACTACAACAGTAGTGACCAATAGGGTTCAACTCAAGTTCAACTTATTTTATTATGAAGTTTTGTGTATGTACTTAAATGCAGAATTGAGGTGTTCACATGCTTGTTTTAGCTCATTTTAGTTAGAGTTTTGTCATATTTATAGGCGATGCTTTGAATTGATGTAATTGTGAAAGTTATATGTAGGATAACATTACCCAGAAGGGGTAATAGACACATATTTATTGCAGTACTTATTTATGTACTCCATTTATAGTAAATATATCAGTGGTATAGTAATTTTGACTTGCCTAGAGATGTAGGCTAGGAGGGGTGAACTCTGTTAACAAATCCTCTGTTTTTCTCTTCTTTGTGCATTAGTTGTTTCGAGGCCCATTTTTCATGCTTGCAAAGTGTTGACACAATCCTTAGTTTTATTTTATTTGATTTTGGAAAGAGGGGCAGAATTCACCTTTTTCCACTTTCAGATCAGTATACCACCCTTGCGCTTATGTCTTCAACAAATGCCATGGGCCATCCTTTTTAGGAACGACATTGGGGCAAACAAAAAAATATTGCAGACCCGGTGCTTTTTTAAATTTATAGCATTAATGCTTATGGGTTGTACAAAAGAACCAGTTCACTACTAATATAAAAGCAGGTGATGTTAATTTGAATAATGCACCGAGGTGTTGGTTCTATGAAAGCATCGGTATTTTAAGAATTAAAATGCACCAGGACATATGATATATGATACGATGCACCGAGGCATTAAATACAAACAATATCGATGCTTGAAAAGTATAATTCCCCGATGCTAATGTTTTTTCGAATGCCTCGGTGTTGTAATTTGAAGAAAAGGCACCGGGCCATGTGTTGGGTTGTGTTATATTCTTTCCACGTAGTTAATAGGGGGTTTGAAGGGCACCCGTAACCCCACTTTAAGGAACATAATGAAAAATCAAGCTGGTAGTCCCGGTTTTGGGATCCAGGGAAAAATCTCTGTGCATATGTGTTTTATGGGTTATGCTCTCACATTGTTTATTTTCTTTGTTTAAGAATTCGTATGCAGGTAATTTTTGTATAGGGTTAAAACCTACATTTGGTATCGGAGCTGTTTTGGCTTCAAGGGGACGCCTTTGTTGCTGAGGGGTTTCGCTCGGGCCTATGGTAGACCCTGTTCAATGGGAGATCTGCGAGATCGATTCTGGTGGTGAAAGAAGATGGCGAGCAGTGGAAAGATAGAGATTGAGAAGTTCAATGGTCAGAATTTTGAGTTGTGGAAACTCAAGATGGAGGATCTGTTGGTGGATAAAGATCAGTGGATCGCGGTAGATCCGGGTACTAAACCATCGGGAGTGACCGATGAAGAATGGAAGAAGTTGGATCGGAAGGCAAAGAGCACAATACGATTATGTGTCTCGGATTCAGTATTGCTGAATGTATCAGGGGAAGCTACAGCAAAGGCTTTGTGGGTCAAGTTAGGGACTTTGTACCAATCTAAGTCTATGGTGAATAAACTGTTCCTGTGGAAAAAGCTGTATAACCTGAGGATGAAAGATGGAGACTCGGTGACAGAGCATCTGAATGCATTTAATACTGTGGTAAGTCAGTTATTATCTGTTGATATTAAAATTTCAGATGAAGATAAGTGCATCAGTCTGTTGTGTTCTCTACCAGATTCGTGGGATAGTCTGGTTATTGCAATAGGTAGCAATGCAACTGCTTTGTAGTTTGATGAAATAGTCTCAGCCTTGCTGACAGAGGAGATGAGACGGAAAAATATGGACAACCAGAATGGTGATGCCTTGTCTGTACGAGGACAGTCCCAGAACAGAAACAAAAATAAGTCATCGAGTGGGAGATCTAAATCTAGAGGGAGATCTAAATCTCCAGGAAAACCTACAAAGGTGGTGTGCTGGAAATGCGAAAAGGAAGGGCACTTCAGAAGGGATTGTAAATCTAAAGCTCCTGATAAAGGAAAGGGATCTGATGATGCTCCTTCTGCAGAGGCGAAAACCACCTCAGATGAAGGTGGGGATGTGTACTTGGCTTCTTCAAGTACACATGTAGATCATGAGGCATGGTTGATTGACTCAGGTGCATCCTTTCACTTCACTCCCCATAGAGAGTGGTTCTGCGAGTATAAGAAATACGATGGTGGTGATGTCTTCTTAGGAGATGATAGGAAGGCTAGAATCATTGGTCGAGGAAAAGTAAAGTTGAAGTTGCAAGGTGGAAGGGTTAGAACACTTCCGGGTGTTCTACATATTCCTGCATTGGCCAGAAATCTGATTTCTGTAAGCAAGTTGGATGATGCAGGCGTAAAGACGGTGTTCGAGAAAGATACCTGCAAGATGGTTCGAGGAGAACTGATATTAATGCGGGGAGTTCGGATTGGAACTCTGTACAAGCTGCAAGGTAGCACTGTTGTTGATGGGTGCAATAGTTCTATGGTTCCTGAAAATGGAGTAGAGAATCTAGTGGTCTTTGGAGAGAAGACCATGTTGTGGCATCAAAGGCTTGGACATATTGGAGAGAAGGGCCTTCGAATACTTCATGGTAAAGGTATGGTAGAAGGTGTGAATAATATCTCTCTGGATTTTGATTTCTGTGAAAATTGTGTATATGGGAAGCAGAATTGGGTGAGTTTCCCCTCTGGTGGTAAGAGGACGAAACAGATATTAGAGCTTGTGCACAGTGATGTGTTTGGACTTGTGAAGGTTCCATCACTGGGTAAGTCTGTGTACTATGTATCATTCATAGATGACTTCTCAAGGAATACATGGATATATTTTCTTAAGAAGAAATCTGAAGTCTTTGACAGGTTTAAAGAATTTAAGGCTCTGGTGGAAAATCAGACAGAGAAGAAGATAAAGGTGCTGAGGACAGATAATGGTGGAGAATTTTGCAACAAGGAATTTGAAGAATTTTGTAAGAAGTGTGGTATAGCACGGCAGAAGACTACTCCATATACACCTCAGCAAAATGGAGTCGCAGAAAGAATGAACAAGACGTTGATGGAAAGGGCAAGAAGCATGCTCAGTGGTGCCGGGTTAGGACAGGAATTCTGGGCAGAGGTGGTGGATACTGCATGTTACATGATCAACAAATCACCTTCATCAACGTTGGAGGATAAGACTCCACAAGAAGTATGGACTAGTAAGAAACCCTCTCTTTCACATCTAAGGGTATTTGGATGTGATGCATATGTACATGTTCCAAAGGAGAAACGAACCAAGTTGGATAGTAAATATGAAAAGTGCATCTTTATTGGGTATAAGGATGGTTTAAAGGGTTATAAGCTTTGGAACCCAGTCACACGGAAGGTTGTGTACAACCGAGATGTGTTGTTCAGAGAGGTAAAAGATGTTATTCAACATGAAGTCCAACCAAAGGAACCTGAGAAGATAGAGTTTGAGCCAAAGGAGGAAGAATCAGACTCTGCAGCAGAGGAGGAATCAGAAGATGAAGAGCCACAAACTCCGGCTGTGAGAAGATCAGTTCGAGAAAGAAGGCAGCCAAAAAGGTATAGTCCATCTGCTTTCAGTTCAAATTTTGCTTTGTCTGTTACTAATAATGATCCCAGAACTGTGAAGGAAGCAGTGGATTCAGAGGATGGAAAACTCTGGAAAGAGGCCATGGTCGATGAAATGGCATCTTTGCACAAAAATGAGGCTTGGTATCTGGTGGAGTTGTCGGCTGGAAGGAAACCCATTGGCAGCAAATGGGTGTTCAAGAAGAAGACAAATGCAGAAGGAAAGGTGGAGAAATACAAAGCTCGGTTGGTAGCAAAAGGTTATTCCCAGGTGCCGGGAATTGATTTTGGTGATATTTTTTCTCCTGTTGCCAAGGTAACTTCTATTAGATTACTTTTATCTGTTGCTGCTGCTTTTGATTTTGAGGTAGAACAGATGGATGTGAAGACAACATTTCTTCACGGGGATTTGGAAGAGGAAATCTACATGAAGCAACCTGAAGGCTTTGCGGTGAAGGGTAAGAAAGAACTGGTATGAAAGTTAAAGAAGTCTCTGTATGGGTTAAAACAGTCACCAAGGATGTGGTATCAGAAATTTGATACATTTATACGGGGACTTGGCTTCACCAAAAGCAAAGCAGATCATTGTGTGTATTTTAAATTAATTGGTGACCGTATTATTTATCTAGTCTTGTATGTGGATGATATGTTGCTGGTTGGAAATGACAAAGAAATTATCCAGGATTTGAGGACCCAATTGTCCTCCAAATTCGACATGAAAGATCTTGGTGCTGCAAACTATATTTTGGGCATGGAAATTAAAATAGATCGGTCAAAGAGGAAGCTCTGGTTAAACCAGAGGAAGTATGTTGAGACAATACTCCAGAGGTTTAATATGCAGGATAGTAAACCGGTGAAGGTTCCTATTCCTGTAAGTGTGAGGTTATCTGTTGAACAGTGTCTCAAGACACAAGAAGAGGAAGAGGACATGTCCCGTGTTCCATATGCAAGTGCAGTGGGTAGCCTGATGTATGCAATGGTCTGTACTAGACCAGACATTGCACATGCAGTGGGAGTATTGAGCAGGTTTATGTCAAAACCTGGGAAGGAGCACTGGACAGCAGTGAAGCGGGTTTTCAGGTATTTGCGTGGCACTAGTGATTATGGTTTGTGCTACCAAGGAAGACCAGGATTGGACAGAGTGTTGGATATTCATGGCTTTGTTGATGCATACTGGGCTGGAGATCTGGATCAGAGAAGATCTACAAGTGGGTATGTGTTTAACCTATTTGGAGGTGCAGTCAGTTGGATGAGTAAGAAAAAATCTGTAGTGGCACTATCAACTACAGAGGCAGAATACATGGCAGCCACTCATGCAAGCAAGGAAGCAGTTTGGTTGCAGAGATTGTGTTCAAGTATGGGGTTAGTATAGGGAGCTATAAGAATAGACTGTGACAGCCAAAGTGCAATTTTCTTGGCAAAGAACCCTGCTTATCATTCAAAGACAAAGCACATTGATGTTCAATATCACTTTGTGAGGGATATGATAGAAGACAGAAAGGTGTTGCTGGTAAAGGTGGACACTTTGAAGAATACTGCAGATGCATTGACAAAATCTGTGAGCTCTGAGAAGTTCTCTTGGTGTAGAGAAGCAATGGGAATCTCAGGGCTGAAAAATGACTAAGCTCTCTTGTGGCCCCCTGTGGAAAGAAAACAACAAGTGGGAGATTGTTGGGTTGTGTTATATTCTTTCCACGTAGTTAATAGGGGGTTTAAAGGGCACCCGTAACCCCACTTTATGGGGTCCCGGGTAGCGCCCCAGAAAATTTTGGTTTTGGACCATATGTTAGGTTGGGCGGACCCACCTATGGTTTTGTGCATGATTTTGGCACATGTTTTTTGGATGCGATGGTTTTCGGTCCATGGTATTGGACGCGATGGTTTTCGGTCCATGGTATTGGATGCTTCGACATGTATAAATATGTATTGTAACATTGAAAGGAACATAATGAAAAATCAAGCTGGTAGTCCCGGTTTTGGGATCCAGGGAAAAATCTCTGTGCATATGTGTTTTATGGGTTATGCTCTCGCATTGTTTATTTTCTTTGTTTAAGAATTCGTATGCAGGTAATTTCTGTACAGGGTTAAAACCTACACCATGCAAAAAAACTTGTCATACCGGTTATTTTAGGTAATATAACACACTGGTGCATATTTATTTTACAGATGCATCAATATTTTGTATGGGATACCATTTATTATTATTATAAATATCATTTCTGAAAAATTTGTATTGAAAGTGGTGCACTTTAATGTACAATGTCCAGATATCCATTTTTTCAATTTTAGAAACACCGACTTGTGACACTGCAATTATTGTGATTTTCTAAATCCGTTATTCATTGAAAAATCGCATATATCTCATAACCGTATTCATATAAATCAAATTTTGATTAGTGAATTTGTATATGATGTTTGGATTAATTTGTTATATCATCAAATTTCAAATCTCTTCATTATAATATTTAATCATCCATATATTTAATCAATGGTGTAACATTTCACAACTACATTGAACAATGCAATAAAATAAATTAAAATGTATTTTATTATATATGAATAAGAAGCTCTTTTTTATACAAAATGGGAGAGTTGTTGGTAGCCCCTTATCTTTCAATTGGGAGATTATGTCCATTACATTAAATAAAATGTCTGATTTTCACAGGCAATTATTTCAAAAAATACAACACCTTGCATTGATATCCAAATAGATCATCATTATTTGTTGGAACTCTTGTCAATTCTTGAGCTACATCCATGACCTGGGTTATCTGGATGAATGTTTTATTTATTGCTTCATTTATTTTCGTCTACTTCAAGTTCTATCTACAAACATAAAAATAAAGTGAAATGAGTGTATCTACATTGGCAAGAATAATGAAAATTGAAATAAATGATATACATCAATGTAAATCGAAAAGTAATGTACGATAGCAAGAAGTGAGTCCTGAATTATACACATTATTTCAAAACCAAATCTCATGCCATCTTTCAAAAACTCTTCTATTGTCGTAGTTTCATACTTTGTTTCCTACAAGTTTTATACCCCATAATAGATCATATATTTAATATAAAGGATCTTTTTGTTCTATTAATTATAAACTCAGAGAAGTAAAACAACACAGATACTTACAAATTACACAATTAATTTTTGATATGCCAACATATACTCACAACACATATTTAACCCAATGTCAATCAATTCTTCTAATGTCTCTTCTTTGTATGTTAGCACCTATATGAAAACATTCAAGGATGATTGTTGTAAGACAACTTAAAATATACAAAAATGAAATCTTAAGTTGTTATAAGGTAATATTACTGATTGCTGTTAATATTAATATTAACTAATATTTACAATTACTCACAAACTTTGATATCAACACTTTTCTTCCTTGTTTTTATGTTTTATGTTTTGAATGGGTTCCATTTTGTTTTCTTTTTTGCAAGAAAATAATTGAAAATCAATATTTAATGCTAGATTATTTGTTTATATGTACCTAATAGAAAATTTCAATGATTAAATACATTTGAAGCACATTGTTGTTGAGATGGCTCATATTGTGATGCAATTATGTCCATTTCTTTTACCATCTCCTTATACACTTTCTTCGACATTCCTATTGGCATGTTTCAAATATCATATCGTTGATCATTTGGGATTTTCATAATCTTCCTGAAAAAGTAATAAATTATTTTTATATTGATATATGAAAACTAAATATAACAAAAATGATATTAATAAATGAATACTTTGTAGGAATATACACATATAATTCTAGAAAAACATTTTAATTAGGAATATTACTTTCTGAATGATTCATTTTTATTGTTGTATGTTTTGGCTATTACGAGCCTAAAATATCTCATTGACTATTGCTTTGGAAACACTTCCTGTATTTTTAATATAACTTGGTTCTTGGAATCATTGGATTGATTTTTGTATTGTAAGTGGAAATTATGTCTAATGTTCGCTCCACTATATCCCTCGTAGTTTTGTAAAAAAGGACCCCCCTTTCATTAACATCCAACACTACTCTAGATGAGCTAAGGACCAATTTATCGTCATTTACATGTTTTATAATTTTTTTTAGAACGAAATTTTTTTCCTTTGTTGTTGGTCCCTTTATAACATTAAAAATATGTGAATTAATAGATTGTTTGAAACATGTTATCTAATATTCTTAAGTATATTATTAATGAACATTCAAAAGAAACTTGATCCATTCAAGGGAACTGCGATTATGTTCTAATCCAAGGTAAATGGATTGGGGGTTTAATAATGCTTTGGCATGTATAGAATGTATTGTAACGTTGATTGGATATAATGAAAACTCAATCTGGTTTTCCTAGTTTTGGGTTCTAGGAGAAAAATATCTATGTATATTTTTTTGTTCTTGCCATTTATATTTTTTCTATTTTTAAGAATTCATTTGCAGGCAATTTTTGTACAGGGTTAAAACCCTCAATTACTTGCTAAAGTTGAGCTAGGAATTTATAAGTCTTCAGGTGTAGGTCGAACCCTGAGTTTGACCCACTCAAGGTAATGCCTCATGCTACATTAATTTCATGTTCTTTTATTATAACGTAGTTTATATTTTTTTTACCTACAAAGTAGATAGTAACAATTGTGCTTAATTTATGTAGTGTGCATGTTTATTTCCTATTTTATGGTATGTTGGATTTCATTCTAAATAGTTTTTTGAATTTCCTTTTACACTTATTTGGGCCATGTTTTTATTTTTCATTTCAAGATGATGATATCATAGTTGTGGTACGAAATCCATTTGC